>BPLQ01011354.1:145398-564133 GCA_021605075.1 Caerostris darwini | reverse complement strand
ATTCTTGCATTTAAAAAGTCATGAATTCATTTCTGCATTATTTATAAGTTCGATCATATGTCACTAAGAACAAGTATATTCTTAAAATATAAAGGAATAAATTCCAAATCACTGCCTTCGAATATTATCCTTTGCTATAATATATTTAGAACATAAACACAATAAAAATATTTAAAAAAATTAAAGAAATAAAAAAAATCAGCATAATTTAAACATATATTTAACAAATTCTTGTATTTAGAAAGTCATGAATTCACATATGCATTATTTATAAATTCAATCATATATTACTAAAGAACATGTTTATTCTTAAAAGAATAAATTTCAAATCAGTGGCTTCGAATATTAGAGAGTTTTTGCATAACGTTTTTTTATCGTCCGATATTTTTTGACTTCTAGCGCGCATACTCATAGGAAACATTGTACCTATTGCGCATGCGTATCTGTAATACTGCACTACTGAGCTATTCCTATGAGCATGCGCGCTAGGAAGAAAAATATCGGACGATAAAAAAACGTTATGCAAAAACTCTCTGTTATCGTTTGGTGTAATATATTTAGAACAAAAAATAAAACTTAAAACAGTAGAATATGAAACAATAAAAATTTAAAAAAATGGAAGAAATAAAAAAAATATTCATAATTTAAACATGCATTTAACAAATGCATGTATTTAAAAATTCATGAATTCATTTATGCATTATTTTTAAATTCATTCATATATCACTAAGAAAAGGACCTGTCTATTATTAAAATATAAAAAAGTAAATTTCAAATCAGTGGCTTCGAATATTATCATTTGTTATAATAAATTTAGAACATAAACACAATAAAAATATAAAAAAAATTAAAGAAATAAAAAAAAATCTTCATAATTTAAATTTTATAAGTTAATCAGGAAATTTGTTGTTCTCATAGAATAATATGAATGTGTAGCTCATAACTTACAAGGATAAAATAATAAATTCAAAAATCAGAAAAAAATATCTTGTCAAATGACTGTTTTTTGTTAGAAAGGACAAAATAAATTTCGAATAATTATTGAATTTTCTTCAATATATTTTTAATGAAATTACTGACTAATTAAAAAAAATTTTAATGAAATGTTTGCAGAACTAATTTCAACTAGAAATATCAAATACATTTAAAAATAAACAGTTTAAAATCTTTGACTGGATTTAATATAACATCAAAAAAAAAAAAAACTTTGTATTCGTAGTCTTTATATCGTTCAACTAAAAACATTCCGTTTTTTTATATTTTTAAAAATTCATAATAAATTGAAAAATATTAAACATATGAATGTTGTTAAAGAGCAATAATTTTTGTTTCTCTTGGTAAAGGAAATTAAATTTCCATTATGCTTCAAAAGTTGAACTTGAGAGACGTATGAACTTTTTGAAGAATCATCGAATACATCCTAAACAACAGCAGTCAAGGAAAAAATCTCGAAATCGGCTTTTTCTACTTCTCTTACGTGTAGGTGAAGGAGATCTCATGTAGTACTTTTTGACTGGGAAAAAGAAAAAAAACCATTGATAGAATTAATATTATTTGTCAATATATTTAAATCTATTTAAGACTTGCCCTGCGAGAAAGAAACATTACACAAACTACTACTACTACTTTTTTTCCCCTATTTTCCTGTAATAAATTTTAAAAATCTTTTTTACTATGCGTAATTGAGGAAACTTCCCTATTTGAAATAAAAAAAATCTATTTAGTGTAGCATGACATTTTTTATAAAGATTAAACTTTCTTTTTATACAAATTTTTAGATTTTTTTTCTTTACTTTTGAGCTATACTCATAGCTGCCAATGTCAGTCGAAAAGTTTTATGGAGCTATGTTTTTATTCTACCAAACTATGACTTCTTCTTCAATGGCGCAACAAACCCATGGTGGGCCAAGGTCGTCTGCCTACTGGCAGATTTCGAGACAGGAAATGTTTTTATTTTTACGAGGTAGGGTTGTCAGCATTACGCCCAACAGCCGTATTAGAACGGGATCTGCGGTTTAAAGTGGATTTCGAACCGCTACAAACATCCATGGCACCGCCGAGGATCGAACCCGAAACCTGTAGCACCGAGGGCCAGTCACTCGGCCATCAGGCCCCAACAGAATAACTAACGCCTCCAGGTTGGCTCGAACCACCAACCTTTCTGTTAACAGCCGAAAACACTAGCCAATTGCGCCACAATGGAAAAAAAATTAGATTCCATTGTAATGTCAGAAGGGTGTTCGAAGCCACGCTCGCTATCGAAAACCAAAGCTAAAATCTGACTCCCTAGACAGCTTGGCCATACTCACTTCTCTACAGCCTCTAGTTGATTTTAAAAAATTACGTTATTAAATCAATTTTTTTTTCTTTTTTTTATAAATCAGGAGGTTATGAAATTTAAAGAATTAAGTAGATTTTAATTTTCTTTAGTTTTCACCAAATGAAGAAAATTTTCATTACAATATTTATTATTTCCTGTACTCTAATCCTAATCCTTTTTCTTATTAGACAGGTTCATTCTTATTGTTATTAGTTATTTCCATAAATCTTTCTCAAGGAAAACGTAAGTCGTTTCAATAACTCACTATTCTCTTGTGACATCTACTGAATTTTTAAAGTAATTAATCGAAGTTATTCAATTATTAGTAATCTCGATTAAAGTATTTATAATAGCTTAATAATAATACAATTATGATACAACTTAATCATTGATTCCATTCATAAATCAATTTTTGCAAGATAACTGTTACTAAATGATTTTAGATTCAGAAAAAATGCATTTAAAAGCATAGCATTTTTGTCAATCTTTTTGAAACTGGTTTGGCGAGTATCAATTAAATTCGAAGGTTTCTCGTATTGAATAAATCTCTTTCAATGTCAATGTTAGATTTCACGAGATTTGGTAAACATGTTATTTTCTGCACGACGATTATACAAAATTAATAAAAAAATTCAACAGTGTGTCAAATAAATAAATTGTTTTCGTTGAATTGTACAACTTCGATTTACTGTATTTTAACTTCCTGAACTAAGTTAATTTGTTTGTTTCGTTTTAGATTTTATTATAATTTTCAATTCAACATTTTTTAAATTTTTTGTAATTTTAAATGCAAAGTGCAAGAATTTTTTATTAAATTATTTCTAAGGTGTCTTGAAATAACGTACTGCTAATTTTAACAAAATTTTAGTATGTATACACCCAATTAAAGATAATTTACTTTTAATTAAACTTGGTTTAATAATTGGTTTTAATAAAATCTAATTATTTTAAATTAATACTAATAATTTATTAATTTGTTATTGTATGAATAATAGTTTCAAGAAGTAATTAGTTACTTGTCGTTGATAAATTATCTGAAACAATTTAAAGGTAAAAAACCAAGATTTTGTAAATTGTACGAAAATATAAGCCGTTTTTAACATAATGTAAATAATATTTCACTGCAATTAAAACCAAACTCATATCAACATTGTGTCCCAATATACAACGGCGGTTGACTGATTTCATCATACTGAAATGCATACATTAAGGGCCTGATGGCCAACAAGTTTCAGATTCGAGTCTCAGTTGTGCCATGGATGTTTGTAGTAGTTCGGAATCCACTTTAAACCGTAGGTCCCAATCTAATATGGCTGTAGAGCGTTGTGCGCAGGGCTGACAACCCTACCCCTTAAGATGTTAACATTTCCTGTCTCAAAATCTGCCAGTAGGTAGACGGCCTCGGCCCACCATGGGATTGTTTTGAGCCAATGAAGAAGAATGCACACATTGAAATTGTCACTATAGTTTTCACAACTCTTTAAATACAATAATTTTCCTGAAATACATGATTTTCGGCCCAAAAAAATTAATCTAGTATAATGAGCAGCTGCTTTTAATATGCGGATATTTCACAACTGTTTTTTAACATACCATATAGGATCCAAGTTATGTTTCTATGCTTATTACATAAAAGTAACAAAACGCTTTCAATTTTAAAGAGAAATTCGATACTATAATAATATTTAAGAAATTGTCATAAATTTAAAATAGTAAAAACACAGAAAAAAAATATGCATTGAAGAAACTATGGTGAAATCAAAAGAAGAACAATTTTACGAGTATTTTTTATCTTCATATTTGCTAGAATTAAAATTTCAATCAGTTAATTAATTATTAATATGACTTTCAGTTAAGCGTTTTGTATTTCTATATCAGCTCCATTGTTCATTCAACTTCATCAACTTCATTTTCAATTTTTATATCAGTGCTTTTCCATTACCTTGTACATAACTATACATAGAGTTCTTCACATTTTGTCTATTTTTTAAAAAATTATCTTTTCTTCCCTAGTGTACAAGTTATATTTCTTTCCTTGTGTTATAAAAATGTTTTTCTCTCACACAAAATTTTGTCAACTTTTTTATGGCAAAAAACACTTTTAGAGCAGGTTTCATAAATCTTTCGAAAGGAAATATTCACAAAATGTATACAGCAGTCTATAATTCGCAGCGTAAAGTACACGGATTATAAACATGAAATTAAGGTATAATATTTTAACATCTATCTTATTCTAAATAATTAACTATTTATAAAATAATAAATTATATGCCAGATATTAATATATTGTTTAATTATTCAAGTACTTACAAAACTCAGAATCAACCATCAATGGCTCTTCCCTCACTTTAAAAGGCTCCTGAAAAAAATTATTTTTATGATAAGATCTTCGAATCACTCATGACGATAGAAATGAAATGTTGTGGGTATTTTTTATTTATTTTCTACTAAAATATTTTTAAGTTATAATATAATTCAGTATGCAGGGTAGATGGGGTCTAAGGGTTGAGTGACTAGAGCTTTGGCGCCGGGGGCCACAGGTTTTGGGTTCTTGGCCAGCAGTGTCATGGGTGTTTTTAGTGTTTCTGAATCCACTTTAAACAGTAGGTCTCGGTCTAATATGACTGTAGGGCTGACGAACCTACTCTGTAAAAAGAAACCATCTCCTGTCTCGACCAATAGCCCTGCCATGGCCCACCATAAATCTGTTGCGCAAATAATGAAGAAGAAATTAAAATAGATTACAAAAAAATATCTTAATTTTTTAAAAATAATATTGGAGGAAAAAAAAGGAAAGGCGGAACTGAGAATATTTCTTTTGAGAGCTTAACTTAAATATATTTTAGTTAATGTTTTTCTTTTTTTAACGTTGATAAACCAATTTAAGTGTAATCAGCATGATGTGAAAACATGAGAATAATTGAAAAGGACGTTTTAGAATAGAATTATGTTATAGTTTGACACCGTTTATGGGGAAAGTGGATATGCTATCTACACATGCTTTGTTTTGCTTAATTGTGTGTTTAGTAAAATGAACTATAAAGAGAAGTGTCCAAGAAATTGAAAGCGTTTTTTCCCAGTGTATCAATTCAGTGGCTTTATGCCAGGAAGTTAGTTAAGTGCTGATAGATGTAGCAACTTGGTGAGTGTTGGATAGGTTTATTTGATACTTGCGTATTAACGCCACCGCAGCAGAAGTTGTGCTAATGCGCCAATAAAGAGTTGCCAATGCTCCAAATTAGAGACTATTTTGAGTCTATGTTAAACTGTATATCGGCCCATTTTCCACCGAAATCCGATTGACTACTTTGTTTTTAAATAAAGTGTTTTGAATTTTGAAAGTGTTTTGATTTTAAATAAAGTATTTTATATATTTTATGATTTGTCACAAAAATTTTAAGTGTACATTGGCGCCACTTAAAAACCGCCAAATTTATAGCTGCGGTGTCGTTAATACGTAATTACCGATTATTTAAAATACTCCAAATAAAAGATTGATAAATGACTAATCAAGTGATTGATAACAATGAGAAGAAAATCCACATAAACATAATGAAATAGAAAACAAAAATATCTAATATTTATTAGATGAAGAATCTTGATCTGAAATTCGAGAAGAAAAGCAAAATCGACAAAATTTTTGTGTTTGTACCGTATATAAAAAAGAAGACCGGAAAGTCCTTGAGGAGAGGATGATTCGGATGCCACTCTCTAATGTAATTCCAAATTGTTGTCAGAAATTTTGAGTGCAGTGCAACATCTTCTCTCCCTCCTTATGATGCCTTTTGGATATCTTTAAATCTGCTATATGTATACCATTTCAGTAACGAAGGACCTGAAGTCAAAGTGCCCCACATTTGACGACAACAACTTTAATGTCATGCATAAATGGAAAACAAATACTTATTTAAAATAAGCGCTTTTACCAGTTTTAATAATACACCAACTTTTTGAAATTTATTTTAAAACTACTATTCATCCTGACTCAGAAAAAAATGTAGATACAGATTAAAAAAGGCATTTCAAACTAAAAAACTCTTGTATAAATGACTCAATTTCTGATTATTTATAGATTTATTCGAATGTCAATGTGACGTTGATCACTTTTTATAATTGGCAAGGAATCATTTTCAAGACTTTGTTTTAAACGTATTCAAACAATAAACTTTTATTTTGATGTTATAAGGTATTTGCGATAAGTGCAATGTAAGAGGCTGCAAGTTTGGAGAAACAAAAAATTGATACTTAATCATGATAACGCACATGCGATTCTGTTTAAAGGCTGATTCTGTTAAAAGGCTGATGAGCCCTTTTATTGGTCAAATCTCAAAATAGGGGCCGTTGGGATCTGGTAAATTGGTGCCAGCTGGGCGATAAGTCGACAAATATGATAACTCAGTTTTCTTGTACTGTTTGCAATTCATTTCATTTACAATCGCAACTCGTTTATTGGCGCACTTTGGCGAAAATATTTTTGACGCCAAATGCCAACGACCCCTATTCACCCATTTTCCTCTTTTATGTACTATCCAGGCCAGTCATCCTGGATATCGATGGCTAATCGATGATTAGTAATTGTACAGTAATGTTAACTTGGATGGCACTGATGTTCTTAGTGCACTTTACTCACTCTTTAGACCTGTCACCTTTTCATAAAAGACAAAAACTAATTAAAAAACCAAATTCGATCATGCTATATATTTCATATCTGTAATTCTTACTCCAACAATAGGTCCCTTTGCTACAGAATAGTAGTAAACATCTTTTTGTTCATGCCTTTAAAAATGCATACATATATATGCACGAGATAATGCCACACATTAGCATAATAAGATAACTAGTACCTATCAGACATTTTATCTAAACGTCTATATATAAATTTTAGTTTAGTTTATTCTGGTGGGCAAATTTCACTATGAATGAATTTTTTTATTAAACTAACTAATTTTTGCGATACTAAAAAAATTGCCACAAAATTTCTATTTAACTATAATTAACTAATAATATAGTCTTCTTGGTTAGCCACTTAAAATTATTACAAGATCAAAATATTGCTAGGAAAGGGGATTAAGGGATTCTGTGTACCTTTGCCCAAGTACACAGAAATATGAAGATTTATATGTTATGGTTGACACGTTTATCACCAAGAAGTGTCATCATTATTAAATTTATAGCCAAATTTGGAAATTTTTTTAGTATCGCAAAGATCAGTTACTTTAATAAAAAGTTCATTCATAGTGAAATTTGCCTACCAGAATGGACTAAACTTAAATTTAAATAGTATGGAAGTTTAGATAAAATGGCTGGTAGGTACTAGCTATCTTATTATGCTAATGCGTGACATTAGAAGAAGACTATATTAATTAATTGATAGCTCAGAAAAGAATAAAATGTAATAAGACAAAATGTCGCCAATCCAAAAAAAATTGCTAAAAATAGATTACATAATATCTTTTCGCGTACTTCAAACCATGTTGGATTGGTCTTATTATAAACCCAATTTAATATCAATTTTTAAAATCGTGCCAAAAAAATTGCTCAACACAATTTAATTATATAATTATATTGTCATTACTCTAACTATTCGATTAGAATGTCGGCTTAAAAAATATTTTAGTTTGTTTAAATGTATTTCTTATAAAAAATAATACATTTTGCTTATTTAGTTTTTTAAATATATTTTATGTATTTACAATAGCTGATCCTGATAAATTACTTTTTACTGATAATGATTTATGAAATTAGTAAATAAAAGAAACACACATCACAAAATTAAAAATAAATATTTTTATGTTACTGACCAGTATGAATTCATCATTTTTCATCATTTTCTTTCTCTGTCTTTCAAATGCCGCTAAAATATGCAAAAACGAAAACACTTATATAAATGTAAAAGCATTAACTCAGAAAGATTATTTAAAAACATTCATCCATAGATTATTAGTAATGCTCTCTACGGAGTAAACACAACCTATGAATATATTTTTTAGCTCGTTTTAAAAAATAAAAATAAATTGCAAATATCACGAGGTCTTTGTCTCATTTCAAATAACATATAAAATAATTTCTGAATTTTCATGCAAATAGCAAAGTTTGTTTTAGATTTGTCCTTATTAGTCTTCATACAATCAGTCATTATCCAATTTTAAATGTGCTATGAGGCAGACACTCGCATCACAATTACGTCATACTGACATTAGAATTTCGGTTGAAATTAGCTTGATAGCTAAATAAAATTTTAAATAATCTAAATCCTTAATTACGTGTGACTGATTTGGAAGACAATCCTTAAATAAGGCATTTCCTATTTGCATAAATATTGCATATTTTAATCTTTATTGTTGATGCCTTGTAATATTATGTGGTGATTAATAAGGTTAACTTCGACAAAAATAAGATACAGTTTCTATTTGATGCAAGGTTGGAATTCTGTTAATAGCAAAACTAAGCAGCATTATCATATATGTGTCTTTATGCAGAATATCTCAGCCCCAGATATAAAAACTTCTAGGTTGTGTCGAGTCATCTAGATGGCTCGGAATCACATAGCAATTATGGATCGAAAATGTTTCTAGGACGCGGTAGATGGCATTGCACAAGCATTTTAGCAAAGATTCTTCATTTAACGTTAATATAGTTCGAGTAGAGATGATTAATCATGCGAATACAGAACTAGGGAACATATTTCTGGTCTATGGGGCTTCGGAGTGCATTGGGCGAGTCACACTGAACAACAATATCTGATTATCAATGATAACTGTCAGCTATAACCTCTGTAGATACAAGCATCTGTGATTATCTGAGTAGATATATTTCCAGAAAGCCTCAAGAGTCGTGAACAAACAGTGAGAACTCTATATATAGAAAAAAGTGTACTAAGTCTGGTTCAGGGCAATCCATGTTCTAAAACGTGAGCTGTAGTACACCATGCTGAATTGTCCCGTACCAACAATTGGAGGATTCTTCATGACAATAATATACATCCGAAGTTCGCCTTTGTTTCAGATGGCCATGTTACTTGATGTTGTGTATAAACATTGATCAATAATATTCCCATTCACACCTGTGGTTCCCTATCGGAAAATAAACTTTATTAGTCGAGTGAATTTTACACAATTGAACAGACGTCATTGGATTCGAGTTGCTTGAAATTATCGGCACTTTTCGCATAGTGATGCTGCCTGAATATTACGATATATAGTTTATCTATGGTCAGTGTAGTGACAATGCATTACAAACTACGAAAGATTTTATACTTATTCTATTCATCAAACCATCATCTTGATACCTTTTACCAATGTTGTCGGCAAATTGGACGCCAATGTTCCATCATGTGACCAATGATATCTTCGAATCTACTTCTTTTGGATTTTTTCTTTGGAAACATTTGGAGGAATCAATATAGCTAATCTCAATTATTACAGAATGAGATTTAATTGTCTGCTTGCTACCTTCACTTTTGTGAACACTATACTATTGGATCGTGCGTGGTTAGCCATGATACAGTCGAGCATGTTTGTTTGTTATGTTTGATAGTCATTTTGAGCATCTTCGTATGTAAAAACCATGCCGTATGCAATTACCGCAGGTCTGTCTTTAGTAAATCTTATTTTTCGTGCACCAGATGTGTCATCATACTTTCTACTTTACACTTTTCTCGTAAACTATACATCATGGAGATGTGATTCCCTGGGTAACACTTGCGTACTTCGACCAAGGATACTCGCGATCAACACATACAGCAATAGAAGCCTAACAGTGATGCTTCATGCTGTTTATGATGTTGTTAATGAACTGTATGGGTATCAGTACCATTATATATGAAAAACAGTTCAAAGTATATGTAGGGTTGGAGGCCAGCGACACGCCTCCTGAGAGTGTCCTACACATGCTCAGTTGGATTAAAATCGGAAGAGCATGCTGCCCAATCCATTAGGACTATAGTTTCTTCTCCTATAAATTGGCGCACTAGGTAAGCCATGTGAGGACAGGCATTATCTGCTTGTAAAAGAAAGGTATTACTAATTTGGGCAACATATGGACAAACAATAGGATCCAATGTGTCATCTCTGTACCTTTGAGCATTGAGAGTTCCGTTTTTCAACACAAACAGATCTGTTAGCCCACCTAAAGATATTCCTCTCCGTACAAGAACACTACCTTCTGCATTGGTGTCTATTTTCCGTTTGTTAGATGGAAGATATCGAATGTTTGCTTTTCTCCATATCTAAACACGTTGAAAATCACTCTATATATAAAGCGAAGTGAAACTCATTAGCGAGCATGATAGATCTCCAAAGATTTTCAGTCCAGTTTACATTATTTCATTGCCCAATGCAAACGCTTCTTGTTGAGACTGAAGGTAAGCCAGAGCACAGCACCGATCGGCTAGCATACAGACCCTCGTTCATGTCAGCCTTCTGTGTACTGTTGTACTGTCCTGTAGTAAAAATAAGCATACATGTAAGAGATGGAGTTGCAGTCCTGTTGCGACGTAAACTAAGGCGCAAGTGCCAGACATCTTAAGAAATGAGAATTCTTGACCTCCCTTCAATACGTCTTCGTAAAACTGAATTAATAGTTACAAACTGGTTCCGCAACTATCTCACCATGAAAAAACGACATTTAAATGTCTTGCAACGTCAGACCACAGTTCATCTGCTTCTAGTAGGCCTATGACACTATAAAGCAAATGTCACCTCAAAAATTCTTCTTCCACTTTGCCTACTTTGAAATTGTTTAATATACCAGTATTCATTGAATAGGGCTCCTTTATAAACAGCTGGTGTGAAGCTGTGTCTTATTTGCATAAAGCAATGACAGCGCAATTCTACTCGGTGTAGTAGTTGTGACATCAAAAAACTAGCAATACCAATACCACCAAAACCAATTAAAAAAACTACATACGATATATTAAAAAATGTAAAATGTCAAAACTAATAAATCAAAACTTATTCACTCCTCTTTATGATTGATTTAAATATCAAAAACTATATGATAGTAAATAAAGAAAAAGCGAGGTAATCCCAGATTTCAATGAACATTAATATGCGGCATCAATAACAAATAGTAAAATTTTCAAAAAAAACCATAATATATAATACATCTTAAATTTTTTAAGTTTAATTTGCTTCAAAATGTAACTTGAATGTATGTAGTCTTTTGTACCGACGTATTGTTTGGTAGTAACTATGACAACTTTTTGTACCAAATTTCTCACCTCTGATTTTACAAAAACTTGAAAGCATTATATTACCTTGAAATCTTTTTGGTTTATTGTTTTGTATTGTATTGATTGATTGTAATAATACGCTTCAGTATCTTTCAATGTTAACTGAATAACTAAACCATACTCATTTTTATTATAATAAATACGTAGAATTACTAAAATATTTTTTCCTAAATTACTTAAGGAATATTTTTGAAACAAATCTAGTTTCTATTGAAAGAATAAACACATTTTTATTTATGGATTTATATACAGTAATGTGCCATATTATTAGAGCCATTGCGAAAAATACCCTATTTATATTGCTAAAACTCTTAACATGGCATATAACCATGTGATTGAATACTAAGTGATATACAATCATTGATAGTGCTATAACATCAAGGGTATACCTATGATACAATACCAAGTGGTATTCAATCCTTTAATTATTAATTATGGAATCATGAAGTATATGCTGAAACACATTTACTTGATTTATAGCATTTTGTTAAGTTCAAAAAAATATATGAAAATAATCTATCGTTTACAAAAAAAAACAATATTTGCTCCTTTTGCTGCAATGAGAGCTGTTATTGTATGTAGCATGCTATCTCTCTTATCCTTTTATTGTTGATTAATGCGGAGATCTTTGGACATTAGCTCCTTCATTGTGAAATGTTGAAACATAGCAGTGGTCTCATGCCCTTTGAGTTATTAAGAAAAAATAGATAATTAAATGCCCTTTCTTTAAAAAAAGAATTATTTATTTAATAAAATTATAAAATGGAAAATAACAAAAATTTCAAAAATGTAGATATTGATGAAATCAGTTGCATGTAATAAAAAAAAAAATAAAACATAATGAGCAAAGGTCAAATTAGGAGTAAAAATAGCTTGGGAGAAAAGCGAACCTTTTCCATCTAGATAGTTGTTGGTAATAAGTCAGTCAGAGCAGGAGAAAATCGTCATGATAAGGAATTAATTTAAAATATTTAGAACAGTGCGAGGTCTTTTGTTACGTTTGCGGGAAGAAATATCATAATCGTAATTTTGTAGGATATTTAAAACAGGCTTATTGATGTTTTGCATATCATTATAGAATTTAGTAGAAATTTGTATGTGAACAAACTGTCTTAAACTTAGAATCGAGAGAGCTCGTCGAATATCGTCATTACGAAAGTACCAGGGTGAATTCGTTAACATTCTGAAAGTTTTGTTCTCATGCCTTTGAATAATTTCAAAATTTGTACGTGCAACAGAACCCCAAACTGGGCTTACATAAGCTAATACTGGGCGAAGATAAGAGAGATATATTAGAATTTTGAGATTAAGAGGTAAAGCTGAATTTCTATTGATTAAAGGATAGAGAATTCTTAATTGAGTATTGAATTTATGGCATGCTATCTGCGCAACTTTTTACCACTTCCTGAAGGTGTGCATTACGATGCCAGACATCAATCGGCTTCTCTGTTTAATTTCACAAGTCAGTGTTGCCAGTTCTTAAAACAATATTTGTACAGGTGTCGTCAGCACGTGGAAGACCTAAATTTAATGAAAAGATGTAGTTATTGTCGTCTGTTATTACAAATAAGGGATTTTTAACACAATTACTGGTATGGATCTAATAATATGGCACATCACTGTAAAATGCAATACTATACAAAACTGTAATTGTAAAACATTTTTTTAAAGTTTTTTTGAGATGAATATATATATCTATTGATATATTCTACATCAAATTGAGTTAAGTAATTTTTAAAAAGCTACTGTATTATTAATTAATGCAATTTGGATTAAAGTATTCACTTCGACGTTTGTTTTGTTTTTTTCGGATTGGGTTGTATTAACCATATCCATGCAAGCAGCCAAATACAAATTAGCCTTGAAGAAGGCATGTCGTGTAGGCTGCACCGACGAACGCTACTACTCATTGAGCACTACCCAGGGGGCCCGTGTAGCTTAAAGATATGCTACGGACGCGAGTAACACTACCCCACACAAGGCTCTACAGTCAAATGAGACTGCGACCTACGGCTTAAAATCGATTCATTAAAATCGAACCACTACAAACATCCATGGCTCACCAGGACTCAAACCCGAAACCTGTGCACCGAGCGCCAGTCACTCAGCCATCAGTCCTCTATTCACTAACAAGTGAACTCGATTCACTCAATAATCCCTTTTACAGATCTAGTCATTTAAGACTTGATTTTATAGAGATTTTATTTCAAGATTTTATTTTCAGATTTTATAAGGATAATCCAAGACTTTATTCAATACAAGAATTTTAAAGTGTAAATGAAATCCAACTATGAAAATACTTCTTTCAGTTTTTCTGAAATGGATATATCTCTATTAATACATCATATAGAGTTACGGAATTTTTAAAAGGCTACTTTATTATTAATTAATGCGATTTGGATTAAAGGATTCCTTACCAATTAACTCAATAATCGATTACTTACTAATCGATTAATCTCTTACTCGATTAACTCAATAATCACTTTGATGACATTATGATTACCACCATGACACACCATAATTAACATTATAAAATAAATGACTAGATCTGTAAGTTATTTATTTTATAATGTTAATCATGGTTCTATTTTCAGATTTTATAATGTTAATACATGATTTTAACCAATACAATAAATTTTAATGTATAAATAAAATCCAATTTTTATTTTAGTTCCAACTGTTGCTAGGCCGCTAACCATGAAACCTCTATTCACGTGCCTCAGAACACTTAAACTCAAAAGTTTCGCAACTGGGGGAGAAAAAATTTTCATAACTTCTCATTTATCAAAAAACGTCATTGCGTTCTTCTCTTAAATTTTTCCGAAGTTAACTTAATCTGATGAGTTTGGATGTTTGTTCGTTGATAACAGTACGAAAGAAAGAACCAGAGATTCCGGAAATTTTTTTTGCACTCATTTATTTTTAAAATAATATATTTTTACCTATATCTTCTATATTTTAAAATAATAGTTTAAATAATAGTAAATAATTAAATAATGCTAATAATAGTAATAATAGTATAATAATAAAAATAATATATTTTTCTAAAAACAATTTTTCAAATTTATGGTATTCCATCTTATCCATAAACTTTACATTATTTTTCTATACCTCCATTTGAAAAAGAGATTTTAATATTGCATGCACCTGATAAAAAGAAGCAATTGTATAATGTAATCAATTGCAGTCTCAATCAATTCTCATCAGGAGCAGATAGCAACCCTTTTAACGTAGACATACTTAGATTTGATTTGGCTTGTCGCTCTACGGTCATCTTGTGCACACGATGGCTAAGCAAACCGGGACCTTACAGTTTAAAATGGATTCCGAACCACACACAAACATCCATTCCCCCACCAGAATTCGAACCTGAAGCCTGTGATACCGATGGCTAGAGCGCTAAGCATACTGAGAAGAGAACATGACCGTTTATTGGTGACCACATGCCAGAAAACCAATAAGATATCAATCCATTCTTCCCGTACTATAATGGAATAATTTATAAAATTTCTCTCAAGCTACCAATTTTAATTTACTTTAGTGAATCCCTGCAAAACTAATTCACATATGCATTATTAAGAAATGATGATGCATATGTGAATCAATTCTGCAGATTTATTCAATGATGCATATGTGAATCAGTTCTGCAGATTTAATCAATGTTGCATATGTGAATCAGTTCTGAAGATTAATTCAATGAGGCATATGTGATTATAAAATTATAAGGAATGATGATGCATATGTGATTAAGGAAGTATAGGAATGTTGATACATATGTGACTAAGGAAGTATAAGGAATGATGATGCATCTGTGAATCAGTTCTGCAGATTTATTCAATGATGCATATGTGATTAAGGGATGATGCATGTATGATTAAGGGATGATGCATGTATTATTAAGAAAGAATTCATATGTGAGTGATGCATATGTCAATCAGTTAAAATTTTACTATTCCATTGATCTAAGCAGAACACGGTAAAGAAACAACAGATTTCCAAACTTACCAATCCTTCCTCCTTAGATATTAACCGACTAGGCTATGGTAAAGCTAATTAGTGAGGCTAATCAGTAACGCTAAATTGTTTTATATACTGTAAGATTGTTATTTGTAAGATTGTAAGATTGTTAGATTGTTATTGATTACTATTTTCTTCACTTTTCCTTTCTGGGTAAAAATTATTGAAAATTGTATTTCAGATTTTAAGTTTGTTAAATGTCTGCACATATTAAATATATAAATGATAAACCGTTTGTCACCTTTTTTTTTTTTAATATATTCGGATTTCCAATCTAAATTTCGTTTATTTAAATGCATGTCTACTGATTATAAAATTGGAAAGAAATGTATATTACAAAAAAATGTGTTGATAGTCATAACAATTTAACCCTTGTGTAAGATATAATGATATTTTATTGTCAATTTAATCGAGTACTTAGAACATACTTCAAAATTAGATTTTTTTCAGATTTTGATTAAAAAATAGCATTAATAATGAATATCTTTTTATTTAAAGTCAATAATGCATAATTAAAAGATGAATGGAGGAACGGAAAAGGAATGAACTGAACACATGATTATTACTCGTATTTTCTCAACTTTGATTATTCAGACGTTATATAATTTATATTCTTAAAAATTTTCAGTCTTTATTATTTTTAACATCTATAAAAATAACTTTAATTCATTATATAAATTGCGTTTTTAAAAATATTGATTGTTATTGTTTTGTTTTTTAATTTTCCGAATAAAGTTCCTCACATTTCCGTGTCATACGGCTTTGGTTTGGTTTGTCGTTCTACGGTCATTTTGTGCATACTTTGGGCTATTTAAACAGGTACCTACAGTTTAACGTGGATTCCGAACCACTCACAAACATCCCATGCTATCGCCAGGATTCGAACCTGAATGATCAACGGCCAGACCGCTAGCCAATTGACCATCAAGTCACTGTCATACGGGAGAGAAGTCGGTAAACTCTTACAATCGAAGAAGATGTGAATCATTCTCACAAATCTTTATTGAATATATTCATTTTTCATGTATGCAAAACCATGTATACAAAGCACGTCAATACCAGTAATTAAATCCTCGATCAAATATTCAGTTCTTATTATGAATTCTTTATCGCAATGAAGGTTTTTTTTACTAGTTGTTATTTAAATAATCATTATTGTTTACATGTCCATGTTTAAAATTATCTGCATCGGCACAATTATAATTAATGTTTCTAATCCCTCTTCAATTAAAATTAACTCAAACAACATTGGCAACATTCACTCCTTTAATTACAGTTAATAAAGTTAAAAAAAACCAACACACTGCGTGGTTCTCTTCTGCATGCCTGTGCGGTGGCTTTCCAGCTTCGACATTCTGAGATAAGGAGACCAGAATGGTAATTTGCGTGACACCATTATTTAAGAGAGCATTGTGGAAAGGGGCGATTAATTTAGGAGAGATTTTTAAGAGGTATTGAGCGGTTAACAGTTTGCAGGGTGAACTGACAAAATGTCTCGCTGCGTCAAATGCGTGTCTGTGTCAGAAAGTAAACAGAGAGATAAAAAAAGAGCTTCGCTCTTTTAATATTTGCTTGGATTTATTGTACCGTCAATAGAAAACAGTCTCAGTATTTTTTTATCTCTGTGATTCTATTCTTTACCTCTTTAATGCAGGATTATGTACATAAAAAATATATTGCACCTCAGGGTATTTTTCAAACATATTTTCTTTTATACGTTAATGACATGGTTCAAACCCTTAATATTATACATTTTAAATTGTCAATAGAAGTTTATAACCTTATAAAAAAAAGTTACACAATATTCGTAGAAAATGTTTTGGATATATTGTATGCCTACTTTTCAGTTTTTATGTTAATTTTATGAAAAATAATTCAATAATATTATATTTTAGTTCAGAAATAAAAATTGCTTAACTCTGGGTGCAATGGTATGTGCACAGTTAACATGCAAGAAGGCTCTGGTTTGAATCCGTTGGAGGGTTTATTGCAATTACTGATTTCAGAAACTAATAGACTCGATGGCGATTGTGGCAGTGTATGTAAGCGTTTCACATTTACGGTCAAACAACCTGGTGGAAGTATTCCGGGATGTATTTTGTATGATACTCAAATGCGGAACAGTTACCTCTAAAGTCGTCCTTCCACTGCTGTCTGGGAATTGTTCATGACATATATTAGTGGAAGCGTAATAATTTTTTCAATACAATCCTGATACTTTATGACTATACATTGAGCCATATCACTGCGTATAAGGCTCATTTATGAAGACGTCAGGGACCTGAACGGCAGAGTATCTAGCGATCTGGCGCTCGATGCATCCGGTTTCGGGTTCCAGTCACTGGGGTGCCATGGATGTTTGTAGTGATTCATAATCCACTTTCAGTAGTAGATCCCTGTCTCTTATGACTATAGAGTGTCACGGAACCAAGTCATATTTCTACCTACGGGTGCTCTATCACAAAAGCAGCTGACTCCTTTCCCTTCAACCAAGAGTCCATATGGATTCGTGGGCTTGATCTAGACGTCTACAAAGTGGAATAAGAAACAACAACTACATAAAGAACTAAACATAAAATCTTGAAAATGTACTTAACTTAGATTAAGCTAGCTAAAATACGTTAAAAAAAATAAAATTTATTTTTTAAGGATAAAGATTAAATTTAAGCTAATTTATAATGATTCAGAACTTAAAGCAACGCTAAATACTATCATTATACTTTTAGGTATAGGATTATTAGATTTAGCATTTAGGTCAAATATCGTAACATTTTTTTTTATTCATGATTTTTCATGATATTATTTTCATTATATTTTTATTCATGATTTTATTCATGATACTAGTTTACTTTTTCGTGAAAATTTGCCAATAATTAACACCAAAAAAATAATAAAAGCTTTAATTTTTTTATTGAAAACCTGTTTCCCCAATCTCGTTTTCAACTGTTTTTTTTTTTTAACGACAAATTTTTAAAAACAAAAAGGCATGGATTTTCAGAATAAATTAATATGAAAAAATTAGATCTTTTATTTATGTATTGAGCATTTTTTTAGCTATCGCAATTCATTTATTTTCATGCCAACACCATTAAAAGCAGTAAAGTGGCTGAATTATTTGAAGTTATGTCTCTCTTTTTGCTTGACTCATCAATAAACTGCATCCTATGTATATTTTGTAGAGAAAATTTGTAAATATAGATGGCGCACCTACTGGTGACGTCAGATTAAGTTTTTATTTTGAATTGACTGTCTTCTAGCGAGTTCAAGGTCGTATGTAAATACACCATCAAACTGTAAATAAAACTTGCTTTTTATATCTAACGGAGGATCCATCTGTTTTTTGAATAATATTTTCCTATTAATCGTAGCGCTATTTATTCCACGTCAATTTCTATTTTTTTATTTCATTGTCAATATCAGAAATTTAAATATATTATAGGATGATTAAACAGTATGTTCAGAAAATCCTAATATATACATGGGTTGAGCAATATTCTTATAACATATTTTGAAAACGATTGAAATTTCTGAGTTTTTTCCCGCTAAAAGTAGAATATAAATCGGAGTAAGTACACGGAGTTCCTTGGTCGCGCAGCGACCACACCTCCAACCTGGTAAATGGGATTACGTAACGTGAGGTCTTGCCCTTTGCCAGTTATAAAAAATATAGAAAATTTAATAAGAAAAACAATAATATCAATTAAGTTACTAAAAACAACAAATAAAATTTAAAAAAAAAAAAAAAAGGAATTTAAAAAAAAAAAAAAAAAAAAATAAGAATCACGCGAGATGCGAGAGAGAGAAGATCCATTAAGAAACCAAAACCATCGTTTCAGTCCACCAGAGCGAAGGCGAAAATAACCTTTGATCTTGAGAAGCAACCATCTGTTGTCTGGGAAGAGACTAAAAGTGAGCGCATTATTTATTAATATTAAGTACGTATCGTGGGCGTTTGCGGCTGCTGGGAAGAGATATATCATAATAAAAATTTTGAAGATCTTTTAGGACCTGGTTATTGGAATGAGAAACAGAATCATAGAAATTAAAATCAATTTTTTGTACGTAGTCTTTAAAGCTGGGAACAGAGAGCGAATATCTAATCTCTTTATTTCTAAAGAACCAGGGTGAATTCGTAATCATTCTCAAGATCTTGTTTTCAAGCCTTTCCAGAATCAGGAAGTTACTGTTCGCAGTGGAGCCCCATACTGGACTCGCATATGCTATGATAGGTCTGAGATAGATTATTTTTTTAAGTTCCAGTGTTAGAGAAGAATTTCTGCAAATTAAAGGATAGAGTTTTCGTAATTGGTTATTGAATTTAGTGCGAAGATATTGGATATGAGAATTATAATTAAGTCTGCGACCAAGAATTACTCCAAGGTATTTAGTTTCTGTAGACCAGGAAATGTTAGTATTATAAATAGTAATATTAGGTGGGTTATAGTTATTTTTCCTGGTGAATAGCACTGCTTCAGTTTTCGCGACATTAAGTTTAATTTTCCAATTACCTAAAAGTAGAACCATAATGTTGTACCTAATGAAGAAGATGAGAATATTTTTAAATTGGTAAAAACTCTTAGACGAAGTAAACATTCCTGAATATTTCTGTGCAGTACTTTTGATTAATTAATGTTTAAACTGGTTTTTTTTATCTACAAAAGGAAAATAATATAGATTTTTTTTAACTCTCTATAACTGAACTTTTTTTTTATAGTAAAATAGAAACATCATGACCATATTACACAAGTATTACTTGTATGTGATTCTGTCTATTCAAATTGCTAATTTTGAGTTATATCATATCAGTATTCATATATAGTACATAATTAATAGTATGTAATGAAAGTTTTGTTTTGTCCAATATTAGAAAAGTTTATCACTTTTTAAGTTATTTATAATGATAATAATTTATATTATCATTATAAATTATTTAAATAAATACGATATGTCATGTCAGCATGTCTTTATGTTAAGAATTAAAGAAGAATATTACATAATATGAAATAAATATGTCAGCTATATCTTTTTTTATTATTTAAAGATAGATATATAAATACTTTTATTATCTGATATAATTAATTGAGTGCGTATTGACCTTGGAACTCAAGTCACAAGTTTGGATTTATAATGATGCTTGGTTTAAAAATCTGAATTTTTTTAAGAAAATAATCAAAGTCATGAATCTATTTGTGAAACCTGATTAATTAATGGAAACAGATTATACCTTTAAATAGGATCAAATCCTTCATTTTTATAGCAATTGAATTGTCGTTAAACTGAAATTAATTAGGAATACATTTTTAACTGCCTCACTATTAACTATATAAAGCTAAGAGTTCGATTATAAAATTAACTTGGATATAGTGAAATATACAATACTATTGAAGATATGATATTAACCAACCACTCTTGTAGATTTGAACACTGTTAGAAGGGTATGCAATTTCTAAGGGGAAGTCATAAATTGTCGTCACGATTTAATTGAAATTTATATTATGTATAGGCCTTGTAGTGGGATATTTCTCTCACTAATTTTCGAAAAAATCAAGTTTGGAAAAATTTAAATGTTTTTATACATTTAAAGTATTGGTTGTTTAAAGTATTGGTAAGTTGGTTTGCGATTTCATTACGTTTTAGCGATTTCAATACGTCAACATTCCAAAACATGCGAATTTTTTGTTTTTTTTATATTTTTACCCATAAAATTATGGATGTTTTGGATAGCGGAGTTTTTCGTTTCTTTCATCACTTATTCCGTGTCTTTGGTCGGTTTTTTTTTTTTTTTTTTCTTTACCCATTTTCATGTTTTTTTTAGTTTATTTTTTTTTTTAATTTCTTCCACGAACTATTCTTATTGGTTTATTTAAATTTTTTCACGGGCTTTTTTTATACATAATATTTATTTAAATTTCTTACACGAGCTTCTTCGTACGTTATATTTATTTAAATTTCTCCCACGAGCAAATAATTATCTAATTAAATAAAAAAAATTGTTTTAAAAGATCGTCTAGTGAAAGCAAAGGCAATTTTTTTCAAAGTGAAAAAGAGATTTTTCAAGAAAAGAAAATCGTTTAAATTCTGTAGTTTATTTTTTTTATTTTATTTTTTTAAGATTGCTATTATGCGCTTTGTTCTTACATTGAATTCTAAATGTTATGGGTAATACATTGACCCAGTCGATTGTACATATATTATTATTTTTTTTTATTCATTTTAATTTCTTGCATTACATTAATTATACGTTATATAACAAACTTATATAAATTAATAAAAATTGTCTACTAAAGACATACTTTTTTCTTCCATTTACATATTTTCTTTTTATTTTAATGAAAAACTCTATTAAATATTAACTTATTATGTAGCCAAATTTTTTTTTTCATACGCAAGTGTTTCTGAGGAAATATTCTAGTATTTTCATTATTGTAATAGTCGGAATGAAATACATAATCACATACTACAAGAACAGAAAAATGTATTTTGAGCAGAATCTCAAAAATATATTTTTAATATTTCTCATATTTATTTGCTATACTGAACACACAATTTTCCGAAAAAATATGTCTGCTTGGAAAAATCAATATTTGAAAACAGTAAAATTGTAAATAATTTTAAAGAATTGTATGCTTTATCATAAAATATAAAATAGATAAATACATATAGTATGTTCCAAATAGAAAATGTTTTTTATATTTGTTTTATTATTTATAGATAGTTAAAACTTAAAATGGACAAAAAAAAATAGAAATCGCCGTGGTGGTTAAAATCTTCTATGTTCTCAATACTACCTCGAGAACTATCTCGTCATAAAATCTGTGTATGCGCTGAATTTTAAATAAATAGAAGTGTTTCCCTTTTTCATACTTAATTTTCACGAAAATCATTGAGAAATGGGTTCGACTACTTAGGCTAATTGACATCCTACTCCTGACCTGCACATGGTATGAAGTTCAATCAAATCAGTGATTGACTGCGTGACTTCTTTTTGTAAGATTATTACTGTGCCCAAAAAGTAAGACCAAGTATTTTTTTTTTCAAAAACTCTTTATTTATTCTTCCAAATTTATTTCATCGCCTTCAAAGTAATCCCCTCCGAAAACAACGCACTTAGGACAACTTTTTTTCCAATCCTCAATGCGTGCTAAAAAGTCCTCGGCAGGGATGGCCTTCAAAGCGCGCGGCAATTCACGTTGAATCTCTTCAATCGACACAAAACGGTGTCCCGGAGTGGTCTTTTGAGTTTAGGGAAGTCGCACGATGTGAATACAGTGGTTGTGGAAAGATATGGGTTTCATTTTTGGCGAAAAAGTCACGAAGAATCAATGCAGTGTGAGCTGGAGCATTCAGTGTTTTCGGTATCAATCGAAATTTGGCGTGTTTGAGGCCCAAAGTGAAAAGATTGTAAAGATGATTACTAAAACCATCACAAATTATTTTTTTTCCAAAATTGGGCTTGCCACTAGAAAAAACCGGCTCTGTTATCTCAAATATGATAAAATCTTATCATTTTAAGACTTTGCATTCAATTCGATGTTTACCAATAAAAAAAAAAATAAAAAATAAAAATTCAAAACATAATTATATATTTTTAAATGAACCACGATAATTTATCACCTCGTCTGTTAAGCAGGAAACAAGCAAAATATATAGCTTTTAACTTTAAAAGTGTTGCTGTTTATTTATTTTTCATAAATAATGTGTTTGGTTCCAAAATGTGTTTCTGGATTCGAGAAAGTAAATAATCTGAACACAAACGAAAGAGGTTGGGTTGAAAACGATTTTACACCGAATCTTCTAAAGGTACCATTCTAAAAAAAAAGTAGAACGATTGTTTGTGTGACAGATTAAATGTTTGTGTCCCATTTATGAGTAAAACCTTGCTGACATGAGTTCGAGGTAATATAAAAGAAACAGTTGTTTGTTGCTTAAAATGAACTGGGTGAATTTTGAACTTTCGTGTATTGGAATACTTGCCTTGACTGTTTAAGAACTAGTGACATGTTTTTATGTTAAACATACAGTTAATTTATATAACCAGCTAAATATATGCTTTCGATATATTAATTTTGATAAATTAGGCAGATATACAACCTAATTTAAATTATAACTACTCTTCCACCAAATTACTATCTTAGAATAACACTCATATTTTTAAAATGTTAATTCCCGAAGTGAGCGATAGAGGGCAGTGGAACAATCATAGAGGACAATAATGGATTTAGGGCATTTGATGGATTCAGTGGCATTTTTTGTTTAAATTATTTTTTTTATAAATCAAATAAAAAAAAATAATTTAACCAAAAAATTATCTGAATAAAAAAATAAATAAATTTAATAAGAAAAAATTTAAGAACCAAAAAAGGAAGAAAAACAGAAGTATAATTGCATTTTCTTCGTATTTAGTAGAATGCGTATTTATTTCTGTTACAAATTTGTTAGTAGAAGAAACAGCCTGTATATAGGGTATCGCGGGGATTTAAGAAAATTGCTAACAAAATTAGAGCCAAGAATTATTTCGTTAATAGCAGTGCATCAGATTGACTTCTCGTTAGTATTATTTTTAATGTTGTTAATAATTCTTATTTTCGTATTTAATAATAATAATTCTTATAGTTAATAATTCTTATAGTTAATACTTCTAATAGTTAATAATTCTTATAGTTAATAATTCTAATAGTTAATAATTCTTATTTTCATTTCTAATGTAACTTTGGCTGATTTTAAATAAAAATATATCTAATTTCAAATTTCAAGCTATGTTACTTATAACATCTTTTTTTTCACTGTTTTACAATAAAACGTAGAAATATATATAGACATATAAAAAAATATATAAATTATTTTCTCTATATTTATGCTTGTTCACTTAAACAATATACATATTCAGAAGAGTGCAAATTATATTTTTTCTGAAAAGGGGACTCCAGAACAAATAAGTTCATTAATAACTAATTACATATTAGTTAATTTGTTTACTTTTACGTTAATTAATTAATACTTATCCATTACTTATTATTTACCCATTAGTTCAGCATAGACACTGAAGCAGATTCATAAAGCTAATGTATCAAATTACTTCAACCATTAAAAACGTTTGTACATATAATAATTAATAATATATTTAATATTAAAGTACTAATAATTTAATAATTTAATCCTCCATTAATCTTCCTCATATAAGAAAGTTTTTTTAAAAACAGTCCCTTAGGCTTGTAACAAAATAAAATAAAAATTTGTACAATTTAATAAAGGTTTTTTTTTTTAAATTCCTTCTATTAACTCACACTCTCCCTATATATATCTTGTTCAAATTTTCAATCGTTCATAAAATACTTTTTATTCATCCACTCAAGTTCAAATAAATTTTTTTGGAACTTGTAGTGGATGGCCCTGGATGTTAATACAGTTTTTTCAAATATTAATTCAGTAATTAAATTTAATTAATTAATTTTAGTTTTATATGGGAGAAATATTCATATATTCACTCTACTCTTTCTTCTCATTTGCTCATCATTAATTAATTAATAATTAGTTAATAATCTCTTTTTTCTCATAACTAATTATTAACTAATTAATGATTATTAATTATTTTATTCAATTATTCATTATTATTATTTTATTATCAAATATTTTTATTATTCATTTAATATATATTGTTCAATTTTTAAAATAATGTAACTACAAATTGGCAATAATATAAAAAATCGTCTGATTTTAATTTAGCTTATTTTTCTGGATGTTTGAAATTTGAAACGATCGTGTTTGAGTATTCTTGTTAATGTATTCTATATTTTTTAATTTTAAATCATCAAAAAGTTTTTAATTAAATTTGAAATATAGCCTAATATATTTGCTTTTATTATTTTTATCGTATGTATTTCCTTTTATTATATTTGCTTTTATTATTTTTGCTTTTATTATTTTGCTGTAATTCGAGATTTGCTGTAATAGAAAATCTATGCACAGACGTTTAAAAACTGTTATGGAGCTTCAGAATGTCCTATATAAGTGTTTTAGCATTCGATTAAATTTTTTTTCAATTCCTTCTATTAGCTCACTCTCCTTATTATCTCACTTATCTTGTTCAAATTTTCAATCGTTCATAAAATACTTCTTATTCATCCACTCAAGTTCAAATACATTTTTTTTGTACTTGTAGTGAATGACACTTGATGTTAATGCAGTTTTTTCAAATATTAATTCAGTAATTAAATTTAATTAATTAATTTTAATTTTTTTTTAGATTTAAGTTGCATATATCTACCAATAGATGGCCCAGATAAACTTAAAAAATGAATGAAAATTATTTATAAAGGACTTTCTGCAATAGAGTGAAAAAAAAGAAGTAATTGACTTTAAAAAATTTGTTTTTATATTACTTGTTTTTGTGTTTGTTATAAATTATTTTTCTTTATTCAGTCCTGCAGTGTTTTAATCTTTATTTTATATATTAAATTCTTTATTTATTCAAGTATTTATTTTTGATTAAATCAACAACTTATCTTTCTTTTCATTTTTGCTAAAGAGTCGTTATTGATTGCCAAACAAACTGTTTTTGCCTGAAGCGCATGAATTGTTGAGGCTCAAGATAAAGCCATTGAAAGCATTTTCCTTAACATAAATAGAAATAAGGCTGATCTAAGCCAGATATATTACATGCAGAGGCTTCCAAAAGTGTTCGTACACTTTAAAAATTTGTAGAAAAAACTTTGTAACTTGGAAATGAATTCGAATATGAGTGTAGAAATTCAGTGTAGAAATGAATTCGAATATAAAGTTCAGTGTAGTTCCATGTAGTTATGAATAAAACCAAACATTTTCTTTTTTTTTTAAAGTATTGAATTACATTCTTCTATAAAAAAATGTAAGAAGGAAAAGAAATAACACTTCACAAAAGCGATCGTACACCGAAACATTTGGCATTTAAAAAAATCGTTTAGCTTCATTCCTTGTTTGCTCACTTCGTTATATTTTATTTATTATTTCAGAATAGTTCGTTGTTGTAAGTAAACAACAAATATTATTCGAAAATTGATTATTCTTTATCATAGAGAATTGAATGAGTTCAGAATATCTTTAAATTAATACATTTAATCCATTCTATGATGCACTTTATGTTAAAACGCTTTAAATAAGAAAATCTGTTCGAAGACAATTTAAAAAATGTTCGTAATGCAAAGAATTTTTTTCTACAGAACTTACTGATCGATTTTCTATTTATATTTCACTTAAAATCGTTCGATGAGTAGAATGGTAAAATATTGGTGCAGAAATTGCAATAAAAAAAATTCTATGCACAGACGTTTAAAAACTGTTATGGAGCTTCAGAATATGTCCCATTAAATACTAATTGATTGAAATATTACAATATTTACTAATATGGTGATTTTTTTTCTTTTGATTATTGAATTTTCTAAAAAAATTCTACTTTGTTCTTAAAATATATAATACAGTTTTGTTAAGGAAAATTTATAGATATTATTGAAAAATTTTCATTATAAAATATCAATTTTTATTTGTGGATAATGCAGTATTTCATAGAAATTTCTAAGAATACGAACACTTTTAGGAGCCAAAATATTTTATATTCCGTAACTTAATGGGGAGTCACACGAAAAAAAATTACTTCTTTTATAAGAACAATAAAATAATTAAAAATAAATTACATAATATTATAAAAAAGTAAATAAAAATTTGATACGTAGAATTATATTGATGATGGTAGAGTTTTTCTAAGTGTTAGCATTCGCATTAAACGCAACTATAATTAGTCAAAACGTTTCTACTTTTCGTTTTGTTATTATTAAAGTCAGAAAATGATGCATTTTGATTTATCTAGCAATAATCACAAGTATTTTAATGAACGCATTTTTAAACTACCAGATGTTTACGGCACTCCCATGAAATGCTAAATGAATTCTTGGAACAAGTACTTTGCAAATGGCAGATGTCCTCATGAACACCAGAGTTGAGGTTCTTCTGTAGGGATACGAAAAAAACAATAAAAATAAAGTAAATCTAAACATTTCATACAAAATAGCAAAAACTGATTAAGAGTTTTTATTTTTTAGATTGCAATAAATTAGAAGGTGTATATTTTTCTAATAAGTCTTTATTTTTTAGTTAAATCGTATCTGAATAACGTTCTGTGTTTTCCTCATTCATCAAAATGCATTAATATTAAATGAGTTATAGTATGAGTTGAGTATGATTTCTTATTTACTTTTGTAATTCATAATTCGTATTTTAAATATTTTGCATTCTCTTATTCTTTCATTAATAAATAATTCATAAGCATTTGAATAGACAAGATTAATAATTTTAAAAATTCTTTTGATATTAAAATGGCAACGTTTTTTGAATATTTTGTGATTGTTTCTTTTTTTATATAGCTATGAGTACGAGACTATTAGAAATAGAAGTGATAAATTTTTATTTTTTCTATAAAAAAAAAAATTTGTGAGGAAATTTTAGATCAAAATTTATTTATGCTTGTATTATTTAGAAATAGTAATTATTTTTTATGTTATCGATTAAACATATAGCAATTTACATGCAAAATCAAATGATTACAGATTTCAAACGTTATACATTCTGGATTTTTGCCTATCGTTTATTTGTTTATTTTTAAAATTTACTATTTTATTTCAAAAAAATTTAAAAAATAATATTAATTTTAAAAATTTATATTATTTTATTATTAAAAACAATTTTTTATAAAAACAAATTTTAAAAAGAAATTATTATTAAAAATCTTGTTATTAAATTATTTATTTAATTAAAAGTTATTAATTTATTATTAATTACTAATTTTTATTATATATTATGTTATTAAAATTATTTTTAAAAACATATTATTCTAAACTATTATTGTTTTATTTTTAAAAACAAACCTTTGTTGTTATAAAAAAATCATAAAAATGTAATTCGGTCGATAATGGTTTACGTTATTTTTTCTATCGTATCGAAGGATGAAATTTTATATTAGTAATAGGACAGTTTTTCGGAATTTCTGGGCATTTTTAAAATTTATCAAAACATTATTTACGAAGTCGCGAATTTGTTATTACTATACATTGAAACTAGGAAACACCGGGTTATATCAGCTAGTGTTATCATGAGACAGTAAACAAAACAGACTTTTTTCATAGTATTTCCGTAATTTTATTTCTGCTATTCTTACGTGATCTTTTCTCCCTCGAACCAGTTTAATTTAAAATAAAAAGTTATAGTTTTTGTTTTTATAAAACACTGTAACTGTTTATTATAATTTTGGTGTTATTTTTTTTTTTATCTTAATAAAAAAATTGTTTCTCGTAAATCCCTTATTTCATAAAACAGAATTTTTTATGTTACATTTGTAAATATACTACTTTAAATTTGAGTATTTCCTTTTTTGCTTCATAGACTCCTTTTACTATCAAAATGGAAGTCCTTTATAAAATATACAATAATAATATATATTTTATCCCAGAAATATTGTATAACAATAATATATATAAAAAAGTACAGATAATTAAAATTCTTATTAAAAACTTGCCAATACAAGTAAGTACTCATCCGACTCATGGCGACTCCGATTAACGTTGGCGTATGAGAATGTACGTTCATATCCCCTGGCATCCGTTGCAGTCACAGTTTTCAGAAATGAGGAGACTCGATGGAGTTTGTCACCATATGTAAAACTTCTTGCATTGATAATCTGCCAGGCGGAACTTTCTCAAGTAATCTGAAATGCAAAAAAATATAAGGCAATAGTCAGTGGGCTATTCATAGCAGTCGAAAAACAAGCTCACCGATATTTAACAAAAAAAAATACGTATTGTAGCTTTTTATTTTGAGGGAAATTTTCAAGATATGGAAAATGATCTGTTTATGATGATTTTAAATTATAATTACAGTTTAATTAATAATATTTTAATTCATTGAATTCATTTACATGCTTCATTTAATTAGATGGGAATAAAAATATAGTCAATGACGTTTTCTCATCCAAACTCACAGATTTTCTTTCCTTGGGCCCTTAATTGTTAAAAAAAAAAACAATGAAGCCTGATATTTTTAGATTATTTTTTCTTATTATATTTGACACGTTTGTGATAAAATGCCTGTGGAATTTTAAACTAGTTTAGTTTAAAAAAATTCAGTTCTTTAATTGATTAAACTTCACAGCAGACACATTTTAATAAAACAGATTTTTGTCTTTAAAAGCTCTTTTTTTTAAATAAAAGTATAGCTTTTATTGTTGTTATTATTATTATTATAATTAATTTATATATTTCTGTTTCAATTTTATCATAATGTAAAATAATTCGACGCATTTTTCAGGATTTTAATATTTATTTTTTCTTACATCATCTATAAAAGAATTTATCTTTATATTTTTAGTTGTAATGTGTAAAATATTGACTTAACTTTTCAACAAACAATTTTTAAACTTATTCAATTAAAACGACGTGCTATTTTGTATTGGATTATATTTACTTATAAGTAAAAGTTTTTTTTTTTTTTTTTTTTTTTTTTTTGACATATCAGAAATTTTTTTAATATTTAGTTAAAGGAAATAATGACTTTTAGCTAAAATTCAGTTTTTTAATTAGAATTTGTCATTTTATATGAATCCAAATGGAAAAACTTGAAGAACATAGCAATCATTTTTTCAATATTTAATCAAACAAAAAGAAAAAAAATAATCTGTAATGTTGAGACAAGGATATATATGTAACAATATGTAATACTATATGTAACAATGCAATAATAGTGAATATTGTAATTGTGAAAAAAATTTAACAAATTCAATGAAATGGGAAATAAATTAAAGATATTTTTATTACATATTGTATACAATCAAAAGAACTTTTAATGTATTACTTATCTGAAATGTCTAGCGCTCCAGCGCTCGGTGCTACAGGTTTCAGGTTCGAGTCCAGGCGGTGCCATGTATGTTTGTAGAGATTCGAAATACACTTTATAGGTGATCTAAAATCTTAGTCTAAAAGGTAGTATTTAAACTAAACCTGGTATAATATAACTGTAGAGCGTTGGTAATAGGGCTGATAGCCCTACCCCGTAAAAAGAAAACACTGACTGACGGAGTTTTCGGACTCCGTCGGTAGGTAGACGACCTTGGCCCATTATGGGACTATTGCTCCAATGAAAAAGCAGAAGAAATATCTGCAGACTTTAATTATTTCAGGTAAAATATGTAAGAGAAAAAATTCGAAGACTTTCACTTTATATAGAATAATTTAAATTTTAATAAAAAATTCTAACTCCAGCTTTAAATTATCGTAACAATTTTTTTTTTTAAAATTTTAAAAAAAAAAAAAAAAAAAATTTTTTAAAAATTAAATTTTTACATTTTTAAAAAAAAATTAAAAAAAAAAAAAAAAAAAAAGTCAAATCGATTTTTTTTAAAAATTTTTTTAACAAATAGCACGGGTTAGCAACTTTCTTATCTCCCGAGTTATAAAAGAAATCGTGTTCATCCCTATTTCCAAACCTGGTTGTGTGTCCTTTTCGTCTAATCTTCTGGTTCTCTTAATTCACGGTTCTCATTGTATTTACGTCAACACACGAAACGTCTTCGCCCGATTGTGAAAGATTATCTCCGAGATTACGGAGTTTCCTCTCGCACTTCTCCTTACCTTCTCCCTTTTTTTTCTTCTCTTTATAAAGAGGGGTTTTCGGGGTAAAGCACGCAGAAATTGAAGATGGCTCTTCTCACACTTGGCGAAGTGCAATCGTCTGAAAAGCACTCTGGCGAAATGAAAAAGCAAAATTGTGGAGCATGTTTTACAAGAGGTAAGTTGACTCTTTTGAATCGTATTTAATTTTTTTTTAATTATTTATCCTTTTAAATTTATTATTTAAAACTAAATTTTAAAATTTTATTTTTTAAATTTGTTTTGGCGTCATTATTCCGTCTGCTTTGTCATTATGCTGTTTTGCTTTGACTGTTTGTCATTATGTAAATAACCTTTTGTAAATATCCTTATGTAAATAGCTATTTGTAAATATCATAAAGTAAATAGCTATGTGTAAATATCATTACGTATTAGTATCACTAACCAGGGGCCTGATGGATTTTTACTAAATTTATTAAATCAATTCAAAATTTAAGAAGTGAGATCTCTTTAAATTATTATAAAACTGTATTACTAGGATTGGGAGCTGATGGCCGAGTGGCTGGCGCTCGGTACTACAGGTTTCGGGTTCGAGTCCCAGCAAGGCCATGAATGTTTGTAGTGGTTCGGAATCCACTTTATACCGTAGGTCCCGGTCTAATTGGATCGTAGAGCGTTGTGGTTATAAATCGATCGAGTAATATTATTCACACATAAGACATTGAAATTCGTAAACGGAACTCTGTTTTTCTTCTCTAGTTATCGATACTTAGATTGTAGTTTTTTCAAGTTCTAATAATTAGCATATGAGGGCCCGATGGCCGAGTGGCTAGCACTCTGGCGCTGGGTACCACAGGGTTCGAGTGCCGGCGATGCCATGAATGGTTGTAGTGGTTCGGAATCCACTTTAAACCGTATCTCCCCGTCTAATAGAATCGTTGTGGGGATAGTGTTACTCGTGTCCGTAGCATATCTTCAAGCTGCACGTGCCTCTGGGAAGTTTTAGATGAGTAACAGTGGTGCAGACCTTGCTCATGGCATAAATATTAAATGTCTCTGTATTTCCAGCTGCATTAGAATAACGTATTGCGTAAATATCTATGTTATTATATAAATAACTATGTCATTTTGATTGATTAATAGTTTTTATCATGATTTATATTGAAATTGTTTATTGATTTTTATTTAGTATGAAAAATATTTCTTAAATATTAATTTCGTATGAATACCTTACTTTTGATATGAATATTATTGATCGCTTTTCAAAATAAACTCTTTTGTGGTTACCCATGGGGAGAACACTATTTTGAAATGATAACTCCCAGAGGTCGAATTTCGAATCCAAAGAGGATATTTTTTGACATATTGATTTATTATGCTCGTTTCTGCCTTAAATACAAAAATATTATTTTTTTGTAGAAATTTTAAATCTGTTTATTCCAAAAATATAAGCCTTTTCACGAAAAACAGTACACATATTACAGTAGAGATATTTGAACATAGTTTTGCTTTAACTTGATTTTTGCTTATTGAAAAATAATTTAATTGAACACACTTGATTAAACTCAATGTTTTTTTTAGTGTCAATTGTGATTAATGTTTAGATATTAATGTTAAACTCTCTTATGAGAATTTTAAATTGATGATTGTTCGATCATTGGTTATATTTGTATCTGATAAATTATTCCGATTATTCTTGTGCCTTTTAAATGATAAAACATAATTTATTGTAAAACAATTACGAATCATCCCTTATCCATTGATATATTTATGTATTTATTTTTAAAATAATTCAATCAATTCGTAATTATATTTCTTATAGATAATATAAATTAAATAAACACAATACATCATAAACGTTAACAAAAAATTTATTAACTACAATTATTCTAATTATTCTTAACTTTATATCAAAATGAGGAACAATTTCAACAACAACAAATTTTTTATTCTCTAATATAATAGCATTTTTTTTTTATTATTTTCATCTATTTGTATTATTTAAAATAAGGCGTTATAAAGAATATTTTATACAGATAATAATTCAATTAATTTATTGATTGCATTTTAATTTTTAAATTGTTTCGTTAAATTGAACTTCAATTTTTTACAGATATCATGCCTGCCCGTTACATCATGACTTTCCTGATTTTTAGCGGAATGTGCTTAATATTTGGTCACAGGGTTTGCTTGCACGTTGCCATGGTAGCCATGGTCAACAGTACCGCTGAAATGGAGTTGCCAGAACCCGAAAATGTATTTCAAGATAATGATAACCGCTGCCCTGCTCCAGAATCAAACCTCAATGTCACGCTAAACTATAAACAAGTAAGTCATAATTATAAATAAATACGAAATTTTTGAAAACAAACTTATTTTTCAGTTTGATAGTGGGATACGTCAGTGGTTTTCAAATATATTTTGTATTTATTTTTATTTTATTTATTTATTTATTTTTTAGTATCATTATTATTATTATTATTTTTTTATTTTTTTTTTTTATTTTTATTTTATTTTATTTATTTTTTTTGCGCCCATTCCCTTTCTCATCCAGAGGAAAATCCACCCCTCAAAAGATATTTTCAATATTAAATATTATATTAAATACGATGTTTGATTTGGTTTATTTTACGCTAATAATATGTATGTGTACAGTGGCATTTTTTAACTCAAATATTCATATTATTATTATTATCAAATATTCAGTTATTAAAACTGCAATTAATTATTTGCTTTAAAATATGATGCTAAATAACTGAAAACATTTAATTTCTTGCCGTAAAAATATTCAAAAAAAGTTAAGTAAGAGTTTTAAAGCAAAAATAATAATTGGTGAAAAAATTTATTTGTAAATGTGTTTCACTGCAATAGTTGTACTGCAAGGAAGTCACTTTGCAGGGAATCATGGATACTAAGACAAGTGGATTAAAAGGAAATACAAAATTTTGTATTCCTAGAACATCAAGTAACAGCTAAGAATAGTCACTGTTATCTTCCATATAAACCATAAAGACTTATCTAACAGTCCTGAAGACTTTCGTTAAAGAGAAAAGACTTGATTTCTTTTATCTTTTTACTTTTGTCTTCCAAGAATTAAGAAATTATTTTCATTCATTTGTCACTTCGGCATAAATTGCTTGATGTGTTCCATGCCTTTTTATGCGAATCTTATTTATTATTATATGGCTAAAACTGAATCATTTCGTTATAAAATTTATAAAATAATTATTTAATAAAACTTTTGAGTTTAAACGAAAGCAATCTTACGAAATTTGCTGTAACACATCGCACTGGTTACCATTTAATAAATCACAACAGTACAAGTGCAAGTAATATAGTACATCTTGTTACACTGTGTCCGGCTATGTCCTCCCTTGAATATCTCTGTTATTTTCATATATATTTAAAAGACGCATGATAATCCAGTCGCGTTATAGCGCACTTTTTTATTGTACCCTGTATAATAATAGCGAGGGATGACAGTACTTAGCAGAAAACCTGGAACTCAAGAGTTATTCCATGATATAGCTTCATTTATTCTATATATTTTCCATCCTTTTTCGGATGTAATTCAGAAAATATTTCACACCTAAAAATCTGTGAACTGAGAAATTTTGTTCATTATAACCATATATTTAACTAATGATACCCTTATGTTTATGTTTAGCAAATGTTATCTATATTGTTTTGTTTAAAAAATTTTCATATATTTATGTTTAACGAATAATGTATTTAATAAATGATATCCATGTGCTTATGTTTAACATATTTTTTACAAATATCATTAAGAATGTTATCGTATTCCACTTTATTTGTATAAGAATATGAAAATAAACTTTATCAAAAGTCAAAATGAACAAATTTTTCATTTTAATTCGATATAATTTTTCTGATTTTATTCCATGTAACAAAAAATTTTTTAAATTCTTAACAACCGCCACCAAGGATTAGTTGACATCTAAATGATAGTAAGTTTATGGATAACACTTATGTCTTATCTAGTAACTCAAGGCCATATCTTTTTGAAAAAAGAAACAATCTTATTCATCAAACGCTGTAATTAGATTTTAATCGATGTTTTGTATTGATTTGATACTTTAGTTTCCTACATTATATATATTAACAACTGCTGTTAATTAGATTTTAATCCATGTTTTGTATTGATTTGATACTTCAGTTTCCTATATTATATTTATTATATATTATTATGACCATTCCAGGGCACCTATCCATGGACTCCATACACCCAAGGTGTAATTCTGGCCTCATATTTCTATGGTTATGTCATAGCACAGATAATTGGTGGTAGAATTAGTGACTACGTGGGAGCTGCGAGACTTTTTGGAGGAGCTACTTTTCTCTCATCGGTCCTATCTTGCTTCACTCCTCTGATATCAACATTTACACCCACTTGGATGATTGTCTTAAGAGTTATACTTGGCTTTATACATGTAAGTGATTTTAGATAATTTTAAATACAAGCATTTTTTTTTTCGTTTATCATAATCATTAACCTTTCCCGAAATAAATATTGTAAAGTAACTAAAATTTCATTTATAAAATTTAACGGATAAAATATCTGAATAAACCAGTTGAATAAATTAAATAACTGGAGAGCATTGAATTCTACTAATCTTCTGATATGAAGTTTTTAAAACGGAAAAAATTTTTTATACCTTAGTATCTGGAAAATGACAGCTCTTTAATTATCATGCGAGTTCTTTCTTTCCCTTTAACTCTAAAAATAAGCTCAAGGTCATTTGTGCTTCCATATCTTAACCCTTCTGCAATCTAATAATAGATTCAAGGTTATGCTGCTGGACTTTAAGAGAAAATAATTTAAGGTTTAATGGGTCTTAATATTATTCATTCGTATACATTTAGGAAATTTTTTCTTTTAATAGGAAGTTTATGGAATTATAATCAGGACTTTGAAAAAATGACCGTTTACGAAATAGTCACTATGAAATATGATACCGCATAAATATTATTGTTTTATCTTGGAAGATTTCTTTCTTTTTTGCTAACAAAAATAATATCTTAAATTGTTCTTTAGGAAGTCCTTCCTTCTATAGTAATTATATCACGTCCGATTCTTGTTGCATAGCATTTTGAAACAAATGCAGAGCAATATTAAAGGGCTATTTTTCCTTGGAAGTTTCCTTTCTTTTTTTCTAATAAAAGGAATAGCTTAAATTTTTATGACGTTCTTCATTCCAAAGCAATTATATCACATCCGATTCTTGTTGTATCGCAATTTGAAACAAATACCTAGAAATACTGAAGGGCTATTTTTTTTTGGAAGATTCCTTTCTTTTTCGCCTAACAAAAAGAATAGCTTAAATTTTTCTTTATGAGCTCTTCCTTCCGAAGTAATTATATCGCTTCGTATTCTTGTTGCATCGCAATTTGGAACAAATGCCTAACAATACTGAAACTATTCATTGGTCCTATTTCAGATGTATTAATGTTGATGTATTTATGTCCTATTTCAGATGTATTAATGCCCCACTATTATTGATAACTACTAATTAAATTTCATTGTGTTTAATCCATAATAATATCAAAGACATAACGATATTCTTAATATTTTAGGGCATGAATTATCCCAGCGCTTATACCCTGATAGCCAGATGGGCACCATTGCAAGAGAGGAGTACCCTTCTGTCTGTATGTGTGATAGGCACTCATTTTGGTGTGGTAATGTCCATGCCTCTAACCGGATATTTGTGCGAGCATGGCTTTGCTGGTGGATGGCCTTCTGCCTTCTATCTCATGGGTAAGTGTGATTTGAAACATCACCGATACTGAAGTTTTTTATCCATATTTCTTCTCCTTCTTCAATGGCACAACAGCCCCATGGTGGGCCAAGGCCATCTGCCTACTGATAAATTTCAAGACAGAAGATGTTTTCTTTTTAAGGGATAGTGTTGTCAGCCATACATCCAAAGCTCTTACAATCATATTTGATAGAGATTTCCAGACAGTAAATAGTAAAGGCATTATTATTGGATCGTCTTTGCTAATTCATATGAAAAAAAAATAATGTTTTGTTTCTGATTTAGATTATTTGTAAATTAACTGTAATATTTACAGATGTCTTCAAAAAAATTTCAAATTGGAAAAAACTTTAAATTTAAATCGTACCACATTCAAAAAAAATTTTTGTTATGACCATCTATGGGTTGATTGATTAAAGAATCGGCAAAAGTTAGACTTCTTTGAAAATATAGTTGATTAAATTTCTATAACTTAACCCATATTCTGCTAACTAACCCTATTCGAGTTTCAATGGTAATTTGTTTCAGCGGCTAGTGTGTAGGAAGACTCAGGCTTCCGTTGAAGTCACAGCTTTAAGAAACAAGGCGATTATGACAATATATAACATCTCGTATTAATAGCCAAATGATTTCGTGGGAGTTTTCCTAGTTTTCCCCTATACAACATGCAAATTCAGGGCAAAAACCTCTAAAAGATTTCCTGGAAGAAAATGTCATCCTTCCATCATCCATCGATGAGCTGTTATTCGCGGCATACTATATGTCACTGGAACACGAGGTCCACAAAAACATTTGCTAATTAGAGCTCTTAAGGCCCGTGCTCACCAAGGCGACAAGATGCAAGCGACCAAAATTTGACGTCACCGCGGTCGCCTGAAACCGGTTTGCAGCTCGCCGCGTGGAGTAGCCCAACTTTCAACTTCAAGCGGTTTTTCACTATGCGTAATGCTATTTCTGACGTTTCGCTGTGAAGGGGTCGAAAAAATTTGGTCGCTTGCCTCTTGCATCTTCACGTCTCTCGCCTCGGTGGGAACGAGCCTTTAAATAGTAAACCATGCACTTTGTAAAACAAATTTTGTTTATTTTCTCCTTAATTTAATTACTAATTAAATGGAATTAATTTGTAATTAAAATAAATACTAATTTCTAATTTTTATAAGTTTCAAAAATATATCAAACGAATTAATAGTGATAATTAATTGTGTAATAAATTAATATACAGAAACAATAACATTATTTTAAATAGGATCAGCTGGCTTTGTCTGGTTTGCACTTTGGATTCTTCTTGTATTTGAATCTCCCTCTCAACATCCAAGAATAAGTACCTCAGAATTAAACTATATTAGAAAAAATATGCCATTTATATCTGATGAAAAAAGGGTAAGTACTTACTACATTTGATTTTAATTTTTCTTTCTTGATTTATAAATATACTTTAAAGAGGAAAGGATTTAATAAATTGTAGATAAAAACTTCACAAAGATTCAAAATAAATCAACGTAAATCATTAAATATATTTTTCATAAAATATTATTCCGCACAGAGTGTTGAATAATTCTTATTTTTTTTTATAGAAAGCCTCAGTTCCTTGGCTTCAGGTGGCCACCTCTCCTCCTATTTGGGCTGCAACTGTGGCCAAGTTCTGCGGAGCTTGGAGCTTCATATGTTTCCAATCCAAGCTTCCAGCCTATTTGGATGAAGTGCTTCATCTCCCAATTCAAAAGGTAGAATTATTTTACAAGTTACCTTAAATCAGTCTCTCTGTTATCAGAATCGTAAGCGAGAAATTCATGTCTTAGAATATCTTGTTCTTCTATATTTTTAATTGGGCTGTAAAATAGGTTACTTGTCGGTACAATAATCATAGAATACATAGCGTGGCCATAATGAAATAAAAGTGCTTAGAAACCTATGTTAAAAAATATCTGTTTAATGAAACTCAACTAGCTTTCATGCTGTCTGATGGCCAATTGACTAGCAGTCTGTCCTTTGATACCACAGGCCTTCAGGTTCGAATCCTGGCGGTGGCATGGATGTTTGTTGGTGGTTCGGAATCTACATTAAAATGTAGGTCCCAGTCTAATTAGCCCAAAGTACGCAAAAAATGACCGTAAAGCGTCGAACCCTGTGGCACCGAGTGCCAAAGCACTAGTCACTCGGTCTTCAGACCTCAGCTCAATTTTAATGCAATCATGTTGTTGTTGTTTCTTATCCCACTTTTTCTGTCCAAGCCCACGAGCCCATACGTATTCATGATTGAAGGGGAAGGAAGCAGCTTCTGTTGTGATGGAGCACCCGTAGGTAGAAGCCTGACTTTTGCTCCGTGACGCTCTTACAGTCATAGGAGACCGGGACCTACGGCTTAAAGTGGATTCCGAACCACTACACACATCCATGGCACCGCCGGGATTCGAACCCGAAACCTGTGGCACCGAGTGCCAAAGCGCTAGACACTCGGCCATTCAGGTCCCAAATTTTGCCAACGGCACGCGGTGTTCCCAGGTGGTCAATCATAATTTAATATAACAGTTTTTATTAATTTAAAAATTTGGAAGAACAAAAATAGGTCAAATGTTTCCCACCAGAACTTGAAATGACAATGTCCGCTCAATATCAGTACTAAATATTCATAGGAAATACAGAAATTTAACTTTTTATAGAATTTACTGAGAATTAATACATGAAAATTTGCACTTGTTAATAATTGAAAACCGTATTCGAAATTGATATTTTCCCAAATATCATTTTCGTATTAAATAATATTTATTAATATATGAGAAATAAAAATTAAGTTTCAATTAATTAAATTAAATTATTTATATAATTCTCCTTAAGTAATAACATTATTTATATAGGTTTTTTTTTTCTAACTTGCTACCCAGAATATTTATTGATGAAATAAAGCTTCATTATGTATTCTATTTCAGAATGGCTTTGTAAATGCTCTCTTATTCGGTGCTCTGTGCATTTCCATCATCATTTCGGGAAAGTTTTCTGACTTTATACGAGAAAAGAAATATTTCACCATCACCACCATCAGAAAATCTTTCGAAACCATTGGTAACTATTTTAACTATTTTCAAATAAAGATTAAAAAAAATTTAAATACACGCAAATTAAATTTTTAATAGTGTGAGTAATGCTGTAGTGATGCCATATCATAGAATTAAATAATATTATGCTTATCTGAATAAATGTAAATATTGTATGAGAGTCAATGTTTTTAAATTTCTTATAACTAATTTTTCTCTGAATTCTTTGTATTTACATATAGTTCTTGCCTAGAAATCATGAAAAAAATTTAAGTTAGTTCGTTTTTCAATAAACTAAAACTGTAACATTTAATAATAAATTAGCCATAAAATAAGATTAATCAAACAAGTCGTTTGGTTTAAAATATTAATCAAAAAAGTCGTTTGGTTTAAAATATTAATCAAAAAAGTCGTCTGTTTTAAAATATTAAACAAAAAAAGTCGTTTGTTAAAAATATCGTCTGCTTTAAATTTGCATTTATGTTATATATTACGTTAAAAAATCGAAGAACATGAATGTTAAATTATCTATTTAATCTATCTATTTTACAAATTATTTGCTTGTAATTAATTTTTTTTCTGTGTGTCTTTTTTTAAATTTAAAATTAATTATAATAATACGTTATGAAACAGCATCAAACAATTAAACCCTCTTTTTAAAAAAATAATTCGTTTTATATGAAAAATTACGAATTTACAAACTTCCTTGTATCTGTAAGTATTTTCAGTTTTAGTGATTTATTTTCATCTTAATTATAACACTTTTATGAAACTTAATTAGATTTTAATTTATGCATTGTATATTATATGACTAATTTTTCATCATAAAAAAACATTCAGATATATAAAATATTCTGTTCATGTTCATGATCATATATCGCCCGTATGTTTCAGTACATCTTAGTGATATCTAATATCGTCAGGTTTTCAATATGGTCCGATGCACCGAAAAGCTTTTTTTTTTTTTTTTTTTTTATGAATTAATGGTTAAATGCCAATTATAATGAAATCTTCCATGAATGTTTGAAGATATGAAAGTCAAATATAAAAAAGTGACAACGTAACTTTATTTTTTTTGAATCGTTTTTTTTTTTTTGGAAAGCTAGTAACATACTATATAATAATATTTTCAAATACTCTCAACCGACCTCCAATTAAATGCTTGCAATTACCATAAAAGTGGGATTATAATTTTTGTAAATTTGCAGCTTTCAAAATTTGGTGAATCGTATTTTGTTAACCAAAATGTCTTCAAACTCTTACAACGCAAGCAATATCGAAAATGAATTTGATGAGTTTCACGACATAAATAAATATGATCCTGCAGTTAAATTGATAGTTGTATAGAAAAGGCAACCAAGGAGTTTTAACAATTATTGCTTCTGATGGATAAACAATTTATATAATCACTTTAGGAACAAATTGCCAAATAGCGGCCGTTGGGATTTAGCGACTTTTTTGTGGTGCCAAATGAGTAATAAGTCGTTTCTTTAGTCGTAGTTTTACAAATGTTTCTTGTACTGGCGAAAAGAAATTGTGACGCCAAATCCCAACCGCCCCTGTTCTGCGATTTTACCGCCTTAGTTCTTGCGACATCCCACTTCCATAGTCCGTGTCCCTTGGCCTTGAAGACACGAGCTTCACTCCTTCGTCGCTCGGACCCGCCGCTCATCATAAAGTGGCACGTTTAATACTTATTTATTTATTTATTATTGACATTAGGTGTAAGTTATAGATGCACGTATTTATTTTACTTTCAATAACTTAGAGATTGAATGCTATTTAAAACTGCAATACAAATCTTTTACATACACATATAAAATCTGCAATACAAATCTTTTACATCTTTTAAATACGTTATTTTTGGTTTCAAAAATGTAAAAAAAAAAAATTATATTCGTGCACCAGTTTTACTGGCAGTCGACAAGAAAAGAATTAAAAAATATAGTCTATATAATGATAAGTGAGGTTGCCATGTTCTTCAGAGATGTTTAAATATCTTATCACAATTTGTGCATCGTTGTTGGTTTGGCTACTTGGTGAAATTAGAGAACCAAATTACGATTCAAACAAAACTTCAGAAACTGTGTAACCCTTTAGAGAAATATTTTATGTATGGTTTGTTTCAGCACTCCTGTGCCCAGCAATCTGCATGGCTGCTATTCCCCTGGTGAAATGTGACGCTAATGCGGTCATCATACTCTTGACATCAGCGATGGCGCTTTTTGGCTTGTGTGGCGGAGGAGATGTTTCTGTCATTGTCGACATGGCTCCGGATTTTGCAGGTGAGAAAAGAAATATTTCTGTTCATCAGTTAGTGCAGTCAGCTATTCGACTATAACTTTTAAAAATATTATTGTAGTTATTAAAAAAGTTACTACTACTACTATTTTAATTTTTGCATATCATTTGCAAACATGTTAACGGATTATCCAGAGTATACTCGTGTTTCATATTTGTATCTTTTCGAAACTCCACTTAATTGTTGTGAAAATTAATTTCAATAATTAATTTTCTGGACTAAAATGAGTATTTTGATCTACTTTGTATGATTCCAAGGCAAAAACTTGTGATATCGTACAGAAATGACAGTGTCGAATTCCGTCAATGTCAATGTCGGGCAATGTCGAATCCCTGACAATAGACATTATATGCATTGTTTTTATTTCGATGCGACAATTTGTATAAATTTCACTTCGTTTTCCGTTATGAGTTCGTTCTTCTTTAAATTAAGTTTAAAAAAACTAAAAAATGCTTCTCAGAGTTAATCTGACTGAAAACGGTGATTGAAGTTTAAAAAAATAACTAAAAATACGACGACACTTAACATAGAACGATTGTTAGACATAACTTCACTCTTTTACAAGGACGATGGCAGGACAATAATTAATCTAAACGTTCAAAAGTGAAATTTTACGATCATTAAATTAGAATGCAATTAATAATTTTTTTTGTAAAAAATAGTTATAATTGGGACCTGATGATCTAGTAAACAAGCGTTTTAGTGCTCTGTGCCACAGGTTCAAGTGCATTTGTAATGTAGTTCGGAATCCACCTTAAACTGTTAGATCCCGGTCTAATAGACTGCTGCCCATAGGGCTGGCAACCCTACCCCGTAAAAAGTAAACATATCATGCTTCGGAATCTGTTAGTAAGCAGACGGCTTTGGCCCTACCACGATGCTGTTGTCCCATTGAAGAAGAATTTATAAATTAAAGAGTGTTTCCCTACTCAGAAGTATCAAAGCGTTGAAAACAACATCTCCATCCTTTTTGTACTAGAATTGGCGCTTCATCGCTGCTAAGTTCTTTTTCCTTGTATCACTTCAATATATTTTATATACATATTTTTTATTAATAATATAAACATTTTTATTAATAAAAAAGATGTATAGCTCTGTATATACATAACAAAAATCTAGGTTTCCATATATAGAAAACGTTAAATTTATATTTAATTAGAATTTTTAAAAATGCAGCATGTTTCGAAATTTATTATAGGACATGACTTGTTTACTCCTTCCCGCCAATAATGTAGATATTCTCCCAAAATTCGCCAAGCTACCATTTGCATATGTTAAGCTCCAAAACCTTGAAATACATGTTTAAAACTAATTTTAAATGAACTGAAATCGCTTTTAATCTTTTAATCTTTAATTACTTTTAATCTATTTTTTCATCATTTTTTTAGCATTATAGCTATTCAACACAATAAAACTTACCAATGTAACCTACTATATTATGATACAGGCTACTATCAGATATCAATTGCACATATAGATATAAATCAGATATCAATTGCACGTGTTCAATAAAACTGCTTATAAAACATTTTATATTTATTCAATATGACAAATAAATCAATTTTTATAAACTGTGAAAAATATAAGAGCTTTCTTTCATAAATTAAAATAAGCATTTTTAATATATAATATTAAAAAGAAATATAAAAAATATATAAATATAAACGAAATGAAAAAAATTAAATCATTAAAAAATATTTATTTTACTAGGTACGTTATTTGTTTCTCTACTCTTTCACTAGCTTTTGCAAATTGATCTCAATTTGGGTATTGGTACATCGTAATAGGTGTTGCCTGTTTGCGTCCATTATGTTTGAGCGTGTTTTGTGTTTGGCCAATTTCATTTTCGCTTCGCAGGTTAAGTTGAACCCAAAAGCGCTGACAATTTTTTGTGCCAGATTTCTCAAATTGGAAAATTTCTCTTTTGTGACATGAGTGTTGTAAAAACCTATTTTTGATAGTCATGTTTCAAAACTGAGTTTTAATTCAATATTGCATTGTAAGTCATCTAGTTCCATTTCGAGATATTCTGGGGCCGACTGGATTTCAACATGAAAGGGAGATGAATACATTTCAAAAAATTTGTTGTATTTATCTATATTTTAATACATTGGTTTTCCCTTCTTTGGCCCTTATTTTTGTGTGCGTGTGTGTTCTAATGCAGCTAGCAAACACTTAGACAATTGTCTTCGATGCCTTAAGGTAAGCGCTGCATCGATGTTACTCACTTAGCACTACCCAGGAGGTGCGTGTAACTTGAAGATAAACTACGGACGCGGACTAACAACTATCCCCGCAACGCTCTACGATCATGTTAGACCGGGACCTACGGTTTAAAATGGATTCCGAACCACTACAAACATCCATGGCACCGCCGGGGCTCGAATCCGAAGGTACCAAGCGCCATAGCGCTAGCCACTCGGCCATTCAGGCCTTACTTTGGTCATTATAAAATAAATATGTTTTGTAAAAGTGTGATAAATCTCACGGGCCACAAAAATATTTATGGCGGGCCGCGAGTTGGCCACCCCGATCTAAATGTTGCTGTCTACCAAATGGAATAAGAAACAATATATTGCCTTTAAACTGGCAACCCTTATGCTCGCTCAATTTTATTACAATTTTATGAGGTTTTTATCATTTTTATGTGCATACAAAATAAAATAAAATTCAGGGGGCACGGTGAACAAAAATGAATCTCCAAGTATTATAATCTAAGAGTTATAAAATAGATAGATAGTTATAAAATATAAACGAACAAACAAATATTTTTCTTTCTTTATATAGATGATTTATTTCCATTATAATTATTATTACTATTACTATTTGCTGATGATGATAAAATTTTTCTTTCTCTATATCTCTTTTGTGTAAACCACTCTTCTTTAAAATTATTTGTTCTTTTTTTATGATTCTTGCCTTACAAATTTATTCTAAAATTGTTTTTGATTCTAAAATTGATGATAGATTATTCATCCGTAAGGAGTATCAAAATATTTAATAAATTAATTTACTAAAATATAAAAATAAAAAATACTTATAGATTTAATTTTCACTAAAAAATGTAAGTTAAAGCGACTTGATAAACCTATTATATAATAATTTTAGTATCTTAAAAAACTGCAGCTTACGAAAAAGCATATTCCTAAAAAAAAAAAAAAAAAAAAAAAAATGTAGTAAAAAGAATTTCAATCGATACAATGCATTAACTGTTAAAATTCTTCTATTATTTTCTTTTGAAAACTTTATGTGCAAACAAATATAACATTATATTATAGCAATAAAATCTATTTCCACGTGTAATGAAATGTCGTTGAAATATACTTTTGACCGACAGAAACACGGTAAATTTTAAAATTGTAAACATTTTAAAGTGGAGAAATAAACGTTATGTTTTGAATCTCGCTCGCTTGGTAGATTTAGTTAATAATGGCTTGTTATTTAATTTGAAATAAAGATATAATCTCAATGCTTCGAGCCTTACAGCAGTTAAAATTGCGAATTTAAAGTTGATATGAGTTTCCCATTTGTAGTACAGTAATAGCAGGTACTGGCTAAAATGTGAGAGTGTTACTGAAACCACTGTTTTGAAAAAACGAATAAATTGTTAGTGGTTATGACACATTGACAGGTGAATTTTTTTGGCAGAAATTGTTTTGTTTTTGTTCAATACGACACGTAAATTGAATACATACGACTCCTCAAAATGTCTTCTGGAAGGCATTACTCCTTCCATACCATCCTAGGAAATAACGTTAACCCACTAAAATGGTGTTACCCATTTATAAATTTATTAACGAAACTAACAACTGTATGGATAATGTATAGATACAGAAAATTTTCACTCATTGGTACATTAAAAAAAAAAAAAGTTTATGCAATTGAAAAATAAATAATTATTGATAATTAAAAACAAATAAAGTTGTTAATGATCTGAAAAAAAGGATTGACATTTACAGCAGTGTTGTTGTGTCTAATCCTCAGTGTCCTGCAGTGTGGGACTGACATCCTATGAGTAGTCTACTCATGGATGGAGAGAAAGGGGGCAACTTCTGTTGTGATGGAGCACCGTAGGTAGAAGTCTGACTTGGCTCCGTGATGCTGAGTGGCCTGACGTCCAACTGGCTAGCGCTCTGGCCGTTGGTACCGCAAGCTTCATGTTCGAATATTGGCGATGGCATGGGTGTTTGTTAGTGGTTCGGAATCCACATTAAACTGTAAGTCCCGGTCTAATTAGCTCAAAGTGTGCTCAAAATGACAGTCGAGCTACAAACCAAACGTGTCGCTGAAGAAGGAGAGCAGTGACTTTCGGGGGGTGTTTTAGGTGGAACTACCCCGCATTTGCGTATCGTATGAGATAAAACCAAGAACACTCTCATCAGGTGGTCTGACTAATGAGGCAAGATGTTAAACATCACAAGCGCCATCGTATCTTTTCGTTTTACAACAATGCCACCAGCGGATTGAACCACAGTCTTAATGCTCACCGGCGACGGACGTTACCACTGATCTACGAGTCGGGCACTAAAATGCTGTTACCCATTTATAAATGTATTAACAACTGTATGGACAATATATAGATACTGAAAGTGTTCACTCAAAATAAATGATATTTGATGATTAAAAACAAGTAAAGTTCTTAATGATATGGAAAAAAAGTATTGACACATCCAATCTCGTTCATACAATATATGAATATATTGTACGCTCCTAATTTGGTTGTGAAATTGATCCCATTGCTTATTACAATAATAAACTACACATAGAAAAGTTTGAAAATAACAAAAAATGTTTGATTAGCAGTTTATTACAGCATTGTTGTCTACTATTGAGTCTATTTCTCTGAAAGAAAAGCAATATTATTACGCAATCTGCTTTATTGATATTATTACGCAAGCTGGTTGCGGCAATTATGATAATAAAATGTGTATTATGCTGTAATCTGCATTCATGAAATTAAAGATTTATGTGCGTGTTATTGTTTGTGGCAACTTGTTGTGGGATGCTCAGTCTTTCCTCGAAACTCAATTCTATGTTTGTAAAATTTTATCTAGTGCTTTTTTTAAAATTTATTAAAAATATATATATAATTTTTGCAGCAAAATTGCAATTAAACGATAGAATTGAAGAAATTATTGTTTTCATTCGCCATTGTAGATTCATCCATTAGATTAAATACAATTTATTTAGTTCTTCATTCATGTTTTATATATATTTTAAAATATTCATAAAAAAGTTACGAAATTTTGTTTCTGGATTACTTTCTAGTTTCTTTGTTTATCTCGAAACATATATTATAGCTGAAAATGTAACAGCATTTACAAGTTTAGTGTTTCATATTAATATGGCAATCGGTTCGAGTTAAAGAAATACGTAACCATACCTTATGATTTTTACTTTTCATATCATGCACTTATTATTTATGAAGTTGTTGATAAAATTTAGAAAATCAATAAATAAGCTTATTTCAAAGTGTATTTTTATTTCAATATTATATTTGTATTCATTTCAGTATCTTAATAGCGTACCAATTTTGCTTTTAAGTTTATACTTATTTAATACTTATATTTTATTCTTAAGCATCCACACTTGACAGCGAATAGACTTCACGATACTTAAAAAACAGGTTCCCTCAGATATGAACAAACTCTAAGATTAGGCTATTTCACCTTTCGTAAATCGTGATTGGCGAACAATCGCTCCGCTGAGTGTCGATTTTTTCTCCATCGTCAAAGGATTTGGCGATATCAAATGATAGCCTATCCGTACTCACATGTGACCCTTTTGACCTTCTTTGGCATGATAAAATCGCAACGCTGAGAACAAGTGGACTGTCACTCGTGAATTATTGAAAATATTTCAGAACAAATACTGATTGTATTTTTTCTCTTTATTTATTTTTGTTCTTTTTACATGGAATAAGTGTTTGTTGGCACTATCTTCACGAAATGTTCTATAACAAATTGAAACATTTGGTAATAACTGGTTGCTTGATAACAACCAGTATAATTAGTAGCAATTGATGTATTCTCATCTGCGTTTTTTTTTTTAATATAATTTTATTTTTTATTGTTTGGATGTGTAACGACTGACACGTTTGTTATCCCCAATAATTAAATATTAACTGCCGAGCGACAACCATAAAAACTTTCAAATTTTGTTTTCATTTTAACTCAGAAGTATTTTTAAATAATATAAAAAAATCTGTTGTTTCTTATACCACTTGGTCGACCGCAACATCTAGACCACCAAGTCCATGAACCCATGTGACGAGTCATGATAAAGGGTAAAAAATGCGGCTTCTTTTTGTCCTTGGCCTTGAGGCACATGGGAGACCCAAAGGGAGAAGTCTGACTTTACCCCACCTTGTTATACTCTCGTCAATGGGTACCCATTTTAGTTGTCTTTTACGACATGCATAGGTTACAATAGAGCTATTCTAAACCGGACCCACGCGGGATAAAAAAAAAAAAAAAAAAAAACTTATTAAACTTCGGCTGTAATAATACAATTTTCATTATCATCAATGTTAAACAAATATTACCCTTTTAATTATATTACAACACACATAAATATTATTATGAACATAACTGTATTAAAAGATTTTTTCCATCGAATTATACAAGGACTATTGGTAAAATTGCGTCATTCCATACTCAAGTTACAACTAGCCGTAAGGGGCCTGATGGCCGAGTGGCTAGCACTCTGGCTGTCGGTACCACAGGTATCGGGTTCGAATGTCGGCGGTGCCCAAGGATGTTTGTAGTGGTTCGTTCACTTTAAGCCGTAGGTCCCGGTCTCTTTTGACTGTAAGAGCGTCATGGAGCCAAAGTCAGACTTCTACCTACGGGTGCTCCATCACAACAGAAGCTGTTTCCTTCGCCTGCAATCATGAGTCCGTATGGGCTCGTAGGCTTGGCCAGCCAAGTGGGATAAGAAACAACAACACAACTAGACATGCATCGTAATGCCTGTTGTGGTTGAAGTTTTATCAGTTGTATTAAACCTTCCACTAAACATGAAAGAGATTTTAAATTATTTTAAGCAATCAATGTTTCGTGACAAGCTTTTATTTTACTTTTAGGCAAAATCTTTGGAGTATCGAATGCAGTTGCGAGTATACCTGGAATACTATCTCCTGTTGTGGCTGGGTACTTTCTTGAAGGAAATGTAAGATTTTATAATTTTTTTCCAGATTTAATTTCACTCATTTAGAAAAATTATCAAATCAGTTTATTTATGTACCATATTTGTATTTCAAAGAGATTTTTTTAAATGGATCGCAATTCCTTGCTGGCAAATATGGTTAGTGACGAAAACGTATCAGTCCTTATTTATTAAAAAAAAATTTGGCATGCAACTGCATAAAATGTATTATTTTATATTAACATAAAGTTTTAATTTTTATTATTAGCTAGACATTTTATTTCGCTTAATTCGTGAGTCAGGAAGTCATTCTGTCTGCTGTATTTTGAAGGCTACATGTATTGTTTCTCTGTCTCTTCTCTAGAACAAAGAACGAAATTGTTGCTAATTGATTTTATTAACATAGCACTCTATGTATTATTGAAGACAATCCGAAAGCTTAATTCGTGAGGCAGGAAGCCATTCTGTTTGTTGGATTTTGAAGGAACCATATTAATATATCAGAGGCGAATTACTTTATTTTGTTCTATATTATTTCTCTATATCTCTTCTCTATAAAAAAGAATGGAATCGTTAGTATTTTTCTATGTAAAGAGTCAATTGTGATCTAAAGTGCATTTATTTTATGTAAATTGCTGATCTAAAATATAAACAAGCCGATCATTTTGTTGTCCAGTATTTTGTAAAATGTAAACAATTATTATTTATGCTTTTCAGAAAGGTGATTCGGAGCAGTGGGCATACATATTTTATATATCAGTGGGAATGTACCTGTTTGGAGCAGTTGTATTTCTTCTTTTCGGTTCAGCTGAAGTTCAACCTTGGGGTCTGTTTTCGAAAGATAAATCCAGAACTCTCTCAACAAAAGAAGCCAATCTTATATTTACAATTCCTGTCATTATGAATGTCGAGTGCAATGATTGGAAGAAAAACAGTACTGTTGTTGACATTACTAGGCTTTAATAGAGGAATTGTTCAATGAATTTCATGGCTAACAACATCTATTATAAAGATGATTTCAGGAGAATTTAAACATCTTTCAAGGAACAATTATAAAGCATAGAAGAAAACTATTTAAAACAAATCCATACTTTCCATATCTTTTATTTTATTTGTTATGAAGAACACAGTATGGAAAGAAATGTTATCTTTTAATGGACTATATGGTTCTTTGTTATGTTATATTTGTTTTTGTTTTTACTGCAACTACCGTACAGAAAGTTTTTATACCTACTTATTATTTCATTTGGAGAGGATTTTTTTTTTAATTTATGCTCAAATTTTAGATTGGTGTTCAAATGAATAAATAGGCTGATCGAAAACAACTCAATTATGTCAGCTTTTTTATTCTCTGTTGAAAGACCTTTTGCATGATATTAATTATGTCAAAATTAACGACTTACAATTGGCGCGTTTTTCTAGTAAGTGATGACTACGAGAAAGGAGGTTTTATGTTATTGTTTTAATCTCTCGACTGTAACAGTTTATGTGAAGCATGCTTTAATTTCTAAATGTAAGTTTCAAAAAAATTGAATCATGATGGATTATATAGGAGCAGGACTCCAGATATCATTCCTATGTCGTTCTTTTAAACCGTACTATACTGAAAATTGTACACATGTCTTAAAAGAGCAAAAATAAAAATAAAAAGCTGATAAATTCATTTATTTTTAATAAATAAGTAAATAACACCAAATTTTTAAACAAATGAAATAATTTTAAACAATTCTTTTATATTGTTAATGTCATGTTTAATCTATGTTGTATTATGTAATTGTTTTAGAATTTTTTTAATAAAAATGTACAGAGGTTATATAAATTCGAATATTTTTTGTAAGTACTTTTTTGTTATTTTGTTGTTATATATTTTCAATAAAATTTTTATTACATTACTTCTTTGTGTGTTTTTAATAATAATTCTGAATAAATTATAAATTAATTTTAAATATTAAAGTATGTATTATAAGTGAGCTTATTTGATTTCAAGAGCTAAACTTTTTAGTAAAAGATACCAGAGATAGTTTTACAATATCGTAGATTCGAAATAAAAAAAAAAGAAGTTGCGAATTTGAATAAATCAGAATCCCCTCTCAAACACAGAATGATTACATAGTGAAATTTCAATTGCTATTTACTACACAAGCCTTCAATACTATAAAACTTGGACTGAGAAGTCAGAGAGGAAGCATATCTCTACTAGATCGCCAATATAGAGGATTTTCCACTTACTATATTGCCTCATAATATTATAAGACATATAAGTATTAATTCTACTAATGAGCTATTACTAATGAGCTGAAAGGCGAGACTGGTATTAATTTGTTGGGGGGGAAGGGTGTTCGACAGTTTCGTAGAAAAGTCTGGTGGCGCCCGATTTGGAATTTAAACTCGTAACCCACATATCAACCATCTTGTTTAATTTTATCATTATTATATTACAATTTAATGAAAACTCAATTGCTCACAAGTTTCGTTCTCTAGCCTCTAATTCAACAAACTGTGCTTTAACATGATACTTACAGATCTCTTCTTTCTAACTTTTTGTTCTTCCAGTTTTGAAATTGCGACATCAAAATCGATATATTAGTTTCAGTTGACAAAATGTCTAAGCTAGAGAGTCTTGCTTGTTTCATAGTGGATTCGAGATAATTTTTTATTAATTTGAGTTTTGAAAAACTCCTCTCACATAATGAAACAGAAACACATAAAATCAAGAAAAATTTTAATGTTAAAGTGAGATTGGGAATAGAGTCGAAAAGTTCATATTCAACCACAAACTCTAAGAACCTTGAGGGAGTCCAACCAAAAGACTCTTCTTTTGGAACTTGGGTGGCTTTTAGAAATCTTCTTAGGAGTGGAATTTCTGTAAGAATACCATCTGCATATAGTACATTGTAATTTTCAACCTAACTTTCTACAAACTTGTTTAGTATCCAGAGTTTCTATCAGACTGCCGGCCACTAAAATTGCAAACCGATTTGATATACATTCCCTGCCTTAGCAACGTGTATCGTCAATTTCTTGTAGAAATCTGCCCGATTTCTATCAGATTTTACATTAAACTGTAGGTCCATGTCTAATTAGCCTAAAGTGTGCACAAAATGACCGTAGAGCGACAAACCAAACTAAATCTATCACATTTTTTATTAACTTTAACTTCACTTTCGGATTGAGATAATGCTACAATGTCTTCTTCCGCACTTGATGTAAATGTCGAAATGTTTAACAAATTTCAGAATCCAGACGCCAGCAACTGGATTTAAAAAAAAAAAAAAAAAAAAACCATTTTTCCTTGAATGTAGTATTTTCATGGTTGGGAATCAAAAAAATACTAAAGTGAAAAGTTCACTTCCACTAAATTCTTCATTAATTTAACATTTTCCTGTTGATGAAACAACATGTTCATATTTTTGAGACCGCATACTCCAATTATTTTACATATTATAAGGAATTTTATTTATTGATATAATTTTAGAGTTTTTGTTATCTTAAACTGATAATTATATGCAATAAGGTAATAGAAGTGGAAAAGTATATTTCTCTCTATGTCGAGTTCAAAAACAGGAAAAGGCAGACCCGAACCATTATTGAATTAACTTGTTTCACATGCATTAGGTTACAGCAACAACAAGTTATTCATGCATATTCCATTCATTGGCACATTCACTATATAATTGCACGTCTATTTAGCATTGATTTTCACATAAATAATACAAATTTACGAAAATATATTACTTAATATATCTATTTATGTGGGAAAAAATTAATTTAAAAGTGAAAAACTACAGTTTCTAATACATTCTTACAATTATGAAAAAAAAAAGGAGAAATATGGTGCCAAAATCCTCCCGGATATAGAAATTATGTCAGTTTCTCTGGAAATTTTTTATCTTCATAAATTCAACCATTGAAATTATTTGAATGATAATTATCTATTTATTAACGCCTTTTTTTTTTTTTTTTCGTAGATTCTTAAAATAAACATTTTTAAAGATTTCTTTAAACGTATGAAGGAATTTTTTAATTTTGTTTGAATATCAAAAATTGGATTTCATCAAACGAAGAACAGACAACGGAGTGTATAAAAAAAATTTTTAATAAATTTTCTTGTTAGAAACTTCTATAAAAGAAATAGGATATTTCTAATATATGCTAAGTATGTTTCTCGCAGGGGAACTTTCATTTTTCTCTCGCCAATATTAATGCATTTGGCGTGTTTTGAGAAATTTTCTATCAGCCAATCAGGAAGTTTCGGTATTTCGTTCAGAAACACTAATTCACTTTCCCCGTAAAGCATCCGTGTTTGCTTTCGCTTTGAGGAAACCGTAACATAACAAACAGTAAGCAGCGAGCACATGCGATGGGTCTTTTAACAGAAGGTTCTCCGTTATCCTGGGAAGAAACCAAGAAATATGCTGGCCATGTCAGAAAACATGGAATTATACAATTCATTAATTTGTACCATCGTCTAAAAGATAGGCAAAATGACTGCTTAAAATGGGGCGACGAGGTATGTAAAAGTTAAAATTATTTTGGTAAGTTGTTTCGTGATTATTTATTAAAAAACTTTCGAGTTCCATTTTATTTCTTACCTTAAACTTGTTCTTTAGTCATTTTTCTTGTTATAAATAATGAATTGATTATGAAATTGTTTTATAACGTAATTAACTCCGGTCGGCAAGTTATGAATGGATCTTTTATCTTTCAATTATCTATTAAACGAGCAATATTAAATACGATAATATTTTGCTTTAATTCGTTTCCTAATTGATAATAAAATCATTTGAACTGATTTCTAAAGAGTAGTAGCGTTCAGTTATTGATAAATAAAATTCCAGTTCGTATAATGCGCATGTTTGAGATAATGCAGTGGCCTTGAATAAATGATATATAGCTGTTATGTACTGGTAATAAATTAAAAGAGTATTTGTGTAAAACTTGTTTTTATATATATGTATATATCTTTATTTAACTATTGGGCCTTTATACCTATTAATATTTTAAAGACAAAACGTGTTATATCGTTTCATTTCACACATTTATTGGAAATCAATCTTTCAGTTGTGTTTTTAGATTATATGAAGTTTAATTATTTGAATGTCAGTACTTAAAACGCACGTTTGAGATAATGCATTGGCCTTGAATAAATGATATATAACTGTTATGTACTAATAATAAATTAAAAGATTATTTATGCAAAACAGCATGTAAGCAATTTTAATGGATATGTACATATATTTATTTAACTATTGGCCTTTTATGTCTATTAATATTTTGAATAGAAAACGTGTTTCAAAGTCGTTTTCAGTTCACACATTAATTGGAAATTAATCTTTCAGTTTTGCTCTTAGATTATATGAAATTTATTGTAATGTTAAGAATTATATAACTGGGCAATATTTTTTAAATTTTGCCTATATAATTTTTTAAGCATTATAAATAAAGCATTTGAACTAATTTTTAAATAGTTTTACTTTTCAATTATTGTTGAATGTATATAAGGGACTCGCATGCCAATTTAAATAAATATCATGTAAAAAAATATAAATACACATAACTTTGTAGAATAAACTGTTATACTTTAATGTTTTTTTTTAAATTTTAGATAGAGTATATGATTATAAAGTTTAATCATGAAAATAAGACTGCAAAAGTATGTTTGAAGGCAGAAAGTGTTTTACATACTTTACAAGAAAAAGAAAAGGAAAATCAAGGGTAAAGTAAATTTCAGTGTCTTTTCCAATGACAATAAGAAAAGCAAACACTTAAATTTTAACTATATATCTTAGATAAAAAAAAAAATTCTTTATAAATATACTAGTAAAATATATTGCAATTATTCCTAAAAAAATAAGCAATATTAAATTTATTTTAATAAAATCTAATAAGTATTCCAGATTGTACTAAATCAACTTTTATTAAAACTAAAAAAATCGAATTTTAATGATATTTTTACATTTTATTAAAAATGAAAATATATTAGTATAATAGTTGGCCAAATTAATGATGAAAAAATATTAATTTGTGAACTTTTCCTTAGGAAACTATATAAGTATATATATAAATATATATATATATATATATACATATTTAATGACATATATATATATTTAATGGATGTTTTTTGTTTCCATAGAAATGTGAAAGCTTTATGGCGTCCTGAATTTAGTGCTTATATGATTGAAGGCACTCCTGGTAAACCATATGGAGCTCTCTTATCATGTTTCAATGTTGTTGAAGCTAATATGAAAGCAAGGTAAAAGGCTTTTTTATAATGTAACTTTTTAATCAAATTTGCTTCTTTTTTTTTTTTTTCGCCAATGTTCAAGGGGATGTATAATTATTTATATATATATATTAATTATTATTTTTAACATATGTATACAATATAAACATAACATAAAAGTAGGAAAAGGACTTTGCAATATAAAATATAAAACATGTTCAAAATAAGGTAGAAAAGTATATCCAGGAAATAAATAAGAAAATAATTTTTATTACCTAAAAGAGATTATATCAAGAAAAGCATATCTTCATGTTATTTCTGCTGCTAACTGACCACATACATAACCAAAATTTGTAAATGTTTTATGGAAAAACAATTTTGATGTTACTGTTAAGTTAGGTTATAAAACATTGACAAATATGAAAATTAAAATATATACATGAATTTTTGAAAAAATTGATATAAATATTCCTAATTAAAAGAATATGTAAAACATATATTTACTTAAGTAAATGTAGATATAGATCCTTTATGTATGTATTGAACTAAAAGAATGAAATATTCTATAAAATACATCTCGGTTACAATTAATCAAGTAATTTAGAGTAAAAATACAAGGAAAAGATGATTTTGACAAAAATGTCAATAACTCATCTCTAAACTAATATATCTAAAACATTTAATTCAATGCATGCGTAACATCATTAAAAAAAAATTGAAATTTTATTAAATTATTATAACAGTTATGACTTATCATATGACAGTGTAACAAAAAATTTAATTTGGAGTTTATAATGCATGAATTTTTATTTCCATATCTTAAAAACAAACTATTGAAACTTACACGCTTTCTTGCATATATCTTCCAGTTTGGTAACAGTTACCCCTCCTCCTTTTCTGAGAACTTTAATTTTTTTCCTGTGCAATTTTGCAATATGTATAGAAGATCTCTCTAAATCATTTATACAGATAACATCTATCTTTTCATATCCTTTTACAATAAAGTATGCAGGATCAATATTTAATGTATTGGGAAAAAAACCTCCAAAACTATTATTGAATAAAAATAACACATCCCCTAAAATGGTATGTTTCAATGACAACAAAAGAATTTTTTGGAACTAACTTCTGTAGAATTCCATTGAAGTACTAATTTACATTTTGGATTCTTCCATTAAGACATTTCATCAATAATTTTTATCACAAAATTCTATAAATATTGACTTTGTGTTTACAATTTTTTGTCAATCTAACTGGTCTTTCATTACAAGCATTCCTTGAAGCAACAGCTGTTAGGTATTTGTACTAATTCATTAAGACTGGAAGACACTGGCAATGTACAGGATGATTAGCATTTTAGCTGCAATGAAATAGAGAAGCTATTATTTCATAGTTTTCAAATTGCCAATATTGCTAGGCATGACAATTCCATAATAATTTTGCAACTTTTTGACAAGTTTGCTTTAATTACCTTATCCAAATGTATACATTTTTTTAATTTTTGAGGATGGTCCCTACTCTTTTATGGGTACACTTAACACAAGCAAGTTTTTTAACAACACAACTTTTATACTCAGAAAGGTTATATTGTTGATTATTCAGTGAAATAGATCTGTCAAATATTCTAAGCAGTTCCATACCGGGCAATGGACCCTTATAGTTAGAAGAACATATGTGTTTACTTATAATATGCCATGTTTTTATCCTTACTTTATCTTCTTATTTTACTTAATTTAGAATATATGGTACAATACGCAAAGGAAATTTAACACCCAGAACTTTCCTATAAAAAACACACCCAGAACTTTCCTTTCAACACAGTAGTGCATCCATTTAGAGATCAATATTCATGTCTGTGCCATATGCTATTCACTGACACTCCACATTTGTAATAACTTATCAAGAATTTTTAATATCCTTTACTTCATCAATAATCCTATTCTTATTCTTTTGCTGCAATAGTAGCAAATAGAAGTAGTTTTTATATTCTTTGCTATAAGGTGGTAATGGCAAATTTCAAGTTGCGCTTAACTTTTTAGTAGAAATTCTTGCCATTTTATCTGGAATCAGTTTTTTTCCAGGTGAAAATTATTATACAAAAAATCACATTTTTTGTAACACAGAATAAATTAAATCATGTCATGATTCTTCGGAGATGTCATGATTCTTCGGAGAAACATAATCTTCATAGAAAACATGCAGGACAATAAACAATTGAAAATATATTTCTCAAACAATAAATACTAATAATTTTGTTATCACTTAATTTTCCAGCATTTATGTCCTCTCATAAATGATTGGACATCAATAGCTTCAATGCAGTAGCAGCCAGTTGGCTAGCACTCTGGCCTTTAGTATCATAGCATTCAGGTTCAAATCCTGGTAGTGGCATGGATGTTTGTTAGTGGTTCGGAATCTAAGTTAAACTGTAGGTCCCAGTCTTAATTAGCCTAAAGGACTAGAGCGACAAACCAAACCATTTATGCATTAGCTGACTTGAAGCACTGAATGTTTCATTGTTGACAGACTTATCTAAATCAGCACTGTTGCAGGCATGTTGATTGTTTTGAAATTTAGACATTTTGATTGATATATAGATATAAAATGCATAAAACTTTATGAATTAAAAATATTTCACTCATGATAAATAAAAGCTGTATACATTTCGATAATAGTATAAAAAGGAAGAAATTAACAATAGCAAGTAATGGGATGATAATAAAGCAAATAACCTTGTCAAAATTGCCTAAAAAAAATTACCTAAATATTGTAAATAATCTGTTATCATATTTATTATTTAATTTGATAAATATTCAACTGGGCTTTTTTTTTTTACTTAAATTAAAGGTTATAATAAGCTATTTTGTTTTTGTTTTTTCAAGCTAATTTTCGAATTCCAGTCTTTTAATTGCACAGTTATTTTATAGCTGGAAAATAAACAGCTATATCTCTAAACTTCTTATGATTCTAAAAACAACCTGTTTTTGATGACAATAATCTTAATATAACTAATCTTAATAATGAATGGCAATAGTCTTAATAAAACAAAAAAAAAATGTTTGATTTTTTTCAGGAAAATTGTAATTTGAACATGAGTAGTTGCTTCAAACAATAAGATCCAAATCAAATATATCTAGCAAGACTTTGAACAAATTTTATTCTACATAGGAATTATTTAAAATTTCAATCTTTCTTTATTCTATATAAGTTGATGTGACTTGATATCAAACTGCCTATTTGGATACTATTCATTTTACCAGCATTGATTGGATATTAATTTAAAGAAAGTTTGCTTCAAAATTGTTTAATTATTTTTTCAACATTGGCTTCATTAGATTAATGTTTTTAGAGGAGGCATCAGAAAAAATACATAATATTTAAATTATAGTATATACCTTTACATATTTTTAAGATGTGAATTATTATAATTTTTAGGAGGGAAGAAGCAGTAGAACTTCTTGAAAGTAATGAAAGCTTATTGTGCTTAACGAGTTTTCCACGGTGAGAGAGTTTTTGTTTTAAATTTCATATTATTAACTTTAAAAAATTGTGTAAGTTGTATATTTATATACTGCATATTGCTGCATACAATAATATAACCACCTACTAGTTTTGTTGTCACATGTTAACTATCATATACTTTCTAAAAAATGCTATAAAACATGTTTCTAATTTTGTGTTATATTGATTAAATATTGATACTGTTTATACTTATCCTCCTTATGCAAAATTATAATAGCATTAATATTAATAATAAACTTATCTTTAATTTTTTTTTTTTTCATTGTTGTATGTTTTTAAAAAAATTATATTTAATAGCATCTGCAAAATTTTATATTAGAGCGTAAGATTATATCATAGTGAAATTAAGTCATTCATTAATCTGATGAATTCAGCAAAAGGTAAAGTAAATTTCTACTTTATATTAATATTGAACATTAAATGAAAGCCTTTTTGTTATCCAATATGTACAGTTCTTCAAACGTTCTTTTAGATTTCATTGATTTGAAATGTAAAATGCTTCATTAATTGTTTACCTAACTAAATTAGAAAACAAACAATTTATCAATTTCCAAGTTAAGTATGGATTACTTTTAGTACCAAATATTTGTAAGTTGCTTTCAATTGTAAATACTGACAGCTGAAAAATAATATTTAATTTGTTTCAAGCCTAGGTTGTCTAGGTTTTTCAGATCCATTTTGTAAACCTGATCCAAAAAAAAGTTCCACGAATTCTTTGTTTTTTCCTGATGAAGCTATTTTTACAGGTCATCCTAGATTCAAGTATGTGACTTTTAAAAATATTTTTGTATTTAGTATTTTTTTAAACTACATTGCTATAATGAACTTATTTATTATCTCATTATTTACACTCTTATAATTTATTTAGTAGAATTTGGTATAAGTACAAGTTTATTTGATTGTAATATAAAAAAAAAATTTTTTTTATTTTTTTTTTTCAATCTTTAAATTTGACTTAGCAGTAGAATTAGTAACAATAACAGTATTTTATTTTCCTATTATGTGATTCATATATGAGGAAACAAAAAGATGTACATAGACAGGAAAAAATAAATATGTTGTAAAATTTTGAATTTCTTGTTTATTTTTAGTATGATTTTGTAATTTGATATTAATAATCAATTAGAAGAATCCTCAAAGATGATTTATTTGAATGCCAGATTTTCATAATTATGTTTGCTATATTTGTAGTTGCTTATTTAGAATCCCATTGTAAATCATTATTGCAAATAAAATTTTAAGCAAATTAATAGCAAAAATATATTTTGTATAGTTTATGATAATGTATTTCAGAACTCTCAAAATTAAAATTATATTACTATATTGTCATTCTACAATATAAAACTTATAATTTAAAGAATTTTATTTAAATTGTAGAAACATATGTTTGTTAAATTAAAACGATTCTAATCTTTCCAACAAATCACTGAAATTTTTTTTTAAGATTTTATTATGAATTTTTACTATTGTTAAAATTTATAAAATAATTATAATAATCAAGATTGTGAAATTTTTGGAAAGCATCAAAGTTACTTTTAAACAAATTTTTATAAATTTATGTGTACATCCAAAATTAGACTAAGAAAAATTACTTGTTAAAATGTGATTCAAAACTTTTTTTTTCCCTCCTTCTCTTTCTTATATCAGAACCTTAACTCGTAATATTAGACAAAGAAAGGGCAAAAAGATAGTCATCAATGTACCAAGTAAGTATTCATTCAATTCATTAGTTATAAAAACAATGATTAGATAAAATTACAAAAAAAAAAAATGTTTTTATTTGAAATTATTTTAAAAAAATAATTTCTGAATTTAAATTTATATTTTGAAATATATGTATCTATATATATGTATGTGTATTTATTTGTACATAAATTGAAAATTTTTTATATCATATTATACTAATTAACAATTCCTTGAAACAATACAACAGGAATTATTATTAAAACTGTATTTTTAATGCAAGTAAAAGCTTATTTTTTTATGAATATGATACATTTGTTTTATTTAATATAAGAATAAAAATACAATTGTAATATTTAAACAATTTCTATAAGATGAGGTAACTAGAAATTTTTACTTTTTTTCACCTGTATTGAAATATTTTTCTATTTTAATAAAGCTTGATTTAAAAATTTTAATTTACAAAGCACTAGAAAAAAATTGCAATATTTTTATATTATAAAAAGAACTTTTATTGTAAATGATGTTATAAAATTGATGATTTTATTGCATATAAAATATTATATAAGAATAGAAATTTTTAAAGATTTTACTTTATTTTCGAAAATTAATAAGAAAAAAATTGTTAATTTCTTTTATATTTTAAAATTTATCCTTTACTGTTTTTCTAAAATATGAGGAGAATAGAAGTAACTATTTCACATTATAGATTGTATTCATATATGTGTTTTTTTTTCCCCCCCAGTTATATCAAAAAGCATACTAATTTTATATCATGTCACATGTTTAAAAAATTCCTTCAAATAACTTAACCAGGAATGCATTACTTTCAATAACTAAAACTGTCATTTCTTTCAAAAATTTTAAATTGTGTTTTATATTTTTAAATCAGTTTTAACTATTATTTTTTAATGTAATTGTTTTATCACTTTAATTTTATTTATTAATATTTGTTCACTGAATATTAAAAATTTCTTATTAATTTAAATGGTACTATTCTTCTTAATTAGGATTATATTAGTTTATAGGGACACAAATACACCTGATCCATTTATTGAAGACTTGAGTAAGTTTGGTGGTGATGAAGAAGATGCTGCTGCAGCTTTATTTGATCATGTACATTTGGATTCCATGGGATTTGGGATGGGCTGCAGTTGTCTTCAAGTGACTTTTCAGGCCTGCAATATTAATGAAGCCAGAGTTCTTTATGACCAACTAGCTCCACTTTGCCCAATTGCTGTAAGTATTTTTACTGTAATTTTTATATTCACTATAAATTCTTTGGCCATTTAGATAAATTTAATACATTTATTTAAAAAAATTATAGTATGATGTTTTCATTTTATTTATGATTGTAAAAATATTGTACGAGACTAATAAAAAAGTTAAGAGAGCACACACAACATATTTTTACAAACAAAATTTATGTAATTTGAATTTTTTTTTTTTCCCCGGGGTGCATTTGAGCTTTCTTTATGTATCCTGTTATTAAAACCTATATTACCTGCTTTTCTCATCACTTATTATTATTTTTTTTAGACTTAAAAACTTTTTCAATCTAGTAAAATGTGTTGAATGTAAATTGTAATGCATATCTTTTTATATATAAAAATTAACTAATGAATGCATTCTTGTCTTTTCCTTGTAATAAAAACATTGAATATAAAAAATCATTTTTCACTTATGAAGATAAAAGGCAGAGTTGATGAATTTAAGGTTTTAGAGAAAAATAAATTCAAGTACTTATACTTGAGAACTGAAACTAATGGAAACACATAGTAGAGATGTATATAACTAAATTCACACATATTTTATACATTATATATTCACTTTTCTTGGAGCTTATAGAATTTTTGTCCCACATCATGCATTAATGCCCATTTTATGTCAACATGCTTATCTAGCACAGCATGCAAGAAGTTTGAAATTGAGCAAGAAGATGAGATTCAAATCTATTGATGGCATTTTTGTATTCATTGCTTTCAGAAATGAGATGATTAAATGGTAATTGTAACAATATGTGCAGAATCATCTTATATTGATAGTCAGGCTGTTGAAGGTTTTTCATATTTTCTCCTATACAACATACAAATACAGTGCAGCAACTCCTGTTTGTGTTATACATAAGTGGTACATGAGGTCCACTGATGTTGAACAACAAAAAATTGTAATGCAAGAAAAACGCCTTATTAACTAAGGAAACTTGATATATATTTCTAATATATTGTGACATGTCCAATATCCCCTTGTTAATTATTTGTTGGGAGACAAAGAAAAAGCGTGATATATTGAAAGGGAGATATAACCAACCACTTTATTTAGGTGGTATGACTTTTTTTATAAAAAAAAAAAAATGCTTAAAATATCCTAACATCTAATGATAATGAAGAGTTACTGTACTATGACACTACTAAGTACAATATTAGTACAGTTGAGTAAAGATTGATTGTGATTAATGATTATTGCTACACATATGATATTGTCACTTGCTTATTTATTTACAATGAATTCTAAAATCAAACTTGCTTTAAAGATTTCATTCGAACTATTATGACAATCAACAATTTTAAAAGTATCCTGTGACTTCCACTCTGAGTTGTACTTAAGACTGGTAATTATACTGAAAGATAGTATTGAAACATGCATCTATTTTATATTTGTAGCGAATAAACAGTTGCACTATTAAAGTTTACTCAAGTTAAACTTATCTTAAAATGTCAAAAAAAAAAAAAAAATTGTAAGGATTTTTTTTTTTTTTTTACTTCTATAAATATTATATAATTAATTTTTGCTGTAAAATGATCATTTAAATAAATTATTTTTTTCCAGTTAGCCTTAAGTGCAGCTTCTCCAGTTCATAAAGGTTATATTACAGACATTGATTGTCGATGGGACATCATAGCTGCTTCAGTGGATGATAGAACTGATGAAGAATTAGGAATCAAAGTTAGTAGTTTATTGATGTGTGAATTTTTTAAAGTTTTTTTGTAAGATTTAACCCGACTTTTGAAATTATGGTATTAATTTCATTTTGAATTGCAAAAAATTGGGATATTTGAAAGATGTATTTTAATAAATTTCTTCTGTCCTTTTAGCCATTAAAGAATAACAGATTTAGGATTAAGAAATCTCGCTATGATTCTATTGATTCATATCTCTCTCCAGCTGGGGAAAAATTCAATGATATCAATGTACTTTATGATGAAGAAATATATAAAACTCTAAGAGAAGCAGGTAATTATTAGTATTTTCACAATTAATAATTATGTAATATCTGTAACTTTTTATCTTTTTTATTGAATTTTATACTTTGAAATCCTGGATTTAAATTACAAACATATACTACTGTGTCCAAGAAGTAAAATCAGTTTTCAATTTAAATTTCCCAGGTATATGGTTTTTCAATTTTTTTTCCCTTCTTTTTTAGGTTGCTGGCACTGTCCTTGATATCTGTGTGAAATTTCACGTCAAAATATTCATTAGTTTTTTAGTTAAGCTTGTCTTTGTGAGACGCTGAAACTGATTCCGGCGATTTTTTAAAATGTCTGAATTAATTGAGCAAAGAACTTGCATTAAATTTTGTTTGCAGAAACATATAGCATGTTGTAGAAAGCATTTGATGAGCATTCCTATATCGGAAAGAAATGTTTAGAAATGGTATAAACAGTTCAAAGAAGGCAGAGAACGCATTGAAGACGAAGAGTGCTCTGGTCGACCATCAACCTCAACCAACGAAGCTCGCATCCAAAAAATTAAAGATTTGGTGCTTACAGACCGTCGATTTACAATTGGAGACAATTGATTATATAATTTTTCTAAATTTCCCTTCAAATTAATGAGTGGTACACAAAATAATATCTACATTTCATGAAAAAAAAAATATTTATTGAATCATTAATATTTGATATTAATGCTTTTTTTAGTAATCGTGTGACTTTAATAATATAAGAGATAGAATTTTAATAATAAACTCTTTATCTTCTAAAATAAGAATAACTTTTAATTATTTAACAAAAAGAATTTCCTTGTGTCTTTTTACATAATGAAATATTTTATAAATTTTAATATGCAATTTTTAAAACATTTAATAAATTTGTTTTAATCTTTTCAACTTTTAATATTTTTTTAGATATTGATCATTTGCTGTCTCAACATATAGCTCATCTGTTTATTAGAGATCCTATATCTTTATTTTCTGAAAAAATTGATCAAGATGATGAGGAAGATACTGATCATTTTGAAGTAATTTTTTTTTTTTTTTTCATTTTGCTTTTTATAAATCTGATCTGATTTATTTGTTATGCTGTATTATGAGTATTTTACATTTCTATTTCACATTCATCAAGAAATAGTATCCTTTTAATAAATTAAATGCTATCAACTTTTATTAAATATGAATGAAATGTTTTCATGTTTCTTAATATCACAATGTCTTGCATTTTATTTAATTATATTAGTGTAGTATAAAATTAGCATTTTTATATTACTTGTAATAATAAATTAAATTATAAATAAAATACATTTGATTAATATTTTTTTAAAGAATATTCAATCAACCAATTGGCAAACTATGAGGTTCAAACCTCCACCTCCCAACAGTAGCATTGGATGGAGAGTGGAATTTCGAACAATGGAGGTGAGAAATTTTAGATTATCTTCAATTAGTAAAAGCCTATGAAAATCTATAATGTAAGCTGATAAAAGCAACTTAGTATTGTAATGTGTTTCGTTAATAAATTTCCTTTTGTTCTTCTTATAGGTACAATTGACCGAATTTGAAAATGCAGCATATGTGGTTTTCATAGTATTGCTTACAAGAGTTATCCTTACTTATCAACTGAATTTACTGATTCCAGTATCAAAAGTATGATAGTTTTAAATGCTATGAAATCTTAAAATATAATACAAATATTGTTTGTATAATTTAATTGAATTTAAATATTGTCTGATAATTAAATAAAATTGGTAATCTAATATTTGGAATTTAAACTAAATTTTTTATATTAATTATTAGTTATTCATTGTACTTCGAAAGATCTTTCATTTGAGTTGCAAAAGGCTTTCAGAACCTTTGCATAAAATAATTTGTAAAATTACGATAGAATTGTTGAACATGCTGTTCAATTTTAAAATCCATTAACCATTAAACAATTTTTTTTTTTATTTCCTTTCAGGTTGATGAGAACTTAGCTAAAGCTCAAAAAAGAGATGCTGTTTTGACAGAAAAGTTTTGGTTTCGTAAAGATCTTACAACATGCAAGTCAAAAAATTATTTATAAATCATATTACTGTTTGTTGTTAAAAAGAAATTAGTTTTTAACAGTACTCTTTGTATCATTATTAAAAATATTTAATATAGAAAAAGAAATAGAAAAAAAAATTATATTCTTTCTCCAAGAATTATAGTTAAATGCAATTACATTTAATTAAACAAAATAACATTTATTTTATATTTTAATATTAATTGTGTTTTAATCAGTTTAAGATGTTCTGGTTAATTAAAAATTAACTTAAAATTGAGTTACATATCAAAGTTTTGAAAATCTTGAGTAATTTTACATTTCAACTAACACAATGCGAAATATTTCATCATTTTTCCTATGTATTTGATTATTTTGTAACCAGTTAATTGATTTTATGATATAAAATATTTATAAATGAAGCATCATAATTAAACATATATTATTGCTTGGATATTTAAAACTAATATTTATATAGTAAGTTTGATTATACATTGAGAATTTTAACATTTGAAATGTTTGCAGGTGAAAGCCCTCCCGAGGCAACTGCTTACATGGCTGAATGTTGCAGTGCTGCTGAATGCCAATACACGCAAATGACCATAAATGAAATAATCAATGGCAAAACAAGTGAATTTCCTGGATTAGTGCCTCTGATTCAAAAGTTTTTGACCAGTATTGATGTAGATGTAGACACCCAGTGCTCTATTCAACAGTATTTACAGTTAATTAGACTGAGAGCCAAAGGTAAAAATAATAATGTTGAGGATATTTTTTTTAACTATGTGAATAGCTTAAAGAAATTAATCAAATATTTCTAATCTTCACTTAATATTATGGTCTGGTTTCTTTAAAAGCCTGAATATTTTTTTGTGTGCCATAAAATTAATAATAGTTTCAATTATCAATATTGTTGAATTTAAGGTACATAAATTGCATAATCTATAATAAAGGATTCATATTTTAACTAGGAAAAAAATTAGTTAGCACAGAATATATGTTAATATCGCTGGCAGGTCTGTTTTTACATATAAGTATAATGTTAAGCATAATGTAATAGAAAAGACTATATTATGAATTAATGTCTACTATTTGACCACATGTTAATCCAAATTATTTCACAGAACATTATTCTGTTAAAGTAAACTTTTTTAATAAGTGTCGTTTGCATTTTAGGTGAATTAAAGACTGCCGCTCGCTGGATTCGAGATTTTATATCGAAACACCCTGATTACAAGCATGATTCAGTAGTGAACGAGATTATTAATTATGACCTACTCTTAAAAATGGATAGGATAACAAAGAATGAAGAACAATGCCCTGAACTTATCGGAAGGCCTGTGTCAAGAAGTAATGATAAAATACCTAATGCAGTCTTCAAGGCAGAAAAAACATACTCTAATTCGAATAAAGCCACATAATTATAATTTCACATTTAGATAATGAGATCTGAGAGATTTAAATATAAAAGCAGAATAATATTAATTTTACTTTTTTATATTTTTTAATGCTGTAAAGGTTAAGGGATAAAGTGTATAAATTAAATTTATGTAGCATGTTCTCTTTTTTTTCTAATAAATGCTGTTATGTTGTATTTAATAAAATCTTATGTCTTTATTTCACAACAAAATGAAGTCAAGCTGAACTAAGTATAATAGATAAAAATTCAATAATACAGGGATGGAAAATCTGTGGCAAACTGTTCCAAAATCATGCTTTGCTACAAAAGCATCAAATTTCAGTGCCACAAATCTATTTCCTTTATTTTGATTTAGTAACCCAGAAAAATAGCCTAATATGAATGAATTTATTTTAATGACGTTTTTGCTATATTTATTAGTTATGTCAACATTTGTCATAGGAAGAACATTCTTTTTTAAATGATTCGAGGTGATATTGTGGCACTGTCTATTGTTCTTTATAGGAACAAATAATCTGCTTGTGAACAAATACTATTAAATGTTTCTACAATAACTGTTTCAAATAAATATATTAAATTCCATTAATATTTTACATTTGTAAATTATTCAGATCAAGCATAATTTTTTTTAATTTCTAAATCTTTTCTCTACAACAACTGTCCTTTTTTTATTTAATATCCAAATTTTAAAATAATTTTAAAAATTAGCTGTAATCTGTCATTTAAAGGATTACAGCAATTCTTTATTTCCCATTCATTACTTGAACTGAATTTCTTAAGCACATTTTTTTTCTACAGCAAAATTACAATTATCTAGAAATATTAAAATTCTCAAAAAAAAGATTTAAAAACATTTGACATTTATCCATATGTAATGATTGTTCATTCTCCTTAAGCATGACATATTTTTTTTTTTTCTAAAATTCTATTCATAGTATTTTAAAACAATTTTTCTTATACGAGTTTTGACAGACTAAGAAAAAAAATGCTTATATCATTTGATACTTTTAAATTAATTTCTTACTGTATTTTGAAGATAGCATGTCAAAATTCGCCATATTTTTATATGAAATCCATAATATTTGAAGTTGCAAGAAGGATAAAGAAAATTGTTAGCCATTAAAAGATACATCCATTACCGAAATGTGTCCAATTCAATAAAATACATTTAATATTTGATTCTAATTTTCTTCCTATAAATATATCAATAAATTAGTTTCATATTGAATATCATACAAAATTATTCAGTTGCAGTACAAATCGTGCAATTTTATTTCATATGATTGCTAAATGCTTTAAAATCTGAAGAACTGTTAAATATACTGCTACAAAAATCATTTTTTCGGTTTTTCCACCCCTGAATAATAGGAAAGGTAATTTTTTTTTAAGAATTATTATTTCCCATTATCAAAAAATTAAACATTTTTAATTTTCATTATTTGAGCTTAATCGAGTGACGATGAAAGTAGTAATAAACAGCATATATGGTCTAAGTAGCAGAACAATGATCAAAATATTACCTTTATTCTCTTACTACTAAATGATTTGCATCAGTTTTAAAGAATTTTCAACATTTCTATTGAATTTATTTTAATTCAGAATAATATCTATTCTTGAATTCTATACAGTTCCTAGATTATTTCTTAAATTAAAATTTTAAATAGCTGCTTTGGCAGTTTTCTTGTTTGAAGCAGCATAATTATTCATGCGTTCTTCAATAAGAGGTCTAAAGTGGCGAATCAGACCCTAAAAATGAAAAAAAAAAAGTTATTTAACATTTCATACTTTGAATTCAATTGGTATAACTAAGCTGGCATACCCTTTTTCAATCTTTCACAACATTAAAATGTAAATAGTTATATTCAAATTCTTTTAGTTAATCCAGATATTTATGTTATAAATAAACTTGAAAAAAAATATATACCTGCACGGGCCATGCTGCACCATCACCTAACGCACAAATTGTGTGTCCTTCAATTTGCTTACTAATTTCAAATAGCATGTTGATTTCATCCACTTGTGCACTACCTTCCACTATAAAAAGAAATTTTCCATTCAAAAACAGTAAAAAAAAAAGTAACTAGATATATTTTTAACTTTGGCTTCTGAAACTATTGTAAACTTTAAAAGTGTTATTAACGATCATGTTTGTAAAGAGGAAAACATACCAAATCTGTTCATTATTTTGTACATCCATCCGACACCTTCACGACATGGAGTACACTGAAAAATTTCAAAAAAATAAGTCAATTTTATTTACAAATAATCATAGATGAGTGAAAAAATAGCATTAAATTTTGATCACATACTTGTCCACAACTCTCATGCTTGTAGAACTCAATCAATCGTGCTATGGCTTTAATTATATCAGTTTGTTTATTCATAACAATTACAGCAGCTGTTCCTAAAGCAGTTTGGGCTCCAACTAGTCCATCAAAATCCATCAGAACATCTTCACAAACTCTAAAAATCATTTTGGATTAAATTTTTGTAAAACTATAGCCGTAGTTTTATGATAAAAGGCAAGATGAAATTTTCATATGTAGGAGGTGGTAAATAAGGCATAAGCTTGGAAATAGCAATTTTAATTAGTTATTTGTTTGTATTTCTACGAGCATTTTTTTTTCACTTCATATTTGAATGAAATGAATAATGAAATAATTTGAATATGCATAGAATTAAATGTTTTAAGCATGTTAAAAAATATTATATTGCTGAATTTTCTTTCAAATTATTACAAGTTTGGTAAATCACTTTAAATATTTTGCAAATTAAGATTTTATTTATAGGTTAATACTTGCACACCTGTATGTTTATAAAGATGTGCATGCATATGTATGTCTAAATGTGTACTTCTCTATGATTAGTGTACTGGTATGGATAAGAATGTATACTTAAATATATTATATTAACCATGTCTCCTCAACTACAACTGCATACTTACTTAAGTAATGTATGCATAGAAAGTAAATATGCAGTTATAATTTAAGATACAATAAATATGCACTCTTACCCATACCAGTACATCACTAATCGTAGACAAATACATATTTAGATGGAAATTGAATATACATACATTTTTGTAAGTATTAACCTATCAATAAAATAATGTTGAAAAGGTTGAATTTGGTTTTTGCAAAAGATTTAAAATGGCTTGCCAAACCTATATAGAATACTTTAAAATTCAATATTTTAGAAGAAAACATATAGGGTTTTCAGAAAAGAATACCTTAGTCTTTTGGCCAATTCCATCTTAAAAACGACACAGACATGACATTTCAAACAAAATAATTTTTATTAGTTCTAATAAATAGACCACATTTTATGAAAATAAAATAGAAAAGTATATTTGAATATATAATTTCCTGCAATTAATTACTTTCAAATTATCTCTGTAGCCAAAATTATTATTTGATTACCCAGAAGTAAATATTTGTTAATAAATAATTTTATTCATAAAAATTATTCATTGCTTTTGAAAAAAACATTAAAACTGTCATTAGAAACCTTTTTTATCAGACAACTAATCATTCAAGTCAATCAAGAAAAAAGTTTTTTTAAACAAAATTAACTTATATGAAATACATAACATTAGATTTTTCTGTGTAAAGCATAGAATAGTTCATAAAAGAAAAATGAAATGAATACGTTTTATTATTGAATTTATTTTTGTATTTTTATCAAACAATAAACAAGCCTTAAAATAAAAAAGAGAATTTTTTAAATAATTTGCTAATAGTTTTTTGTTAGATGATTAAAACTTTTTAATATTTATCATTTTTTTTTTTAATTTGCTGTCAGTTAAATAATTTTATTTTTATTTTTTCCAATATTTTCAACAACTTCAGTAAACACTAAATAAATTTAATGATGTTCTGAAATAACTATCTTTAAATTAGATTCCCAATAGGTATGCCAAAAAAGAGCAACATTTTGTGAATATTTCAAGAAAGATTAGAATTTAATGAATATTTCAAGAACCCTCAGGGATAAAAACATAACACTCACAAAGCAAAGAACAAAATCTGAACAGATCTATTATTTAAAATAAAAATCACTGTATTAAAAAATGTGTTAGATTTATTGCTATTTATTTATTTTGTATGTTTTCTGTTACAGCACATACAATTCAATTCCTAAACTGAAAATAAAAATTTTCCACATGGAAAATTTCTAATTCATGTGAATTTTTAAGAAAATTCTTTTCATTTATCAGGATCAGATACAGTGTGCCCATTGGCAGAATATCAACTTTAAATTTTTTATATTTTAATTTAAAAATTCTTAATGATAGCATTAAGTTATAAATACTAATCAACAATAAAAAAAATCATTTTTCGAATGAAATGAGTTAAGTGCAATTCAAAATTCCACACATATAGTTTGTCACAAATCCTTTTCATGTCTGCCATGCTTTAAAAAATTTTTAAAATATACATTCTCTCTAAATTTTAAATTGCTCCATTTTTACACAGCAAGACAAAGTCTTCATCTTGTTGAATAAAAATTTTTGGACTTGAAATGTGTAACAATTTAAAAATATTTGGTGATTAACCGAAGTTACTATAAATCCTTGTCTGCATTTTAACACATTATTGTTATATTAAGTTAAAAGTTTTGAGTTATTTGTAAATGAGATACATATATATATTCGGTTTAATGTCATTATCTCAAATGGAAATAGCCTTTAGAAAAAGTATATAATGTAATCCTATTATTACTATGTATAAAAATAATAGGATATAATACATATACATTTTCTGTAATACCCACTTTTTTGGTATAACAGGGGTAGATGAACCTCCAGGAATAATTCCTAACAAGTTGTCCCATCCCCCTAAAACACCTCCTGCATGCCTCTCAATCAGCTCTTTTAAAGGAATGGACATCTCTTCCTCCACTGTGCATGGATGGTTCACATGGCCAGAAATGTTGAACAACTGTTATTAAAATATTTGACAGAATTAAAAATTCAATACAATGATGCATTTAAAATATCTAGCTTCATCTTGATAACAATTTTCCTTTAATTTCATTTTTAACTAAATTTATTAATTATTTTTTAGGTTTTTATAAATTTATAATACATAATTTATTTAAATAGGATAAATAATCATACCAATCAACCAATGACAAGTGCATAAAATCAAATCAAATTTCATATGAAAATTGTAAAGATACATTATATTTGGTTTTTACACAATTAATTTTTCCTTTTTTTAAATACGTTTTATTATTGAATTTATTTTTGTATTTTTATCAAACAATAAACAAGCCTTAAAATAAAAAAGAGAATTTTTTTAATAATTTGCTAATAGTTTTTTAAAAGAATTAACTACCTAAATTTTTCATTAAGATATAGATGATATATGATAAGGATCTTTAAGGTGTGAGCAAAACGTTTTTGGAATTCTACATTTAGATTAAAAGTCTCACTTCAGTCAGTCTTCTAATATATACTGTATTTGTAAAAAGTCAGTAACAAAGGTACTATTGCAATATAAATAGTTGATAAGTTGTTAGTTTGAAATGATTACATTTTAACTATTATCTATGTTAAAATGTTTGTTCATCATCATGAAGTGTTATTGCATTTATCAGAAAAAATTTAATAATTTTATTTTATTTACAAGAACTTATAAAACAACATTACATTCTTCATGTTAAAACAAAGATTGGCTAAAAATCAATAATTATAATTATAACAATAATTTAACTTACCTTTGTACCAGAATTTCTAGGTCTGCCAAAAGAAGCAAACCATGCTCCACCTCGCCTACATATAGTAGGTGCAACAGCTACAGTTTCTACATTAGCCACAGTGGTTGGGCAGCCAAACACGCCAACATCAGCAGGAAAAGGTGGTTTGAGGCGAGGCTTTCCCTGCTTTCCTTCCAGAGATTCAATCAAAGCCTGGATATCAATTTTTAAAGGAATATGAATTATTCCAGATATTTCTTAAATATAATAACAATTAGAAAATTTGGAAAAAATGAAGATGCAAGAAATTTATATGATAAAATAACTATGCACAGTATTTAAAAAAAAAAAAGTAATGATGACCTGAAGAAAAAAAATAGTAATTAAAAAAACACAACAAAAAAAGCTGAATTTATAAAATAATATAATTTAAAATTTAATTTAATTTTATATTTTTATATAATATAATAAAATTTTAAAAAGAGATTTATATATATGCATTGAAAAATAATTTATATTTGGAGAAAAGGAATTTATATTTGCATTTGGAAAAAAAAAAAACTATACAGAACAAGAGAAAATCAATTGCTTTTTAAATAAAATATGCTTTGTTTGCTTCTTTTCTTAATAAATTAAAAAAGAACATATCGTAAACTTACTGTTTCTTCCCCACAAATATAAGCTCCTGCACCTCTATGTACAAATACATCAAAGTCATAACCAGAACCACAGGCATTCTTACCCAAGAAACCTGCTTGGTATGCTTCTTTTATAGCTACTTGCATATTTGAAGCTTCATTGTAAAATTCTCCTCGAATGTAAATGTATGCTGAAATAACAAAAATAATATGAAATAATAGAAATGAAATATAAATATTTATAGAAATATTTAATAAATATAAAACATATTTACACCTGAAATTTTCAGTAAAAAAAGAAAAAGAAAATTTTTAACTTAAATTACCTGTAATTTATAAAATATGCAAACAGTGTAAAGAGTAAAAAGCATTTATAATTTTAAGTTGAAAGCAAATCTGAAACTCAAGATTACATTTAAAAAAAAATGTATAACACATTTTTTTACCTGCTCTAGCTCCCATAGCCCTCCCAGCAACTAAACAACCTTCAACCAGTTTGTGTGGGTCATGTCTCATGATTTCTCTGTCTTTGCATGTCCCTGGTTCACCTTCATCCGCATTCACAACAAGATACTTTGGTCTGCATATTTTGAAAAAATAAAATAATAATAATAAAATTCACAATAATATAAGAAAACAATGTGATTATTTTTTAAATGGAAAAGAACCGACAAAGTAGATAATAAAAATAAAGCAATTGAAACTCAATAAATTTAACCATCAATTTTTCATGCATGATCATCATATTAAAGAATAACACTAAAGATTATACTGATATCAATAGAGAATACTAAATTATAAATGATAAATACTATTTGTTAAGTAAATAAAAATACTAATATGTAAATGTTTTTAAATATTTACACATTAATGTTCATTTACAACTCTCTTTATTATTGTAAATAAAAAAATGAGAAACCTTTTCATTGCTAAAATTCATGAATTATAGTAGTTCAATTATAGCTAGTAGGAAATACTTTTGCAAATTTTTTGGGAAAACTATTATTTAGCTATTAGTCTAAACTTTACTTTGAGTTATCATAATTATTAATTACTGTCATTGTTAAACATATTGGCAATAGCTTAATTGCAGCTAACTTATTGATAAACACATTGACAATTTATCAATATCCTCCGTTCTTTTTTTTTTCCCTGGGCATTTCTGGCATTTTAGCTAATCTAATATGACTTTTAATGAAAAAAGATGACATGAAATTATTAAAAATTTTTTTTTTTAGCTTTCATGCTTCGAGATGCCTTATGCTTAAAAAAAAAAAAAAAAAATTACTTACCTTCCACCACTTGGTTTATTCATAAACCCCCATTTCATTCCAGTAGGAAAACCTGCACCACCTCTACCTCGCAAACCTGAATCTTTAATTTCTTTCAAGATCCAATCCACTCCTTTGAGTAATATTTCTTTCGTTTTGTACCAATCACCCTAACAATTTTTAGTCAGAGTTATTAATTATTAATAACCAATTTATAAAAAATTTTAAAATATATTTCTAAATTTCATTAATGAATTTAATACACAAATAATGTTACCCTGGACACTGCGCCTTTAAGTTTCCAATCATGTCGTCCATACAAGTTGGTAAAAATTCTATCTTGATCTTTCAAAGGTCCAAATTTGGTCTACATAATTTAAAAAACAAAAATTAAAAATCGGAGAGTAAGTAAATTAATCCGATTTGTAACTAATAAAATATAATAAAAATTAAAAAACAGCAAATATTTCTTCTCAACATACAGAATAAAATTTTAAAATTATTCTTTCTAGGTAAATAACAATTTTAATACAATTCAACTTCACTCTTACTTTTGTAGGCGTCTCCGTAGCAGTAGAATTCCATCTAACTAATGCACTTAAAGCACTCGGATTTAACTGTCCTAAAATTTAAAAATATATAATTAAATTTTAAAATCAAGAAATCAAATAACTGTATATTTATTAATACATAATTTATAATTGAATATAAAGTAAGTCACTTATAAGTGTAATAATGATAATAAGTATGGATTCATATATTAACAACTATTTAATATTCATATATTTAATTCAAATATTTCATATTTATGTATTAATAAATTAATATATGGCATCTTCTCAAAATTCTCATATTTTGATCTTTAAAAGTTTTAAAATGGATAAATTCATACTGTGAAAAAAAAAAAAAAATTCTATATCACAATATCTTCTGTAAGAATAATATACCATTCACTTAACAAAAATACATTTTCAAAAGCATATTGATTTGTAATCAAATGAGTATTTAAATAAAATCCAATAAGTAGATCTTTTATATGAAATATAACTATACCAATTTAAAATAAGACATAAACTAATAAAAATTGCCATAAATATTATAAAATAAATTAATTTCCATATGAAATTTCATAAAATATTCAAAAATTTTATTTTATTATTTAGATGATTTTTTTTTTTTTTTTTTTTTTTTTTTTTGTTTATAAAATTTTTAGAAAATAAATGTAAACAGGAGCTAAAGAATAAGGATAAACATTTCTAAAATACAAAACTTATTATTATTATTATTTATTTATTTTTACTAAAAGAACATAACCAGATAAAATATTAATCCTTCTATTTGTTACAAAATTAACGAAAGGAATTAAATAACAAATTTTAAATGTTTCTTATAAAATATTTACATACACAGATAATTCTGAAATTGAAAACTCGTCTCCAAGAATCAAAAAAACTACAAGATACAAACTTACAATTTAAAATATTATATTAAAACAGTTTATATTTTGAATTAGTAATAAAACTGAAATAAAATATTTGATTTTAGACGCAATAAATTTACTTTAGACGATTATATAATCATCATCATAATCAATGTCACCTTTACATACATAAAAATTGAATAGGAATTAAAATCACTGCAAATCATCATAGCCTTAAATTCCATCATTTAGATTTAAACTAACTACAATTAGTTTTCAAGATAATTACTCACCTTTGCAGAGGACACTGCTTACAACCAACCTAGTTCCAGTGGCCATCGCAACATAAGTTTGTTTTGATTGTTTTGGTTTTAAAATAAATCTGATTGCCAACAAAGCGAAATTAAATACCTTCTAATAACTGGATTTAAATATTTTCTTATAGTTTTATATAGTGATCAAATTATTTTTACGAATGTATCTACTTTATTATGTAATTTAAATGCTTTTTCTTCAAAGTAATTCTAAGTTTTTCTGAATATTATTAAAATTCTACAAAAAAAAGGAAAATGAAAACTCCAATGTCATTCTATCAGCGGGCCTGATGGCCGAATGGCTAGCACTCTGACGTTCGGTACCACAGGTATCGGGTTCAAATCCCGGCTTCTGCCCATGGGTGTTTGTAGTGGTTCGGAATCCACAATAAGCCGTAGGTCCGGTCTTAATAGGATCGTAGAGCGCTGCAGACTCCGCGTCCGTGGCTTATCTTCAAGTTACACGCTCCCACTGGGTAATGCAAAGTGAGTAGCGTCTGTGCAGCGCTTGCCTTAAGGCATCCAAGACCAAGCTGTCGTGTTTGTCAGCTGCATTATAACAAAAAAAATGTTATTCTATCATCAAATAAATTGATATAGTGTATTAAAATTAATTTCTACTTTTTTTTTTTTTCAATATTGAAATGTAGCAATCTTTTTTTATAATTATGACTACCAAACTTTATTTTTGGAAGCTTTCTTTAAAATTAAAATCTGCCGTGTTCTAAGTTCGTGTCAACGTTTGAAACATCAAGTCAAACGTTCGTCTTTATCAAGCGTTGCAGTTTGAACAAGGAATATAAAGTCCTCTTATCCCAGGCCCAGCGAAATTCTTCATTCAGCACACTGATTCATATTGCTGGCTCTTGTTACTCCCCCTCCTTCCTGTGAATGAGTGAGGACCTTCATTTGACGAATCATAATTCCTTTAGTCGCGTCCAGATATGAATGAGAAAGTTTGAAGCAGCACATAAACAATGGTTGTTGCAACCTCAACAGAAATCGAAAGATATCTTGTTTTGCTCGTCAATATTCGATGCTAATCCACTTTGAGTTGATTTTATGCACAGCAAGAAATGATTTAAAGCCGCTAAATGATGAGATATAACTCCTTCACAAAGGTAGATAAGTGGCCTGATGGCCAATTGGCTAGCTCTCTGGCCTTTGGTATCCCCGGCTTTAGGTTCGAATTTTGGCCGGTTGCATGGAAGTTTGTTAGTAGTTCAGAATCTACGTTAAATTGTAGGTCACAGTCTAATTAGCCCAAAGTATGCACAAAAATGACCATAGAGCGATAAACCAAAGCAAACAAAGGTAGATGATGGAGCTTGTTTTTTAATTCACACTGTGACTCACAGGAAAAAATAAATACTCTGTCAAATATTTTGAATTACGACACAGTTTTTAATTCGAGACACAAAACCAACAACAAGCGAAACAATATTTCCTTCGATTTCCATCCAAATTGCAATTAGCCTGTTTTGTGGGAGTGACTCAGAACGTTTGCTTACTAGGACAGGCTGCTTACTAATTCAATTATTCCTTAAATCAACAAAGTTTATTAATATAAAACTATATCCCAATCGAGTTGAATATAATATTAATTTCACTAAATTTAACATTTGAACTACATTTAGGAAGTAGGAAATTTGAAAAGTTTTATCATTCATTTCCATAGATTCTCTGCTAATATTTCTCTCACTCAGTGATCCAGCTCCTTAAAAAAAAATCATTCATTTATCGCCAATGAAGAATATAAAAGTTTACAATATTAAAACATTTTTTTCCCAGGAAGCCATTATAGTAAATAAATTTCTTTCTCATTCATATGTTCTAAGAAATCAAGAAAGCAAAATCTGCGATTAAGTGAATTTGAAGTTCAAACATGCCATTCCTGTCTATTCAAGTCTCTACTTCTAAAATATTTTTTCAGCGGCATGAACAAAACATGTTGTTGTGACTAATCCTCAGTGTCTTGCAGCGCTGGACGGATATCCCTTGAGTAAGTCTACTCATGGAAGGAGGTAAAGGAAGGGCAGCTTCTGTTGTGATGGAGACTCGTAGATAGAAGTCTAACTTGGCTCCAAGTCTCGGAAGAATTAATTAATTGCCACAATTAATATTCAATAAAAGAAATACACATCTGGTGAAATTTATTATGGTAGCAATATACAAATATTTTTAACAAAAATAACAAATCAATTGTAATTTCATAAAAAAATGCCTTCTAACTGAGATTTAATGACCAGTAATACTATTCATAATTACGACTTGTATGAAATTACAAACTATTATGAATTAACGAAGTCATTGCGATAATCTCGTATTGTATGTTCGACTGCATGATTGGAGTTTTCCAGGCGTTTTCCTTTACGACATGCTAATGTCAGATAGTCCCTTAGAAACGCTGATCACTTAGATCTGAGACTAAGGGACATTCATCACTAAAACAATAAATATGTAGCATATTATATGCTACCAGGATAATCGAGCTCGTTTGCTTTGGAAACCGAAAATGCTATGCACTAAACTGCACTGAACACATTTAGAAGATCAATTGTATTAATTGTATGTTGGTTTATGGAAAAATCTGGGATTTATTTCTGCACAGCAAATCCTTTTATGTTCATACAATTAGTATATATATATATGTGTGTGTAGTATATATTATTGATAATTTCTATTTTCATTTAACACTGCTATATTTCCTTTACTTTAAGGAAAGTAAATTTTAGAAGTACAGTACATAAAATTAAGAAATACGTTGACCAATTTCAATTAAGTTCACTGCAGATAGTAGTTGCAATGAAAGCTTTTTATTTTACAAAATCACTAGTTCAGTCATCAAGAAATTAGATACGTAATAATTTTCAATCTGTAAGGAACTGTATATCCAACAGCATTATTCCCCCCCCCCTTCCCTTTTTCAAATTTTGATTCGTTGCGCGTACTTTTGTAATTTTTGTTAAAATGAACTGAAGAATAAATATTTTTAAGCATTATTATCAGTAGAAGCCTTTTTTTTTTTCGATTTTAAAATCTTAATATTCTGTCTTATTCAGTCTTACGACGCATGCTTACTAAAGATAAAGATTCGAAAACCTTAGCCCTAACAACTAAGTACACAATTGTTGTTTCAATAAATACATTCTATGTTAAAAATATATGGAATTTACGATTCAAAACATTCGTATTTAAGATATAGCTACAGTTTTTTTTTTTTTTAATTTTCATTATTATTATTATTATTATTTTGGTAAAGTGACAGCACCGTACTGATTTACTTCGTGAAATTTAAACTGGTTCTACTCTCAGTGTGTTGAAAGCAGTTATCTTTGTAATCAAATATGAGTACTCTGCGATTTTTACAATGAAACAATTAATTGAACAAAGAGTATGCCTTAAATTTCGTGTTTCAAACGAAATTTCGAGCGAAAATCGTTACAAATGTTGTAGAAGACCTACCGTGCATGTCAAAAACACAAACATATGAATGGTATAAGGTATTCAAAGAAGGCTGAGAAGTAATATTTGATGTGTTTCGTTCCGATGAAAATATCGACACAATCTAGAAGTTGGTGATGAAAAATTCTCATATTAGTCTAAGAGAGTTAGTCGAAGAGGTGAGGGTATCTTTTAAATTCGTTAATAGCATTATAACTGATATTTTGGGCATGAAACGCGTCACAGCACGACTGGTTCTGAAAGAGCTCAGGTTTTTTTATTAAAAAAAAATATACCCAAAGCAGGTCGATGGAGATTGATTTCTCGATTGGGTATGAACTCCATCTTCATTTTTGTTTTCTAATGCAGCTAGGAATACAAAAAAATTATGTTTATGCCATAAGAAAGGGCTGCACCGCTGTTACTCATTCAGCACTACCCAGGGGGTACGTGTAGCTTGAAGATATGTTACGGACGGGAGTAACACATATTTTTACTACCTACATGATTGAAATTGCTATTGGGATTGGAATAGATCCAACTTGGAAGAGAGAAACTTTCCCTTTTCCCAATCATTAATGCATTGCTTTCTTAAATTGACCAATAACATTTGTCTTGTAATCTTTATGGGGAAAAAGTATTTATGAAGAAGAGTGTTATGTATCTGGTTATTATAGGGGTGTAAAAAATTTTACAACTTCTTTTTATGCGGCCGTTAATATATTTGAGAAAATTCCATGTTTGATTTTTAGTTCAGAAGATTCAAACTTATCTGTAAATAAAAACTAACACTACCCTCACAACGCTCTACAATCATATTAGACTGGGACCTACGGTTTAAAGTGGATTCCGAAGCACTACAAACATCCATGACACCGCCGGGACTCGGATTCGAAACCTGTGGTGCCGAATGCCAGAGCTCTAGCCACTCGGCCATCAGGTCCAATTTCATGAAAAGCATAATAATTGGCAAGAAAACATGAGTTTACGAGTACGACATACAAATAAGTCGATAGTCTTCGGAATAATTCTTAGAAAAAGAGCATAGCCCCCTCGCCCAAAACCCCTCGTCAAAATCTCTTGAAAATCAAGGTAATGGTAACAGTGCGTTTTTCGACCACCATGGTGTGGTGCACTCTGAATTTCTTCCTGAGAGAAAGATGTTGAATAAGAAATATTGGTTAGATGTCATGAGGCATTTGCTCAACAATTTGAGACGAAAAACGGCCAGATTTGTGAAAGAGAATTTCAGGGATTTAAACCATGCCAATGCACCATCGCACAAAGCCAAAAGTGTGTAAGAGGTATACCTCAGAAGAAACTGAAAGACATACCTCAATCAGACTATAAAAAATGCCTGTTTCTAGAATGCACAGATGCGGATAGAACTTAGCCTAAGTTACAGATGATAGCCATTTGTTATAAATTGAATGGAGGCACAAAATGGCTACACTTATCTCAGATGTTTTCTTGTAGCATGCACTGGAAAACTGGTAAATAAACTGTGCGCAGATGGTTTCACGAAAGAGAGTTGTATAGTAGATATCCAACAATATATGCCCGCTTCACATCACACCATCGAAATGAATGTTTTAATTGGGTACTCATACATGTCAATTGGGGTGGTAGTCAATGGAGATCTGTACTCTTTAGAGGTGAATCCCAATTTTTCTTGCAAAAGATTGTCAGTCTAGTGAGAACCATTATTATTATCTCAGTCATATCCATAAAAGGAGACAGATTTGGGGTACCGAGCATATGGTCACATTGACCTGTATATTATCCCAAGAGGCGTTGTTGCTTTTCAGTTATATAAAGATGACATTTTTTATCCTATTGCTCCTCCTTACATAAGTACAGGGGTGAGTCCTTTATCTTACAAGATAATGATATACCACAAAGCTGAGTTACTAAATTACTTTCGTGAGACTGTTGTCCTTATGGGTTGGCCAGCACGTTCTTCTGACTTAAATCAGATTAAGCGTGTTTGGGTACCTCTAGGAAAATGCATTTCTACACTTAACCACCCTCCTGCAGCCCTTCGAATTGTCTTCACATAACAACTTAGTTAACCAACACCATCGATTGGAACTGTCGTGCCTGTATAATGGTAAGAAGTGATTGCACTCAATATTGGAGTTAATCACACATTGAATTCAGATACTGTACTTTCAGATTGTATTTTCAATTTTGTATTTTTTTATGTAATAAAATAGGTCTATTGTTATTCTTCTGTGCTTATTTGAGTATAATTGTATAATTAATAATTTTGGCAAAGTTCATTAAATTTCAACGAATAAAAATTTTATAAACTCAATTTTTCTTGTTCTTTTCTTAATTTTTGGATTAATCAGCTTGAGTACTTCAACCTTTTATCATCAACGATCTGGCAAAAACAGGAGAAATATTTTGTAATAAGCATAAGCCCAAAATAAAAAACAATGTGGATGGAAATTTAATTGTTAAATGTAAAGATATAAAAATACAATTTTTTATTAGTGCGACATCTGCTACTGCTCCTTTGTAAGGCAATTTAAAATATGTGATTATAGTTTTGTTTGTGACAGACGAAGCACTCGAATAACATTCATCTGATTTCTTTGCTTAATTTTTAATGACATAGCTGAAATTATCTTATAACAGAAATAGAAATTTGAAAGGACAACTAATTATTTGTTAGCTTTATAATTAAGAAATTGATACTATTCTTTATGGATTGATATCAAAAATTGAGACAATGATTATATTTTATATCTGGAAACAGGAATGACGTAAAAATACAATTCAATCTACTTTTCTTTCTCACGAGGATCAAGAACGTGTGATTTTATACATTCCGAAATTATTTATTAATTCAAAATTTATCTTTACATGTATCGTCATTTTTTTGGAAATTCGATCTTGCTTATTACGTTCAATATAACGTGCTGCTTGATTTCGGCAATATTTAAAAATTCTCTGGAACCATTTTTATTTCTTCATTTTGTATGCAATTAGCCCAGAGAACCAGCTTATTTCTTAATGCTACCATTTTATTTCTGGATAATCGTACAAGACATTTGAAGGTAAATATTAAGTTCGTTCAAAAGGTTAATACGTCCTCCATATACGCAAACATAGCCATTGATTTCTCAATCAACAAAAGCTCATCCAACAGCAACTGTTTGACTTTTTTCCTCAGTTCAAACAGTTGATAGATCAACTGACGTGATAACCAAATTGAATCGTGAAACATCTCGATTTCTTTATGCGTGGTTGTTTCTTTATGCATTCTTGCTTTTCAATACGCATGGTTACATCAACAATTCACCTCGGAATAGTCGTGTCTTAAAGTAACGCAGCTCTTGTATTTTAGGACTTAAGGGCCCACAATTTTTTGTACTGTATCTTAAATACAAGGCTTTACTAATTCTTCACCAAACAGTAAACAGTTTTTTCGTTTAAGCTATTCAAAGATCAACCAAATAAAATGCTTAAAGCATTGACTTTTCACAAGTTGTTATCGATCAATTTTTCTAAAATTTCCTTTGATCAGGCAAGTTTATAAAAAAATCCGATGAATTATTAAAAAAAATTTTTTTTTTAATAATTCAACTTTTTAATACAAATGATATACTAATTTGGAAGGTTTCATAGTCCTTTGACAAAACTTCGGAATCTATTGCATGTACAGCCATGACGATACTTCAAGGCCACTATAAGACAAGTTTTAAATACACTCATGTCCATAAATTAAGGATAATTCAGAATCACACAGAAATTGAACTCAAAAATAAAAATTTCACCTATAGAATTATCACACACATCTTGAAGAACAATATGCAAATTACAGGAAACCACCAGATGGCGCGGATAGTACGTCACAATGACGAGAGTGTAAGAGAGGGATATACACTGAAGTGACAAAAGTCATGGGATAGCAATATGCAAATTTTCAGATGGCAGTAGCATCGCGTAGAACAGGTATAAATGCGCAGTGCTTTCGCAGAGCTTTCATTTCTGTTCAAGTTACTCATGTGAAGAGGTTTTGACGTGATGATTACCGCACGACGGGAATTAACAGACTTCGAACGCGGAATGTTAGTTGGAGCTAGACGCATGGGTCATGCCATTTCGGAAATCGTTAGGGAATTCAACATTCCCAGATCCACTGTGTCAAGAGTGTGCCGAGAGTATGAAATTTCAGGCATAACATCCCACCATGGACAGCGCAGTGGTCGACCGCCTGCACTTAACGAACGAGACCGGCGACGTCTGCAAAGAGTCGTAAATTCTAACAGACAAGCAACACTGCGTCAAATAACCGCAGAAATCAATGTGGGACTTGTCTGTTAGAACTGTGCGGAGAAATTTGGCTTTCTTGGGCTATTCCAGCAGAAGACCGACTCGAGTGCCTTTACTGACAGAACGACATCGCTTGCAGCGACTCTCGTGGGCACGTGAGCATATCGGTTGGTCCCTAGATGAATGGAAAACCGTGGCCTGGTCCGATGAGTCACGATTTCAGTTGGTAAGAGCTGATGGTAGGGTTCGAGTGTGGCGCAGACCCCACGAAGCCATGGACCCAAACTGTCAGCAAGGCACTGTTCAAGCTGGTGGTGGCTCCGTAATGGTGTGGGCTGTTTTCTCATGGCATGGACTTGGTCCTCTGGTGCGACTGGACCGAACATTGACTGGAAATGCTTATGTTCAGCTACTTGGAGATCACTTGCAGCCATTCATGGACTTCATGGACCCAAACAACGATGGGATTTTTATGGATGACAATGCGCCATGTCACCGGGCCACAACTGTTCGCGATTGGTTTGAAGAACATTCTGGACAATTCCAACGAATGATCTGGCCACCTAGATCGCCCGACATGAATCCCATCGAGCATTTATGGGACATCATCGAGAGGTCTGTTCGTGCCTAAAATCCTGCACCATCAACGCTTTCACAATTATGGATGTCTATCGAGACAGCATGGCTCAATATTCCTGCAGCAGACTTCGAACGACTTGTTGAGTCCATGCCACGTCGAGTTGCTGCACTTCGCCGGGCGAAAGGAGGGCCGACACGATATTAAGAGGTATCCCATGACTTTTGTCACTTCAGTGTATAAGGAATGGTGGCAAAGAAGTAAAATTGTTCACAAGCGCTTTCAAAGCCTTTCAGTGGAATAACCGCATAGTTATGGCACAAAGGAAGCATTTGGATGATTTTTTACGTGATAGAATTATCGGACGACTGGAATGTGAACGTACCCAGCTGGAAGTATCCGAGGAACTTGGAATCGCCCAGAGTGTCATCTCCAGGCTTTGGCAACGATTCCAAGATGATGGTAATGTGAGTAGATGTTACAGCACAGGTCGCCCCCGAGTTACAACGCCGAATGAGGACCGGTATTTAGCAGTTACTGCCAAAAGAAACAGACGGAGCACAGCATCAGACCTGTCTCGTCAGCTCTCTTCAGCTACCGGTACGACAGTTTCAAGGCAGACGTGTACAGACGTTTAGGGCACATTGGTCTATATGCTCGTAGGCCTGTCAGATGTGTTCCTTTTACCGCAACTCACTGTCGCCTGCGATTAACCTGGAGTAGAGAGCATGCATTGTGGACACCGCAAAAGTGGTCTGGTGTGATGTTTTCCGACGAGTCCAGGTTTAGTTTGCAGTCTGATACTCGCCGGAGTTTCATATGGAGAGCGCCAGGTACCCGTTACCACCAAGAGAACACCATTGAACGACACCGTTACGGTGGTGCAGGATGGCTCGTCTGGGGAGGAATTATTCTTGGTTCCAGAATTGACCTGCATGTTCAGAGTGTAACGATGACAGGCCACATCTATCGGGATGTCATTCTGGAACCACATGTACGTTTGTTTCGGGGCGCCATGGGTGCTGAATTTCTGTTTATGGATGACAACGCCCGTCCTCACCGTGCAAACATTGTAGACGAATGCTTTCAATTGGAGGATATCACCCGTATGGATTGGCCAGCATACTCACCGAACTTGAATCCAATAGAGCATGTGTGGGATATGCTTGGCCGACGAGTTGCAGCCCGTCAACCCCCTCCCACCTGTCAACCGGAACTTCGGAGGGCATTGCTTGATGAGTGGTGTAATATTCCCCAAGATCAGATTGATAATTTGATACTCAACATGCCTAAGCGTTGTAAGGCCTGTATTGCATCGTCCGGGAGACATACTCCATATTAACCATCATACTAACGATGTTATACTGTTTCTTGTAAATAGGTTCTTTTTTGAAATTTGCTCCAGGGAGTAAAAATCGCAATTTTTATTAATTATGTGAAACATATAGCATCTTTTTTGCTCTTTACCTTTTGTTTAATAAATAGACTTTACAAATAAGTCAAATTTGTTTTTCTTCTGTCTGTTTCTTTGCCTGAATTTCATTATCCTTAATTTATGGACTTGAATGTATTAATTATCGTAATGTAATATCTAAAAAGGTTTATTTATTTTATTTTTTTGTATTGCGCATTTCAACGAATCAGGAAATTTTTATGTTTCTTCTAATCATGAATCTCTAATACTTGGTATAGTTCTGGAATCATAAGTATTTTTCCATCTCAATATTATCCTTACCTCTACTTAGGAATATTAAAAGGACTGCTTTTTATTTATCTTGTAGGGCTTCGACTCTGCCACTTACCGCTTAGGCCGTGAAACTGCCGCCCGAATTGAATCAGCACAGGCATGCGGAAATGACGACACTCACCAACAGAGCCACTGTAAGATCATGGTGAAATGTTCATGTAAGCCAACTTATGATCTCGAAGCTACCTGGTTGATATAAGTAGGCGATTGCGGAACACTTAACACCGTTTTGAGCACATTGCGAGGGGGCTCTCTTGGAAGTGGTTCCTCACATTCATTTTGTAGGGCTTGATGTCGCAGGCGTGCCACTGCTCCGCCTTATTGAATCAGCTTTCAGTGTTAGTGTACATGCCCATAGAAGGGCGGATGGAATTCTCACCAAGAACGGAGTCACTGTTGAACAGCTGCAATGAATATTCATATACCCAATTTATTGATCGGGGCCTGATTCGGTGCCACAGGTTTTGGGTTCGAGTCCCGGCATGCCATGTATGTTTGTCGGGATTCGGAATCCACTTTAAACCGTAGGTAGTTTGGTTTGGTGCGTCGCTCCACGATCATTTTGTGCACACTTTAGGCTAATTAGACCGGAACCTACTGTTTAACGTCGATTCCGAACCACTCACAAACATCCATGCCACCGTCAGGATTCGAACCTGACGCCTGTGGTACCAAAGGCCAGAGTGCTATCCAATTGACCATGAGGCCGCCTTAAACTGTAGGTAGAGAATTATGTGTAGGGCTGGCAGCCCTACCCCGTAAAAAGAAAACATTCCTGAAATCTGCCACTAGGCAGACGGCCTTGGCCCACCATGGGGCTGTTGCGCCAATGATGAATAATTTACTGATCACACATGTAGGTAAATGATACCTAACAATTATTTTGCTGGAATTGCGGAACGCTTAGTCGAGTTTTTGAACATTCGTTACCAGGGGATTGTTGGAAGCAGTTGTCACTACGACTATTGTGTTTCTTTCTATCGGTGGTTCTATTTTTCTTATTAGCCGCCGCTTTCTAGTGGTCCGAGAAGTATTGAACAATCCATTCACACATTTATGGAATCTTCATTTATTTACAAGCAATATTTACAAAGTTATACAGGTTGATGGTAAAATGATGAGGCAAAAGTTAAACTGGAAGAAAAATGTTCTTTTTAGAATAAAACAACTCGTTTCCACAGTAACAGCTGGTCTCCACGGCAACAGCCCGTTTCCACAGCAACCAACAGCCCATCTCCAAGGCAACAGCGCAATTCTGAATCGGTTCCAAACGATTTCTATAAAACCACCACGTGACGCTGCGTGGTGCGAACTAAAGTATAAGAATTCCAACATCCTCCCCACCTGGACTCTTTTAAGAGTTCATACATAATATATTGCACAGTAATATCTAATTTAACAAATTCAAATAATACAATAATTATCAAAGTAGAAAACTGGGAAAAAAAATAAACGTTAGACATATTTTGTGAATTACTATTCATCATAAATTCTTTCTGTTACAAATATAAATTAAACTTCTATATTAAAAGTCAATTCAATGAAATAAACTACCAGCAATTAAACAATCATATAACTAAAGCACACTATAAAACTTTAAAGACAAGCATGCATTTTAAAAAATACACATTCAATTAAGCTTATTAATTTCATGGGAAATTATTTAGTAGAATATTCAATACCGTAGCATATTCAATACATATAATATCTCTTTTGAGTAAGGCAAAGGTAAATTAAGGTAGATACAAGTAACATTAAAATAAAAGTATTCCATCAATTCACAAATTCGTAGAAATAAATTTATGGAATTTCTAACTCAAAAGGATACAGTAGCTGTACAGGTTTTTGGAAAAGTCCTTTTGCGATTTTCATCACACAGGCACGAATGAGATTATCTCTTCCGTCAATGACTTCTTTAATTATTCCTAAGTCCCATAACAATTTGGATTTGTGAGTTCCATGTATTAATACAACATCTCTAATTTCCCAAGTTCTTGAGTTTTTCCATGAAGAATCTTTCACGCATTTCACTAATCTTTCGTAGAAACCTCCCCACCATTGGGCACGCTCTATGATGAATTTCCACGTTACACCTTGACTGGAAATGAAATCTTGCAATTCTTGCTCTTTTACTATTTTAGCAAAATGCTGCAATTCCTTTTCAGCTGCCTTAATTGTTACAAACTCTTCTTGTTTTTGCAAGCAATAAAATTGCAATTCCTCTGTTGTGTCAGGTAAATTTATATATTCATTTCTCATGTGTTAGGCTTTGACAATGGGCTTTCCAAGTAAAACATTATTTTCATTTTGTTCTTTTTCAAGTTCTCTTTTCGATATATCTCTTTCTACAACAACTGTAGTTTGATATTCATTCAATTCTTTACGACAAATATCATAAGTACTTTTGATCTGGCCAAATTTTTCTCAAATTCTTCATTATCCTTTTTCTCAATATTTTTCATTTGCCTTTCGAGTTCCATTTTTCGCTCATCCCTTTTTTGCGCCAGCAATTTGTCTCTGTTGTTCAGATGTCAAGACACTTTGCATTCTGCGCATATCCATGACTTGCAATCGTTGAGTTTCTAATAACTGATCATTGACTATCTGCCAAGTTCGCTTCAATTGAACATGTTCTTTTTTTAGTAACTGAGAAACTTCCTGAAGTTCTAATTTTATCTTATCCATATCTTCTTGCATTACTGCTTTTTGATCTTTAAACAAAGACGGATTATTTCTAAATCTCGTAACCAAATATTCAAATCTCCTTTTTGCAACATCGTAATTATTCAGATGATCGATATTATCAAATTTTCTAGGAAGTTTAACTTCATATCTCCAATCCTTAAATTTAATTGATTCATCAAATTGTTCTAACATTTCTTTGTCGTACAATTTTTTATCCATTGGATCATCCTTAATTTTCAGAGTTTCAAGATCACAAAATTTTTGGAGTTCATTTAAGGTTTTATCGTCTTTACCTTCATCCCAAACTGAAACATGCATTGAATTTATTGGTTCATTCGAATTAAAGGAATTAGAAAATTGTCCGTGTAATGTCCATCCAAATTTAGTTTCATTTAAAACGACAGTTGGCGAAAGACGTTTATATTTTCCAGTCATGATTGTCCAATAATAATCGGCACCTATCAAGATATCTATTTTATTTCTTTGATTTAGATCAGGGGTCTCCAAACTTTCCAGCCTTAGGGCCATATTGTTTACTCCAGTAAGTACCAAGGGCCAAAATCGTTTTAATTTTCTGCCTTTATCTACAATTTCTAGTGTTTTAATGTGTTTTTTTATCTAAATTATTACATCAACAATAAACTATTCTCTGTCGCGGGCCGGATTGACGACACTGATCGAATTTGGAGCGCGGGCCGTAGTTTGGAGACCCTGATTTAGATCATCGGAAACATCCGATAAATCTATTCCCAATTTCTTAATTTTATCGCGCAATTCTAAAGTAGGTGCAGCCATTATATTTGGGCATATGGTTTCAATTTCTAAAGCTTCTACGCTCATTGCATGTTCGGTTTTCTCATCTGTCAATAAGAAACGCACTCTATTTTGAATAGTAGACTGAGTATCTTCTTTTCCATCAAAAGCAATAATTTTTAGTTCTCCCTGACCTGTAAACCTAACCTTCGCGCCAATCCTCTGGTAATAAAAGTTCTAGCTGAGCCAGTATCTAGACAGTCTAACATTTACAATTTCATTTCTACTAATAAGCTTGCATCTAATTGTCTGGAAAAATACTCGAAATCCAGATGATTCATTCTTACTAGAAATATTCCGAGTTAAAGAGGATAGAACTATATTTTCTTCTTTCGTCGAATTATCGCTGTTCGTTTGACTACATAGAGAGTTCTGATGGCTATTCGATTTACAAATACTACACTTAATATGAATAGCTTTACAGCGACTTTTTATATGGAATTTTTTGTAACATCGGAAGCATTTACCTTGTTTACGCACAGAATTCTTACGTTCTTCTAAATTTAAATCACAACTATTAGATTTATGTTTACCATTGCAAAACGAGCAGTTTACTTCTGTTAAGGTATTTAATGCGTGAGCTGATATATAATTACCTTTCATCGAATTAGAATATTTTGAGAAATTTTGTTTTTTCTTATTTTCATATGATCTTGAATTCTTAAAGTCAACAGAAGTTGCATTCAATGTTTTTTCCCTTGCCTCTATTTCATTTTTTTAAAAATTTAATAAATCTATTACATTAGATTCTCCCTTACCATTTTGTTCTCTATTAAACTGTAAAACATAATTACTAGGAATATATTTATACAAAATAGGTAGCAATAATAATCCATATGAAACTGAGTTAACTCCAAGAGATTCAAGACTTCGTATTTGCACATTTATTTCGTCGTACAGTTTTCTTAAAGCAAATATATCATTGGTGTTCCGAACTGGTTCTAAATTTAATAAGCGATTTGTATGAGCGGAAATTAAAATTTCTTTTTTACCAAATCGATCTTTAAGAATTTCGACAGCCTTTCTATAATTTTCAGGTGTTAAAGGAATACCACTAATTGCTGTTGCAGCTGAATCAGTTAGCAAAGATTTAAGGTAGTTAAATTTCTCGGTACTTACGTACTAACGGTACCTTGGCGACAATTAGTGAAAACGCGCCAACCGCCGCTACAGATTTGGCGGTTTTTAAGTGGCGCCAATCCACATTTAAAAAACAATCAAAACGCTTTCAAAATATTTTTATTCAAAACAAAATATATAAAACACTTCATTTAAAATCAAAACGATTTAAAAATGCCGACCACAACGACTTTTACGTTTAGTAAATAAACTTTCATCAATTTCCACAATGCAATCTGGCCACCTACCGTTTTTTTTTTTTGGTTTATTCACCATATCCAAGACACATAATTCACGCATGTAATTGTTCCAATCGATAACAGTTTTATCCGATATATCAAGTTGCTTTTCACAGAATTTAATCGACGTCAACTCCTCGCACCAGCAGTATATGAATCTCAAAGCTGTACGAAATGGAAGTCTGCTGCCTTCAAACCAGTTGTCTCTCCGGAATCCCACACGATGAGCACACCGACCGGAATTGCATTTCCAAAACTTACGTTCACCAAAAGAAAGTTTCATTTCATGCGAATTGGGACATTTTCGTTGTTTTAGTAAAATATTCCGCTCCTGGAAAAATAAAATTGCATCGTTCTCCGTTTCTGGCAAATCCCAAATACGTATTTTCGTATCACAACAATATGGCAGCTGTTAAGCAATTCAGCAAATCTGCAGCCGTTAAGATTGCCGCCACTTAAAAAGCGCCAAATCTGCAGGGGTTACTGTATTGGCGCCACTGGAAAACCGCCAAATTGCAGGGGTGCCATTGGCGACACGTTTGCCACGTTTTTAACGCCAAGTTTGTCGCCAAGGTACCGTTAGTACGTAAGTACCAATTTCTCGATATCTTGTAAATGTTCATTTTCATGTATAGCTGCCTCGTACTGGGGCCAAAATTCTTGAAACTTACAAATATCACCAGAAAATTTATCTAAAGATATACTCGGTAATTTCGTGTTAATTTTTAACTTTCTTTCAGGTTCTGTAGTAACACCATAAAGATTCAAAATAGATAATTCTTGTAGTTTATTTAAGTTCCCGAAATATCTATTTACTCATCATTTACAGAGCACTATAGATTCAGTATATTCTAAGGAACCTTCGATTTCTTCCTCTAACTCATCATCATTTATTGCACATTCTATAGACTTATCTAATCCTTTAATGTTTCCTTGTGCTCTAAAAGAACAGTTAAATTACCATTTAATATATCAAGATTTTTATCTTCCTTATTCAATTCTTCATCTAGTCTGATTAATTTACTAACTGAGCTGCGAATTATTCTTCGTTTAACTTTAATTGCCTTTAGTTCTTTCGTGTTCATTTTTATTTAGAATATTTCTAATTCTAATCGAAAAATTTAAAACGAACACTTACCCTGTTCTTGTAAACTTCAAAAACACTTCTAGAATATTCTAGATATCTTCGTGTAAACTTCAATTTTTTCGAATACTTCCCGGCCGATGCACCATTTTGTCACGACGACTATCGTGTTTCTTTCTATCGGTGGTTCTATTTTTCTTATTAGCCACAGCTTTCTAGTGAGTGGTCCGAGAAGTATTGATCAATCCATTCACATTTATGGAATCTTCATTTATTTACAAGCAATATTTACAAAGTTATACAGGGTTGATGTAACAGTTCAAAGGCAAAAGTTAAACTGGAAGAAAAATGTTCTTTTTAGAATAAAACAACTTGTTTCCAGTAACAGCTGGTCTCCACGGCAACAGCCCGTTTCCACAGCAACCAACAGCCCATCTCCACGGCAACAGCGCAATTCTGGATCGGTTCCAAATGATTTCTATAAAACCTTCCCCTGAGTTTATGGACAACAGATTTAGCATGTTCAACATTGGGAGCTTTATCTATCTCATTCACGATGCATATACAGCAATCATCACAGCTTTCTGTAATGCTAGATTCAAAGAATTCATCAAAATTGGATACTACTTGACACAAATCAATATTATAAGGTGGTTCTCCTGAGTATTGACTGAAATGCAACAGAATGCCATATATCATAATCCTTATAATACAAATTCATAATTTTTAGCAGTGTAAAAAGAGCCTGTCTTGTATAATGTATGCATGATTTGTGCTAATTTAGCAATGATAAAAAAATGAAAAGGCATTTAATGATCATATTTCATATAAATACAAGCAATAAGACAACAGAAAGCATTTCCAATTACTTCTACTTCCATGGCTTTTTACGGTCACTTGTACACATTGGCATACAATAAATGTTCAATCTTGCTTTTCACTAAATTTGATTATTTTATATAATCCATAGCAGCCATAAGTTCTATTACAAAAAGAATAGCTTACTTTTTTTCTCACATTGAAATTTCCTTTTGAATAAACCAAGATTCAGATGGTGTATTTTTTAGGAATTAATTTTCACCCCAGTTAAAACAGGAAAAATTACCAGCCATTGCTAGGTCATCGTCTAATAGGTGGAGCCATCTAACCATAACCTTACCAATATGGAATACAATCAAAACTGATTGATATTGTTAAGGCATTGTTAGTCTTCCATATTGGTTATGAAATTTATGATCCGTTTCATCAATTCTTATTCAAATTAAAGTTTTGGCATTGTGTAATGTACTCCTAACTATATCAGTTGGTCTAAAACCTTTTCCCTCTACAAATCAAAACGAAATTGAGAGGTGGAAAAATAATCCCAATTTTGCAAAATTAAAATTTTAATTTTTGAGTTCCTAATTTTAAGCAACTTTCATTTTATGATTCTTTTTCATTTTGATGATATGAAGATTTTCATTGGTACTTTTACCACACAGGTACTCCATAACAGCCATTAATTGCATTACCATTTTAGAAAAAATAAATAAATAAAATTTCGGCAGATTATATGCAGCAGCCCATTACCTACACAGATAATATATAATCTCCAGATTATAGGTAGAAATTTACCTTATGTTTAAACCCTACTATGGAAATTGCGAATACTTGCACCATCATAGCTTAAGCCGAAAATATTATTCAGTAAAATATTTTGATACCATTTCCTCCATGCATTTTGCCGATATGTTTGAAGCAAAACAATCTTGACCCTCAAGGCAAATTCATTTTAGAGGAGGTAAAGCATACAAGAATGTACAAATTTAAATATTTATTAATTCATCAATTTAGATGTAACCATTTTTAATCAACAAAATATCAGTAATGAAAATCAAAATAATCGTGCATTAAATTCTTCCCAATTATTCATTTTCTACTATTTTCAATTTGTGAAATATTTCTTAAATTAAGTGTGCAATTCATACATTACTTGAATAATTATTTATTAACAAAAATTACAGCAAACATTATTTACATTTTGCTTACTTGTTTCTGAAAATTTATGCTGCTTCGATTTTTAATCATAACATTTGCTTAACCATTAAAAAACATTTGTTTCATTTTCAATTAGTATTTTTTTAAAACAAACTTTCACAATTGACTTCTTTCAATATAATAAATCAAGTTAAAGCTAAGTACATTAATGACATTTAGGACAGCCCTTAAGCATACTTTTCAAAATAGAATTGAAAAAACCAATTGCCATATTTTTTATCACAATCTTCACAAATTTAATACCTCCCTTTTTAAATTTGTTCAAATTCAGATATATATCAGATTAAATAAATCAATTATGAATCATGAAATGATAATTTAAAATAATCACATACAAATGAATCAATATATATTTAAAATATTACAAATATGTGAATATTTAGAAATATTCATTTACTATGTGTATGCATTAACATTAAAAAGCTGAACATGATTAGTTGAAAGTTAAAAATATGCTCATACATCCCAAGAGAGATAAAACATATTATTGTTTGTAAAGAATTTATTTTTCATACACCAGAAAAACAATAGTTTTATGAAAATGAATATAATTAGTCTTCAGTGATTCATTAATTAGTGGAGTTAGATGAAACATTGGAAAGACTAACTAAAATTAAAGTAAATAAATAAATGCCACAGTCGTAAAAGAAAATTTAAAAGCTCTTTTCCACATAATTTGAAACTGCTGTGATTAAAAGAATAAAAGGCAATTTTATAGAATTTTAGTAAACTTATTAAAAAAAAAATACACGAAATGTAATTTTGCATCTACTTAAAATAAAAATTAAAGGTACTTATAAAAAGAGAAATAATCCATAAAAGCATTAATGCCAATACAAAATAATAATAAAATTTAAATTCCAGTTAAAAATTATATTTTTAAATATCAAATTAATAATGAAAAGAAAATCTTTTTAAAGCAATATTGGGTACATGTAATAAATACTTCAGAAATGCATTGTGTCAGAAAGATATTATTCATTACTTATTTTTATACAAATAAAAATCATTACAAAATAAATTTAAGTGAATCTGAGTATATAAATACATATATAAAAGACATTAATAAAAATGCAATGAATATGATATAGCTTTAATTTCGTAAAAACAAAAGTCTTTTGAATTTTTTTAAGAATAATTGTACAAATATGAATATGCTGAGATAACTTTTACAGGTAAAACTGAAAAATTCAGAATTGAGAATAATTTTTCATTTAAAATTTATTTTGCACACACAGTAAGTTGATTTAACATGTTAAGAAATATGATATTAATCATTATTTGTAACAATTTAAATTTTGAAATTCAATATTCAAAAAAAATTGCACTCAAATCATAAATTCAACATGACAAACAATTTACATTTAATCATTTTAAACATAAAGCTATACAATAAAAGTAGAAATAATACAGATTTTATAATCATGAAATAACAGTACAAATATGGTTTGTTAAGCTCCTTTTGAACATAAATTGTTTTTTACAAGAAGGACAAGATAATAATTTAGGCTTAGAATTAGTATGAGCTTTACAGTGCTTTTTAAAGTCTCTAAACTTAGAAAATCTTGTATCGCAAATTTGACAAATATAAGTTTTATTACTATGCTGTGTCATTACGTGCTTTCTAAGAGATTTACTTGTTTTCAAAATTTTGTAGCATACTTTACACATCACAGATTCAGACAATCCATTAACTTTAACTGACGTTTTCGTAGTAGGAATTTCTAGTTCAATTTCAATGTCAGAATTTTCATTTATTACACCTTTCGCATGCAATTTTTTATGTTTTGTAAGACTAGATTTTGTTTTAAATCCTTGATTACAAATGTCACATGCATGCTTCAATTTATCATTCAAAACACCACCAAATTCCAGCAATTTATTGACTAAAAATGTCCCTTTGCAACATAGGTCACATTGATGGTTATCAAGATTAATTTTCAGTTCTTGAATAATTTCCACTTCATCAGAAGAACTGTCCAAATTAATCAAACTATCAGTAGAATTCCCATTTGTATTTGAGAAGGATGCCATATATTCCTCAATATCTATAAGTAAATGAATTAAATATTATTGAACTATAATGTGAATAGATATAAACACATACATAATAAAAAAAGTTAAAATTGAAAAATAAAGGTGCTTTGTTATATTGTGTTATAAGGTGCTTGTGTGTATATATATATATATAAAGGTGCTTGTGTGTGTGTATATATATATATATATATATAACACTTGCACATATGATCCAGATCCAGCAAATAATAAATTATAATCACCAAAGAAAATTTAATTGCATTATATTATGAAAATTTAATTTTTGTGAGATATAAGCGGTGCTAGAAAATATGATAAGGATTTAAATTCCCAAAACATTTTTTTTTTTAAATTTAATTTTCTTTTCCAAGTGAATATTAATAAAAACACAATGGCTGTACATGCTGTTAATTTTTAAATTGTGTGGATGTTCTAAATTTATAATTTTAAGTACTTTAAAAATAAATAACATTTAAAACGGACATTTAGTAGTAGCAATCTCATACCATGCATTGTAGAAGTATCACCCATATTATCAACAATACTTCAGTTTCAATACAACATATTTTATTTGAATGATAAAAACAATATGAATAATTCTATGGGAACCGATCTTACGTCTTTTATTTAAAAAAAAAAAAATCAAATCTCAATTTGTTTTCAAATCAATCCCTTTTGCTTGACTGCTCTCAAACTTCACTGCAAAAACCGCTTCTTGGCTCATTTCATTGATATACCGCATGGCATTCTGGTTAATGGAAATTGTGATGAAATAATTAATTTATGATTCTATCAAGTTTATCCATGCAATGCTTTTTTTCTCATTTTTAAATAGTTAAAAAAAATTTTATACTAATATTAATTTTTTTTATTGCTTGTGTAATTATTTTTATTTATTTAGTTTCATTAATAAAAGCATGGACGAATAAAGAGAGGAAAATCATAAGCATGTTAGGGAAAAAGTTAGGGAAAACTCAGAGGATTGCTGTTGTAAAGAAAATCTCTCTCTCGCTAGGAAGAAAAAATCTGCATTATCGACTGCCTGAAAGTCTATATGACTGCCGAAAGTTTGAGAATTAATAGTTGGCCAACTTCGAGCTATCGTTTTAGCGTTGCGCATTGAGGCTTGTGATTATTCAACGCTTTACGCTTCACCCCCTTTCGTCTTGCTGTGAAGGGGGCTTTAGCTCATCTTTTTGGAAAATCTTAGAAGAGCGGATTTTCGGAAAGATGTCTCAGAGGGTGAATTTAAAAAAAAAAATCTCAGTATTATAACATTAGAAGCATTGAAGATAAAAAAAAAAAAAGAAAGAAAGAAAGAATGTAAACAAATATTAATGCAGGAAAGTTTTTTTAAACGTTTATTCATCTGTAAATTGGTTGAATTTTACTTAATTGCGAAATTTATGCAATATATATATATATATATATATATAAGCCTGGAATTATACATATATTTTAGAAAAGAATATTCTCTGGGAAATTCAAATCCATTCGATTTAAATTGTAAATTAATTGCCAAGTAACATTTATGACTAGGGTAATTTTTTTAATGTAATAAATTTTATTATAATTTTTATGTGATCATAAATAAGATTTTAAAATAATTGAAAATTTCTTTTAAAATTTCATATTTTTAAACAGCAATTCTGCTTACGGTACAGTACATTTATTTGGGATTTAAATTTATATGATAAAGATATTTAAGTGAAGGGTATTAATTTTTTTAATTTAGTGATGCAGATTTTTATATTCTGTGGTAAAAGCTTCTGTTCTTTTTGTACTTAATCCAAAGTTATTTTGAGTTTCCCATTATGTTTGATTTTAAAGAGTGATATTAATTTCCATGTTTTTTAACAGGATGTCACTCGCTTGAAGATAACTAAACATTTTCTTGTTTATTGAAATTCTTTATGTGCTTCATTAATATTTTTTTAATCGTACATTATCTGAAATGTATATTGTTATAGCATTTTTTTAATATTTCACGAATAAATAGGAAATAGGTATAAAATTTTAAATTTTTATATTTATATTTTTCTTATATATCAGCCATATTCAATTATTAGGTAATCCAACATCTTGTATATCAAACATAAAAAATGAATGCAAACAGTGTTAATTACTGGAAATATTTTCTCAAAACCATTCATCAACAAATGAAATTTTATATAAAATAAAGTATCTAAAATCATTTGTTTATAAAGAATAAATAAAAAGTTAAAAAATTTTTAAAATAATTACATTAAAAAATAAAGGATTTGTAAAAAAATGTCAATTATAATAAATAAAAATATGAGTTTTTCTTTTAAATTTGTGTTTCATTCACCCAATACATTTTTAAAAATATGTTCAAGCTATGCCTGTTAATATTTAATCTTAAGTTTACTTCAGAGAAGTTTTAAAAACTCACAAATATTGAATTATTACTGTTTTTAATTTGATCAAAATAGTTGAGCCATGTTGGTTTTATTTTACATGCAAGGCTTTCCTTAACGAATTAAAGGAATTGTTAGGGGAAATTATACTTTTTAACCAATTTTTATCAAAATTGGCTATATAATGGCAACCGTGTGCATAATCTTGAGAAAATTAAACAGTTTTATTAAATATTACACATCAAAGTAATGCTTATCTCCACACTTGCATCAATTTAAGCAATCGTGAACAGTTTGCACTATTTTGGGTATTTGTTCGTAAGTAATTTGAAATCTATTTTCAGAAATATTTTATTTTTAGAAAATTAACCGAAATTTAACATTTTTGTGTGAATGAAATCAAAACCTCTTTTAAATTAGAATAGAATCTAGAATAATTGTTTTTAAAATTCAAATTTCATTGTTTAGAATTTTTGTTAAATAAATGTTGTAAGTAATCTGAGACGGCCTTGGCCCACCATGGAGTTATTGCCAATGAAGAAGAAGAACAAGAAATATTATAGTTAAAATGTATAATATGAAAATTTTGTTGTATATATGTAATCTTTTTCCATCAACTTTTGCTTAACTATGATGACCGAATAGTAATCACATTTGGTAAAGAAACGGATTGTAACCAAATAGACCAAATAACCAAATACGTGAGATGAGCTCAAGAAATTTCGAAAAAAAAAAAAAAAACATTTAGTTCAAAAATTGCCCCCTAGATGTCAACTTTGCTGCTTAAATTTATGCAAAGTTTATCTTCATGTGCAAATAGATGAAGCAAGTAGCATAATTCCAACTTTATCAACTCATTGCTAAACCTATCATATTAATAAATTATCATTCGGCATCAAGACGACTTCAGTGAATTTAATTATACACCAGTCTCTTCTAGTCTTCCAGTCTATTCTAGACCAGTTTCTTCAAGGATTGTCAAAGACTTTGTCTTATTTTGACGACATCATAGTATATGGAATAATAAACGCCGGATATCAAAAGAATCTTGAACTGTGTGTCCAAAGATTGAAGAAGTAGGATATTCATTTAAACAAGATGGAATACTCAGTTTTCTCAAAAATAATAGAATATTTAGAATATATTGTGGAATTCAACGAAATCTCAAAAAGCCTAGAGAAAGTCAGAGTAATAATGGAAAAGCCTTGCCTTGCCAATGTTGAAGAAATATAAGATTTTTAATAATGGTTACATATTATTCTCGTTTCCTGCCGACTAATTCATGAACTACTTATTCTCTTCGACAACTCCTTCGGAAGAACTCGAAACTCCAATGGGAAGCTCAATGTTAAGCTGCTCTTTCATCAAATTGAAAATGGAAATATACAGTGATAAAACTCTTATTCCCTAGTATCCAATATTACCAACATACTTATATCTGATTCAAGTCCAACGGGTAACTCAGACATTCTGACACCTATAGTTCATAGCAAAGAGAGACAGATCGCCTGTGCTTCAAGATCTTTAACCCCAGCAGAGCAAAATTGTTCCTAGCTTTAACATGGAGCCTTTTAAATTGTGTTTGTTATATACCATTTATTCAAGTTTGTGTATGGTATCTGTACTACCTACCTGTATATGTCATTTGAAGGAGAAGCTGCGGTAGTTTCAACAGGAGATGGAGTGACCTGTATTGGAAATTTCCACTGCATTATCCCAGATAAGAAGAAAAAAAATACAGTCAGGATTTATTACACTGAAGATGGCAATTTCAGCAAGAAAGGTTCTATCATTAAATTGTCGGGTACTCTGAGGAACTCAATGCGGCGCTTCATATTTCACAATATTTTTGATGATTTACGAAAACCCAAATCTTCACCAAACTACAACTGTCAAATTTCTAGGGAAGGTTTTCCCAAACGATTTATTAATTCCGTTTTTAAATGCGCGTATGTATCGGTTAAATCAGTTTTCATGAGAATATTGTGCACTCGAGATGCAATATCGGGAGCGAGATGAGAAACAATATAATTATATTTGATTCGGAATTCTGTTCTAGGTTTAGGAGAAACTAATTCGAATGCAATTTTGCACATAAAGAACAATAGTACTGGGTCTGATCTGTTACAAGTGAGAATTTGAACAGCGTGTACATCAGACAATTTTCAAGGCTTTCAAAAATGCAAGCAATGTATATATATATATATACGTTTTCAGTCAAAATGTAAATTTAAAATAGAATGTGCGTAATACCACAAAAAACAGAATAGAAAGAAGAAATTGAATTTTATAAATTTCTGGAAAAATTGTCCACAATTTGTTAGCAAAGAAAATAAATAATTAGCTGACTAAAGAAGAACATTTAACTGAAATCTTTCAATAAGCGAGTATTGTATCATCCTTCCAATATTCTCCCCTTTCTCAGATAATATGATAACTCAAACGCAAACGAATTTCTCCCTCCTCCCCGCAATAGAAGAAATGATAATAGATCCCACAAATTCATGGAATTCTGATATTCCTACCGCCACCCCAGTTTTACTACGTTCAGCATTTCCTGTTGCAACGTTCAGCATTCGTTGTTGATGTGAGATTCGAAAGTTTATTTGTCTGGCGAGGAGTGAGTGAGTTATCATGATACCTGGGAATTCAGAAATCGATGCAGATGAGGAACCTTATCAGGTTCCTACGAACGACTTTACGACTTTCATCTAAAGAAATGTCTGAAAAATGTTCGCTTTCTGATATTCAAATTATTAACTTGACAGCCACCATCATTGCGCTCTGGATACGAACGTTACGAAATGCATATAGCATACTAGTAAACATCTTAACTGTATGCAAAATACTCTCAAAAACATCAAGGGATAAGTCTTTTGGGTCCTTGTCCTACTGTTGATTGTGTTATGCATAAAGTTACTACCAAACAAAATTTAAAGATGCAAGCTACTTAATGGCAAATGTTAATAAGTCTAAAATTGATCTTTTTAATGTTAATAATACCTTTTCTACTTCTACTGATACTGAGGTTCTTATTAAACCAAATAAATACAATACCACGAAAATACTAACATTTAATACTAATTCTATTAATGTATATAATAAATTTCAAAATATACCTCAAAATTTTGGTGAAGATGGTTATGTACTTAAACTCTCCTACCTCCTAAATTTACTCTTATAATGACAACGAATCTCAAGCAGACTTGGAAAGAATATGATCATTTCAATGGCTTTGCGCGTATCAAGCTTGTTGGGGGTTCTTATGGATGCTCAGCACTTTAAAGCAATTACTCAATATTTGAGAGAAAAGAACATTGAATTTTTTTATTACTCATAAATCTGAGAGGCCTATTAAGGTTATCTTTATAGGTCTCCTACATAACACTCCAACTGAAGAAATCAACTAGGCTTTGGCCTTTAAAAGTGTTAAAGCTACATAGTTGATTAAGTCTGACACCAAGCAGCCACAGCCTATTTGGCAATTAGGTTACCTCACAACGAGGACAGTAATAACATTTTCAAAATAAATAGATTTCTATATGTCTAAAAGTTAAAAGATTCAACAAATGACTTATTGGGACCCACATGTAAATATTTTCATCATGGTTAATCAAAGTGTGATTTTAATCCAAGCCGTCTTAAGTGTTGAGAATAGCATTATCTTAAGGGCTGTGAAAAGCCCCCCAATTAATTACCTTTGGACATATTTCTGCTCGGCGTAGCTGCTCTAAATTCCCAAAGACTCGACTAAACTATGCTAATATCCTCAATGTAAATTACACAACTTCCGCTACCAGGCAAGTTATTCCGAATTTCAGCTTTGAATAGCCCTGAAGAGCCCCCCGTGTACCTTCTTCGCCTATATTAACACCCAGAAATGAGTTTCAGTGAAGTTATAGCTGAAATATTTTTCCTCATTAAGGAAATTGTCTCCATTTTTTCTACCTTAAATATTTGGAATATTTGCCTAACCCAAAAGCTTACAATTTCTGAAAACCCCGTGGATAAACTCCACACCTTTTTTAGTCGTCTGGAGCAAATACTATTGCGTAAATAGCCTTTCGTATTTTTTATCTTCTGTAAATATTTTTCCACTTATTAATTATTAGTTTGATTTTTGTTTTTATTCTTATTTTTTTAATTTAATTATTTTTCTTAATTAATTATATTGAATTGAATTTTTCTTAATTAGTAAATTTAATCGAAAAAAAGAAAAACTTTTCTTTTCTCAGATTCAATATACTAATTAAAAAATGATACAGCAATTTCAATGGGCTTTAACCAAAATCACCTTACGTTCATTTCAAGAAAGAAGCATATGGTTGCTATAAAGCCAAGGAGCTTTGAGTTACCCGCCAAATTAATGTTGATGGGAATTGTTATAATATATATCTTTTTTCATTTTTTCTTCTCTTTTTCTCCTTTTTAATTTAATTGTTTCCTTTGATCATTTTCCTTATAGCTCATTTTATCATATTTTTTTTAAATTTTGATTCAAAGCAGATACAGTTCTTTTTCAAGCTGAATTCTTCTTCAAGTATTTTTTAACAAAAAAAAAAAAAAAAAAAAAAAAAAAAAAAAAAATTTAGATAAAATACTGTAGACCAGTCATGTTTCCTTTCTTTAATATATAATTTATATTTAAAAAAGACATACGTTAGGATATCTTTCCAAAGTCTTTCAGTTCTCGTGGAAAGATTAAAAAATAAAAAATTATTTGCCTGTAGTTGATTAAAAAAAAGTAAGCATTTAATTATTAAAAAATATATCGTTTTTGAACTTTTGTCAATAATGTGCTGACCTGCATGCAATATACCTATCGTCGCTATTTTATTTATTTTATTACTTGAACGCAAAGTTCAATTTTATGAACTATCAAAATTATTAGCTCTTTTTTTCATGTGTGTGTGGGTAGTGCATTATATATTATAGGGATCCAAAACATGTTTCTCAATATATTTGTTTGCCAAAATAAATATGGGTGAAAAACTCGAAAAACATTCACCATGTAGGCTATCCTTCCATGGGAGGCACAAATACACTTTGCTACAAATGCCATCGAGTCTGCATGTTTCTAAAAACAGTGTCAACAACAACAGAATCTAATCTGAGCCATTCTACCTGTTTGCTGTACATACTATAAGTAGACCACGAATCGACCATCTATGGTATTTAGAGTTAAAAAATTTAAATGAATATTCAATAACTTAACATAAAATAAATATGCATTAATTAATATATGCGTATGACACGAGTATCTGTTTACATGATAATTAAAATTTTCTGCTTGTTTTTTATAATAATAAAAATGTTATTTTATAAACTATATACATAAATAAAAGGCAATATTTGTATGCTTTGTAGCATTTTCCCCACGAAAGTAGCATCATATAGCCTTCCGTTCCCAGTGGAAAGGAATGTATATTCTTTAACAAGTGCATAATAAAAAAATATCACTCAAATCCGACAGCCGATAAGCAGTGTGTATACTACATGCAATTAGTGTTTTGTTCTAATGAGGACAACTTGTCATACAAATCTTACAGTAGATAATCAGTGTCATAGATATACATCATGAAATTAGAGATTGTTAGTTCGACCTTCACAGGTCGAAACAATTACAGATGACATGCGGACTATACCATGAGTTGTTGCATCGTGATTGATTATAGATCATGGGCTGAGGAAGTGTCTACTTCATTGAGAAGCGAAGGAAGCTGTTCCCCCTCTCTTGACGGATTTTCTTAAAGAGAGGTTATTGATGGAGAGGAAGAGTGTTCTGCGACGAGTCAATAAGAAGTATTATTTTTCTCTTCTTCCGAAAAGTGATTGAACAAGTCGAAGATTCCACCTGTATATATATATATATATATATATACACTCATGTCCATAAATTAAGGATAATTCAGAATCACACAGAAATTGAACTCTAAAATAAAAATTTCACCTGTAGAATTATCACACACATCTTGAAGAAGAATATGCAAATTACAGGAAACCACCAGATGGCGCGGATAGTACGTCACAATGACGAGAGTGTAAGAGACGGGAAGGAATGGTGGCAAAGAAGTAAAATTGTTCACAAGCGCTTTAACAGCCTTTCAGTGCAATAACCGCATAGTTATGGCACAAAAAGGAAGCATTTGGATGATTTTTACGTGGTAGAATTATCGGACGACTGGAATGTGGACGTACCCAGCTGGAAGTATCCGAGAAACTTGGAATCGCCCAGAGTGTCATCTCCAGGCTTTGGCAACGATTCCAAGATGATGGTAATGTGAGTAGATGTTACAGCACAGGTCGCCCCCGAGTTACAACGCCGAATGAGGACCGGTATTTAGCAGTTACTGCCAAAAGAAACAGACGGAGCACAGCATCAGACCTGTCTCGTCAGCTCTCTTCAGCTACCGGTACGACAGTTTCAAGGCAGACGTGTACAGACGTTTAGGGCACATTGGTCTATATCCTCGTAGGCCTGTCAGATGTGTTCCACTTACCGCAACTCACTGTCGCCTGCGATTAACCTGGAGTAGAGAGCATGCATTGTGGACACCGCAAAAGTGGTCTGGTGTGATGTTTTTCGACGAATCCAGGTTTAGTTTGCAGTCTGATTCTCGCCGGACTTTCATAAGGAGAGCGCCAGGTTCCCGTTACCACCAAGAGAACACCATTGAACGACACCGTTACGGTGGTGCAGGATGGCTCGTTTGGGGAGGAATTATTCTTGGTTCCACAACTGACCTGCATGTTCAGAGTGTAACGATGACAGGCCACATCTATCAGGATGTCATTCTGGAACAACATGTAAGTTTTCTTCGGGGCGCCATTGGTGCTGAATTTCTGTTTATGGATGACAACGCCCGTCCTCACCGTGCAAACATTGTAGACGAATGCCTTCAATTGGAGGATATCACCCGTATGGATTGCGCAGCATACTCACCGGACTTGAATCCAATAAAGCATGTGTGGGATATGCTTGGCGGACGAATTGCAGCCAGTCAACCCCCTCTGTCCTGTGAACCGGAACTTCGGAGGGCATTGCTTGATGAGTGGTATAATATTCCCCAAGATCAGATTGATAATTTGATACTCAGCATGCCTAGGCGTTGTAAGGCCTGTATTGCATCGTCCGGGAGACATACTCCATATTAACCATCATACTAACCATGTTATACTGTTTTTTGTAAATAGGTTCTTTTTTGAAATTTGCTCCAGGGAGTAAAAATCGCAATTTTTATTAATTATGTCAAACATATAGCATCTTTTTTGCTCTTTACCTTTTGTTTAATAAATATACTTAATAAATAAGTCAAATTTGTTTTGCTTCTTTCTCTTTCTTTGCCTGAACTTCACTATCCTAAATTTATGGACATGAGTGTATATATATATATATAGTGCTTGTAAATAAAAATTAAAATACTTGAACCTGAAAGGGACCTTCTTCTTGAAGCCGTTGTAAGTCTAGTATAGGCCAAGACGTTACAGAGTGTCGCTTATGTTTCAAGTATTATTTAAAATATTATCTTAGATGTCACAGAAAAGAATAGAAAAGAAAAATTAATCAAGTCAGAATGTGAATAAATTAGAATTCCTGAGATTTCTTTTCCATCCAGTGATTATTTCATTCATAAGAAAATAATATTGTATATTTTTCCCTCTTCGACATGCCTTCTTATTCCTTTCTGGTACAGATTTCCTTTTTAACACAAGGAGACAAAAATGAAATTTAAGGGATAATCATGTAAAGCTGATTTGTTTTAGTATAGTAAATACAACACTGAAAACCTAGACATATTTGAAATAACGTGGTTGTTTCCCGCTCTTTCTGTCGGATTTAATTTTTGATTCGTTGGAGGTTTTGTTTAGTTGGTGTGTCGTTCTATGGTTATTTTTTGAACACTTTGGGCTAGTTGGACCGAGACCTACAGTTTAACACGGATTCCGAACCACTAACAAACACCCTTACCACCTGATCCTTTCGGAAGAAAGATTACTTGCTACTTGGAAACGGAAACGTACGTACCAATTACGAGGTACCAGTGGGGTAAAATATACTTCGAAAACCTCCACATCCGCATTAGTGAATTAAAAAATTTGCACAAAAATTAAGTTTCCACAATTAAAATAGGTTTAAAAAGAAAGTTTTACAAAGTTAACAAAAGATAAAATAAAAATATACGGCTAATATAATTAGGGTTTGATGCATCATTTCTGAAAATTAAAACAACATTGTGATTGTAAAGTCCCTTCGGAATGCGTTGGTAATATTTTAGAGATGTGGGAAGAAAATTTTAGTTTGGCTTCAAAAACTAACTCTAGGTACTTATATTTAGTAACCTAGGAGACGGGATGGCTGAAACTTGTGATATTAACGAGATTTTTAATCTTGCGCTTCCGAGTAGACATGAGGTAAACTCTCTTGGTAGGACTGTGATTTTCCTCGTGGTTAAAAATTTTTCAGATATGAAATGTAAATATTTAGCTGAGCAATGACAGAATTTGGTGATTTGTGATGACTAATTATAGCTATGTAGCTAGCTTGCACTTGGCCAATTAAGGAATATCGTTTACATAAATTAAGAATAAGCTGGGACAGGGTAAATGTCCTTGTGGTACACCACTCCTGATTGGACTGGATGTGGAGATAGAGCTATCCATTCTTAATCAGAATTTACGAGACGTAAGAAACAAAATGAATTAAATGATCCGAAAATCCAAGTCGCATGAGTTTGGAAATCAAGTCATCATGTCAAATTTTTCAAAAGCTTTTGGCTACTTTCAAAGATAACATAACATTCCCATCGATTGTTGATTGATAAAGCTTTCATGGATAACCTCGTTGACACATAAGAGCTGGTGGTTGGTATTCAATTATTTTCTGAACCCAAAAGTTTGAGAAATGAGGATTTATTGTCAGTACAGTGCTGACCCAAACGTTTAAGAACTAAATATTCAAATATTTTGTTTATGGTGCTATAAAATGAGTTAGGATGATAATTCTGAGGATATGCTAAATTTCAATCAAATTTTGGAATAGGGCTGACTAAGGTATTGTCAAGCTCTTGGGAACTAACACTTCTGGATAAAAAAAAATACTGAGATAGATTATTAAAAGAATATACAGGAAGGGAAGATATATTGAAGATACGCTGAAGTTATTCCATCTTGCATTTCTTCGTGCTACATTGAACAAGCTATATTGCGCTTTCAACACGTAATTGATGTCAATGGAGCACACGTTGAGCACATTCTGCACTTTAATGGCCTTATTTAGGAGGCCACAATTCCCCCTAGTGGTCAAAATGTGAACTATTTTTTAAATGTAGAAATCTTTTCCCATGGTCCATATAACTTATATGCCAAGTTTCATCAAAATACGATAGGTAGAATGGATTCTAGATTGGTCTCAATAGAGTCACTTTAATTATAACTCTCCTGTAATTTTGTTTAGAAATTTTTTATATACACATATAAAATGAAAATTTTATTCTATAAATGTAATAAATTTACAATTCCTTTCTTCAGCCAGGGCATTAGATTAACAATAAAATGCATGAATTTTTTTTCCTAGCTATGCAAAATATAAAGAATTTTAAAATATAAAAGTCTCAAGGGTAACCAATTCACCAGCAAATATTCTTGAAAGACGAATGTGTGAACGAATTTAGAAAATATCAACTAGTTCTAACACTTAAAAACCTATTTAAAGCATGAATGCAATGTGGCAGTTATGGAGAAGCTTATTCATGCTAATAAAAATTAATATGCAGACTATACATCAAAGTACAGATATCTAAACTCCAGTTATCCTAAATTGCTAAGAAATTAATAATAAATCTTAATACCTTTCCATTGTCAACTTTACTTTCTTAATGACATAAAACTAATGGAACTGATATTAAAATTATGCATTGTAGTTCTTTTTCTATTAATTTTTCCAATACAATGCACAACAATGCACTATACTGGCCTATCATTTCATCAATAATTTTAAAAATTTCTTCTGATTTACATTCAAATCATAAATATGAGTTGTTTAAAAATATCCATTTGAAAACTTTCTTTGTATTTAAATTACAATGATCTTTATTTTTTTTTTTTTTTTTTATTTTCTCCCCAAATAAAGTTACTTACCTTAATAGTTTTTCAATAGACAGAAATAAAAATATTTATTTGCTATTGATATTTTAATAATAAATTTTTTAATTGATAATAAGTTATGCAATAATTTAAAATATTAATAAATTACAGATATTTCCTTTTGATTATATCGATGTGAGATCTTACTGTTTTGGCACTGGATGTTCTATTCATATATGAAATATATTTAGATTGCTTACTCTCATACTCATTTTAACAACAGAGAATTTATCTGTAGGAAATCATATTTTACCAGACTCTGAGATATAAGTTATGCAGCTTCCTGCAAAAATTGACAGCAATAAAATATATCACTTCCCTAAATCTGAAAGGGAAAATTCCTTTCAATTAAATCCCTTAGAATTTTTAACAAAAGGATTTTTTTTCTCTCCTTAAAGACTTCATAAAAAAGTACTTCAACTTTAGTTTATTTACCTTTGAGAATTAGCATTTCGAAGTAAACAAAGTCAGGTGAAACCAAGTCAAGTCGAAGTAAATAAGAAACGGCGAAATGAATACTCACAAGATATTTTTGGGAAAACAATTTTTTATTTACATTTAGTAAGATATTATACCTTAAATGGGCTTATTTGAACAGTGTCGACATTAAAATAAAAATAAGGGGATTAAGGTAATGTATAATATTTAACATATAATGTAAAACGAATAATTTTTTTAAAAATTGTTATAATTTATATTAAAAAAAATATGTTACAGTCATTCTAACATTTTATATTAAAACTACAAATGGAACTGTATTACAAAATATTCATGTTATACAAAGTTCATAAATAAATACATTTTTATTAAAATTCCTATTTTTAGAATATTTATTCAAACTTTTAGAAATAATTAAATTAGTCTGAAAAATAGTCAATATTTTAACATTTATAATAATAATAATAATAGAATATAAATTTACAAAGAGCTTCAGAAATTATTTACACTGATACTAAAAATGCATATATTGTTAATAGAAAATCATTACACTTGTTTTAAATTGCTTTTTGGGAAATATTTTGTGAGTATTTATTATAGTGTATCTAAATTAATATTTTCTTCATTAAATCATACAATATTTTCTTTATTAATTATACCCAGTAATCTTATTCTAATCTTTTATTCTAAATAATTTCAAGTTGTTTGATTTAAATTTAATGATCATTTATAAGTATATCTTGTAAACAATTATTTTTTATTGTAAATTTGTATGCATGATAAATAAATTTGTCTTATAATATTTGCTATTTATTTTTAAAAATAGAACATTATAAAGAGGTTTTTTATTCATTTTTAAACTTTTAGGCTTTTTATAAAATAAATTTTATGTTCTTCTTAGTAATTCAATACTTTTATTTAAATATTTATGCTATAACATTTTCTGAAAAGGAATTTATAATAACATCGAAATATAAATGAAACTATAAAATGTTACTATAGCATTCATGACTAATCTAGGACATGAATTAAATTTATTTCATTGAGAAAATAATCAAAGATGCATTTAATATTTTGTATAGGATGAGTTTGTAATAGGCATGTAGCCTATTGATCTCTCTATCTAAAATTGTATTATCTTATTATTTTTTAAGAGATAAATCAATTTACAAAATTTTTCTTCTTAATTTCCCTTAATAACTTTTAGTAATATAAATTGTATTTAATGTATTAATACTTACCTGTTAATGACATCTTTTCTGTTCAAAAATCTAAGTGTGTTGGTAAGTGAGTTTATAAATATTATTATAAAAACTAATTTGAAAAGAAATCTCAGAATAATTGCCCTAAATAGCAATCTTTTTTATTACCAAAAAATTTTTTGAATGACTTATTGAATTGTTGCATATTTCTAATGTCAGTTTTGAAGTTGTTGCTTCATTTTAGAGTTGTGAATGACTATTAATATATACATTACATTAAAAGAAATCTATGTATGTATGTACATATGAATTTGAAAGAACAATATTTTCAAAATTTAATATTCTTTTATAATAAATAAAAGTGTTTTTAAGTAAATAAATATAGTTAATAAATGTATGAATGTTTATAAAATGACTGAAAATGTTTCTCCAATGTTCCAAATGTCTAAATCCATTTTTATTTAACAGATATCCAGTGAAAATTTGTCAACAAATTTTATAGGATCATAAAATGTTAAACTAAATTATTAAAAAAAATAAATTAAAAAAATTATATTATAGAAATTTTATTCTTAATCATTATTTATATTTTAAACATTGTAATATTTTAGTTATTATAATTTAATTAAAGTTATTAATTAAAAATGCACTAAGCATACTAAAAATTATTCATAGGAATTAAAACTTTCTCTTTTATAAACTAAAGCTATGTTTTCGTTTTTATTTATTTTAGTATGGGATCTGTGTCTATTACAAATATATTGCTTGGAAGGTCAATTAAAAGATGCATTGATTTGCAATTATTGAGTCGAACTTCAACATGCTTAACATTTAAAAGTCAAGTATGTTTCAAATCCAGCTTTGCATCTAACAGTGTTCCTCATTCAGCTCAAGTTATAATATGTGGAGCTGGAGCAACAGGGAATTCAGTTGCTTATCATATGAATGAGAATGGATGGAAAGATATTATTGTTCTGGAACAAAGCAAGTAAGTCAAACAAAGCAAATTGTCTTTGGTTTTCTTCATTTATTTTTAATCTAAATCTTATGTCTTTACTAATTAAACAGTGAAAAAGTTAAGAATAGAAATGTTATTTAATGAAGGTATCTGGATAAAAAAATTATGAAGCCAACATTATATTTTATATAGGATTTGAAAAACAGGACTTGGATCTTTGTAGTATGTTTCGTTAATTCTGTAATTATTTTTTGAAAACTGACTCATGCTTTGTATCTGTAAACATTTGATATTTCTCATATGATTATGTGAAATATATATATATTATCATATTATTATCAAATATATTCATTTCTCATAATATGAAATCATATTATTATGTGAAAGGAATATATTTCTGATATATTAACAGCATCCTTCCATTGTTATCAGAAAGATAAGACCTTTTTGATTGGGTTCTGTTTTCTGCTCAGTTCTATTCTTTTGTGTACAGAATTGGAAATATCCTTCACTGATTTTTGATGTACTTCTTGATCATCTTTCATGATCAAAATTTCGGGATGCTGGATTTGTCATTTGAATTATTATCAAAGTTTTTAAACATTGTCAAAAATGTCATCTCTATAGACTTGAGCAAAGAGAGTCACATTTAGCTATCTATTGCAGTTCTTCCTCACATTCATTTTAAGGAACTGGCCATTCTAACTTTATTATACCACTATTACAGCAAATGCATTTTTATGCTTCTTGCTAACAGTCTTACAGTCTTTCACTGATTGTAGCACCACTATTTTGCACATTACAGTCTTATTTAAAACCTTTTATTTCAAATTATACTTAAACTTTGTATTGATTGGTTTGTTGTTTGAAGAAGCTGTGATTTTTGCATAATCATGGAAACCATAACATAAGCAGAAAGTAACAGCTAAGAAATGGCCAGAAATGTAAATATTTTCTAAAAATATTGCAATTTTATTAAATTTTCTAACAGAACTAAATAGTTATAAAAATTTATGATAATAAAAAGTTTTCCCCTTTTTATTGTCTGTTACCAAGAAAAAAAAATGGGTGTGTATTAATACAAAGGAACAGTAGGAAATTTAAATCAATTGTTAATTTGATGTAAAAAATTATTTCATAAATTTTCTCATCCTGTTGGTTTCTTTATGTTAAAAGTGGATTGAATTAGGATTTTATTTCTATAGAGAAATAAAATACATTTGTATATTATAAAAATTACGTTTTTAATAAAATTAATATATAATTAATGTAAATAATTTATGGAAATACTATTTAGAATTGGAAGTGGAGACTCATGGAGAAGCTGTGGGATTGTTGGACATTTTCATTCTATGTCAGAAGGCAGAATGACTACTTATAGTTCTGAATTGTATAAAAATTTGCAAAATGATGGTCATGAAATTGGTAAGTGTTTTATATCAATAAATATGAATTAATGTTTTATCTTTTCTTTAGTTCCTTATATATAAATAATTATCTTCTTCTTGATTCTATTTAAAGATTCTATTTTTAATTTATTATTAAAAATAATAGCTAGCTATAACACATAAACATAACCTTTGTAAAAGATTATGTTTATGTGTTAAAAAATATGTGTTATGTGTTGTAAAAGGCTATATAAACATAATCTTTGTAAAAGGTTATGTTTTCTGTGTTTTAAGTATGACTATAATATAAATTTTATAGGTAGGGGTCTGGTTTGACTAAATACTTGCAAATAAATTATTATATTAAAGTGGATATGTTGACATATAGAGATGCTTTTATTTTTAAAATCAATAGAAAGACAAATTATTTCTGATGATAAAGTTTGAAATTCTAAATCTTTTTAAATTAAGTTTTACGAATTATGTTCACAATACATATGAAATTTGTGTAAAATATAACATTCTTAATTTGTTTCAGTGATAATTTTAAATATTGAAACAGTTTATGTTTGAAAAAATAACAATATTTAGTTTTTTTTCTCTACTGTTAATGTTTTTCTTTTTTAGCTTTAGTTGACTGTATTTTTATGAGTTGCATTTAAAATAAAACGCTGATTTATTATTAAAAAAAGAGAGAGTAGAAATAAAATATCATTGATTGTCTCATAAACATGCATATGTTGATAATTTTTTTCTACATAATCACTTTTGAGACCCTAGAATAAGCTTTCTTAAACACTATAGTACATAAAGAATTCTATTACCTGGAAGTTCGGCATGCCCTACATTATTGTCTATATTTCAGCATGTTTAATCATATATCAACATGTCCAATACTCTCAACTGTCATAACTGTTTAACATTTTACTGTCCGAAAACCATGCTTTCAGAGGAAGTTAATTGAAAAAATTACTAGGTGTAAAAAGGATTATCAATTCCAAATTGAAAGTTTTGTATTTTCTGGATAACAGGATTTTAATTGTATTTTTTTACCTTTTTCCTTCACTCATTGATGTAGGTTCATAAATAGCACACAATTCTTGATAAATCTCTACAGTCTTATATGCTTTAGTACAGAAAAAGCAAATTACTTCGTCCCACATTTTGTGAAACTTCATATTATGACAACCATTGTAGCGAGTTGTTCCATGAAAACTTCTAATGTTTAATTGAGGACTAGGCATACATCAGGTGTGACACTTTTTTTTAAATGCACCTCTTATTTATCTATAGATAGTTGGTTAATCATATAGATTTTAAAATTTAGTTCTATTTAATTTATTGCATTTAACCTTCTTCATTTATATAGCACTGAATTATTTTATAGCTTGATTATATATAATGCATTTTATAATCATTGTTTATGTCATTTATTTTTGTAGTTATTTTGTCAATTCAAATAATTTTTCCTTTTAAAATAATGTAATTATTTGCATATTTAAATTTTAAGATACAAAAGAGGGACTTTTTAAAAATATTGATTTTAACTCTTTTGTAATATGAAACTTAAATTATATGCGACATAAAAATGAAATGTTAATAATATATAAATATATTGAAGCTTACAATATATTACCATGCTTTAGAAATTTATTTTCTTTTGTACAAAGGGGTTTCATACAGAATAATGCATGTTTTATTTCATCTGATTGCTCAGATATGTTTAGTACTTATTATGTGTTATTAAAGAATATTTAATTAATTGTAGCAGCAATACTTAGTGCATTTTTATTTTGATGCTTTTTTCATAAATGCTTTTAACTGTAAAAATTGAATTTTAATTAAAAATATAAACAAATTTGCTGATACAAGCAATCTTTTTCTTTATCACTTAATAATATTACTGTTTTGAATTTTCTACAAATTTAAAGTTTTTTAAATTTTAATTTAGGTTTTATTGAAACTGGTTCTGTTAATGTTGCTCGTACTCAAGAAAGAATGATAGAGTTAACGAGAATTGCTGCTGAAGCTAGGTAGGAAATGTTTTATTTTGTGGTGTTAAAATATTTTATTGCTAAAAGAAAAATGGAGTTTTATGAAATAAAAAAAAAAAAAAAAGATTTATTTGAAAAATATTTCTGCATTTTAAGATTATTTAATTAAGTGTTTGAAAATTAAGATATTTTTAACTGATTTCCTCACTTGCCTAATTAATTAATTTTTTCATTTTATTAAAAAATATTTTTTTTTTAGAATTAAATAAAAGTTGTGTTTTTTCTAATAAGTATTATTCAATATTTTATATCTGTTTACATATAAGTTAAATAAAAAATTATATTTAATGATAACATTGTTTCCCTTTCTCTGCTTTTTTTTTTTCCTTATTTTCTATAATATTTTTACGATAATTGTGTCTTCCTAATTTAATTCCAAGTAATATTATATTAATTTTCATAACTAAATAATTTTATTTAAATAAAATTGTTTGAAGAATAATGTTGCCCTTTAGTTTTATTTTAAAATTAAATATTTTCAACAAAATAAGATATATTTGGTTTCATTAATAAAAAAATATTTTTAAATGTAAAATTTTGTCATTTTAAATATTTAATAATAAAAGTTATATTTTCACAAAAGACATTATTAAAAAGATTTTCTCTATGTCACATTTAAAAAATTATAAAATGTTAACATTACTTTTCTGTTATATATGTCATTCTGTCTTTTTGTTGAATTTTTAGAATACATGGGATAAGTTGCGATATTTTAGAACCTAAAGACATTCCAAAATATCATCCCTTTGCAAAAAGTGATGATTTAGTGGTAAGCTATAGTTAAATCATTTATTGAGGATTTCTTTTATTCTATACTTATCATGAAAAAAAAATTCCTTGGCATTTTTATAAATAATTTTGAGCAGACTCACTTAAAAATATTACTACCATGTACAAATTTTTATTTAAAAAAAGCTGGATACACTTTTATCTGTAATTATAATTTTTATTAAATAAAAAATATTAAAACATTTAAGTTACCTAATTATATAATCACAATAATACTTTCATTTATTTCTTGTTAACTACTGAGAGGTTTATCTAGCAAATATTTAGTCTTGGTAACAATATTTTATTGCTTTTGCTGTTTTTAAAAAATAATGAATAAAATATTTTAAACAAAATATTTTTCTGTTTGATTTTGCAATATTTCTTAATGCTATATGGCCATTTAATTCATATTTAATATAAAACATTAATTATATATAGCATTGGTAGGCAAACATATTGGCTAAAATATTATGAAAGCAGTATTTATTGTAAGTCGATTATGTAAGAGCATGTATTTGCATCACATCTAATGTTTTTAAATAAAAAGGTGAAAATTATAGAAGAATGTAGAATGTTTTATTCTTGAAATTAGTGTGCATTGTTCATTCATAAAGTTGGAAACAGATCACAGGCAAAGCATCACCAACTGCCAAAGGAAGATCATAGTGTTTGTCGGCAATATTTCTATAAAGTTAAAAAAATAAATAGAAATAAAAATAAATATGAAAAATAAAATAAAAATAAATATGAAAGATTTTATGAGCAATGGCATTTGGCTAGAACAAATAATTCTTAGAGAAAAATGCTAGTCAAATGACAACATCAAGATATTATTAGCATTAATTGCACTTGGCTTTCACAAATTGTTTCCAAAGTAGAGAATAATTCTTAACAAAGATTACAGCTCAACTGTTTCTATTATTAAGCGCAGCTTGTGCTAACAGCTGCATTGCATGCAATTATTTAATATTATATTCTCATCTTATATCAGCCCAAAAAACATTAGAGATTCCAATGGGCAAAAGAACATCAATACTAGATTGTGGATGGCTGACAAAGTTTAATATGGTCAGACAGATCACACTTCGGTTTATTTGCAGAACTACTTATTGCTTCTGATGCACATTTCTGTGTCCTTAGAGGCTCAGGAACTAGAATAGACTGAAGAACTATATAATTACTCTAGGTTAACTTTGGGGGAAAAAATTGTGAATATGAAATCTTGCTATGAAAATTTAAGTGAAATACGTACTCAATGTTTTTATTTTTTGCATTTCTCTTTATATTTTCAGCAACTGATTTAATTAGCTAATTATTTCAACTGGGCTAATTAGAATTAAATTGCAACATTCAATAGTTTGTAAATTTTTTTGTATTATTAGTTATTATTTTATCTTAAAATAAATGAAGTTCATAACAGTTGCCTCTGGATGACCACATTATAATAGTATCACATTATGTTACTTATTTTTTTTGCTTTAAAATATTTTTTATTACTTTTTTTTCTAAAACCAGGAAATAGATTGATTAAATTGTTATTGCTTCAGAGCTTTAAATTAGTAACAAAAATATATTTGGTATTTTACAGGGTGGAATTTGGGTCCCAAGTGATGGAATCGTAAATCCCTTGAGTGTATGCCAAGCTTTAGCAAAAATTTCTCAAGATCGAGGTGAATTATTTATTTATATATGTTTGAAATTATAGCTATGTATATAAAAGTCTCCATTTTTCACAATTCTTATTGATTGAAATTAACATTAGTGATCAAATAATAAAATAAAATTTATATGTATTTTTTAAATTTAAATTTAGAAGTTCGTTTAAATTAAAATATAATTTTTAAGTGCATAAATTTATTCATATTCTCTTATTTATATAAAAATATATGTGATATAATCAAAAAAATCATGCTTAAAAAGTGCATTATTTAAAAATGAATAATCATCTGTTTGTGCATGTGCACACAAACACACTTTAACTTTGAAATTGCAACATCAAAAAGAAAAATTGTAGAATTATGCATATTACTGATTCAGTAAACATGAAAAAGATATGCAAATAATCAAAGTTTTAAACTTTTAGAGCTATTTCTCCTTGTCATAGATTAAGATTACTAGTATATTTGAACTAAGAGATGTTGTTTTATTGCTCTGGATAGCATAATGAGTTGCTCGTAATATCTACATTGTATGTCTCAGTGATTACAATATCTATGAACTGGAATCACAAAATAAGTGCACAAAGGCAATCTCTCAACAATGGACCATTTCATTTCGAGGTTAGCTTGTAGTGTTCCCTTCTCTACTGCAAGTAATATTAGATTTCACATTACAAGTCTGGGATGCACAACAGTGTCTGTAAGGCATTTGTGTGAAACTAGACATCTTGCTACTGGTGTTCTGCTGATTTCATTACATTGCACTCAAAGGCTAGCTTAGTACAGAGCAAGATTTCATAGGAGCACTAAATGGAGAAGCATCTTCTTCAATATTAAATTCCGCTTTTGTCTTGCACACAGTGACAGCCAAAAATTGGTCTGTAAACCATGCGGCCAACAGCATTAGTTGAACATTATTAGAGAATACCACACCAACATTACATTTGGAATCATACCTGATAGACAAATTTCTTTGTCATTGTTATACAATTATTATTTCTTGGTGTTGCAATTTCAGTGTTGAAGAGTATATATATATATAATATCCCAAAACTACAAGTACAAATTTTTAACGAAGATAGATATCATCATTGAATGAGAATTGATTACGAACCACAATTAGAAATCGTCGCCATAAGATGACATTAATTATCAGTGTACTAGACAGGAAATTTTCTAATTTCCCCATTTGAGTAGTAGTTGGCATGCAAAGAGCATACAACAATACAATGTGGAAATGCTTCCTATGTGAACAGGAGCTTGAAAGCCATGTGTTTAGTGTATGGAACAGATGAGGGTGATAAACAAGAGGCAGAAGGGATGTATCAGAAATATTTCCAGTAGAGATATGCACCAGATTATAGTTATTTGCACTAAAATTTGTAATTGTGTATTTCATAACAGGAAAAGTGAATGCACACAACAATTGGTACTTCTGTCATGGAAGAAAGTATGTTGGTTGTCATGGAGACTAATTTTAGTACCAGTGCAATGGAATAGATAAGAGCCCATTACTGTTACCACTGCTTTAAAAAGTCTCTTAGCAGTTTATAGTGTTTTCCATGGAGTCCTTACATCTTTTTCGTCTACAATGAGTTTAGTTGCTGTTCTTCACAGATAATCTTCATGTGCAAGTTTTATGCATTAGTATCACCAAAGTGCCCAAGATGTTTATTTATGTAATATATTGTTTACTGATGCAGCCACTTTCACTAGAAATGACATATTCAGTGAGAATAATATTCATTTTTGGGTTCATGAGAATCCATTTGGTTTGTGATATCATTTCATTATAAATATGCTGTCAGGTTTGGTGGATGATTGTGTAATATCACCATACCATTTATCATTCTGCATTGCCTCTACAAACCATCCAATTTTGCTGAAACAGGTCCTTCCAGGCTTATATGAACATGAATCAAGTGTCTTTGAACAACGATGGATTTGACATGTTGGACCAGAGCTCCAGGCTCACTTGATATAAATGGTGTCAGTTCATTCTGTGGAGAAGTCTGCAAGCTGTATAGTGTTTGCATTCCCTATAGAGTTTGAAATGGATCTTCTCTGCCCTGCAGCTATTATCAAAGGAACTCCAGGTGTGTTGAACTGTGTCAGGAAATCAGTGCTCCATTCATGCATCATAACAATAGAGCATCTCATCATTATGAAAACTCTGTGCATTATTTAACAACGTAAAATGTAATTCACTGCCTGCCAGATCTTGTACATCTGCTACAACTTTTCCATGGCATTTCTGGTTATCTATTCCTATATAATTCTCATTTCTTTAAATGTTATCTGCCTTTCCTAAGGATTGTATGTATTTACTTATTGTATTTTCCCTTCTTATTGAGAAAATATTATAATCCATGAAAATATTTTATTTATTTTCTTGTTTTATTACTTGGAAAAGAGGAATGAATCATTAAAAAAAAAAATTAAACTCATTTTCCTTTTTACAATTTAATAATATTTAAAAAGTAAAAAATATAAAAATAAATTAAAAATTTGTCTAAAATATAAAACAATATATTTATAGGTGTAAAATACTTTGAAGGATGTAAAGTTTTTGAGATTTTAACAAATGGTTTCAAAGTTACTGGTGTGAAAACAAGTCTGGGTGTTATCAATTGTGAATATCTGGTGTTATGTGCTGGAATGGTAAGAGCTGTTTTTATAACAAATCACTGTTTTTTATTTCTCTATTAATTTTTAAAATAACATCACTGAAAACATACAATAAAATGCTTACATTTTTATCTGGCATATAAGGTATCAATTTACAATGAAAGTTTAGTCAGATTTTTTTTGAAAGTTAATTATAAGACATGATACTATAGTGTGGATGACAGGAATTGATTATTAGGAGCTGTTATGTGGCAATCAGGCAATAACCCTCTGAAGTTTTCTGTCAGTAACAAAGATACTTAATAATTTTTGCTGCAAAAGCGTTCTTCATTGCTAAACAGAAAAGTAATGATCCTGCTGCATGATAATGCCGAACTCTATATTGTAATAGTGACTTTAGTATCTCCTAGAACAATTTGGCTAGAAAATTGTTTTATCTATCCTGTTCTTTTCATGAGACTCCAATAAATTACCATCCTTTAAAAAACTTATAGAAATATTTTACAGAACTTACTCTGATTTCAAGAGATAAGATTGAAATGAAGTTCGATTTTTTTTTAAAGCATAACAAAAGGAATTTTATAAAAAACGGCATTGAAAACTGATGTTTAAAAATGGTGACTGTTAATGTTTAAATAAATATATTTTTGGCTATCAGTAAATGGGCAGAATTTTTATTTAAAATTTTTTATTATTACAGCCTGATATTAATTTTAGAAATATGTTTTTTTAATTATGTATTTGATGTATTGGGATTTAATTATTTAAATGTTATTTTCTGTTTGTTGATTATTTTTATATATGGTGATCAAATAGATTTTATAGTTGAATATAATAATTTTTAAAGAAAGATTAAATAGTATTTAAATTTTTTTATTAAAATCTATCAGTGCTGAATTATTATATTAGGTCAAATTGATTCAAGGTTTGATTAGTCAGTAAAAAATTGCAAATTTTGTTGAAGAGATCTCTATTTAGCAGTATTAGAATTTACAGACATTGTTTAGTGTTGACTAACATTACATAATAAATCATTAAATAAAATTTTCTTCTCTCTTAACTTAAGGCAATATATACGTATATTAACATACACTGAAGTGATAAAAGTCATGGGATAGCAATATGCAAATTTTCAGATGGCAGTAGCATCGCGTAGAACAGGTATAAATGCGCAGTGCTTTCGCAGAGCTTTCATTTCTGTTCAAGTTATTCATGTGAAGAGGTTTTGACGTGATGATGACCGCACGACGGGAATTAACAGACTTTGAACGCGGAATGTTAGTTGGAGCTAGACGCATGGGTCATGCAATTTCGGAAATCGTTAGGGAATTCAACATCCCCAGATCCACTGTGTCAAGAGTGTGCCGAGAGTATGAAATTTCAGGCATAACATCCCACCATGGACAGCGCAGTGGTCGACCGCCTGCACTTAACGACCGAGACCGGCGACGTCTGCAAAGAGTCGTAAATTCTAACAGACAAGCAACACTGTGTCAAATAACCGCAGAAATCAATGTGGGACGTACAAGGGACTTGTCTGTTATAATTGTGCGGAGAAATTTGGCTTTCTTGGGCTATTCCAGCAGAAGACCGACTCGAGTGCCTTTACTGACAGAACGACATCGCTTGCAGCGACTCTCGTGGGCACGTGAGCATATCGGTTGGTCCCTAGATGAATGGAAAACTGTGGCCTGGTCCGATGAGTCACGATTTCAGTTGGTAAGAGCTGATGGTAGGGTTCGAGTGTGGCGCAGACCCCACGAAGCCATGGACCCAAACTGTCAGCAAGGCACTGTTCAAGCTGGTGGTGGCTCCGTAATGGTGTGGGCTATTTTTTCATGGCATGGACTTGGTCCTCTGGTGCGACTGGACCGAATATTGACTGGAAATGCTTATGTTCAGCTACTTGGAGATCACTTGCAGCCATTCATGGACTTCATGTACCCAAACAACGATAGGATTTTTATGGATGACAATGCGCCATGTCACCGGGCCACAACTGTTCGCGATTGGTTTGAAGAACATTCTGGACAATTCCAACGAATGATCTGGCCACCTAGATCGCCCGACATGAATCCCATCGAGCATTTATGGGACATCATCGAGAGGTCTGTTCGTGCCCAAAATCCTGCACCATCAACGCTTTCACAATTATGGACGTCTATCGAGACAGCATGGCTCAATATTCCTGCAGAAGACTTCCAACGACTTGTTGAGTCCATGCCACGTCGAGTTGCTGCACTTCGCCGGGCGAAAGGAGGGCCGACACGATATTAAGAGGTATCCCATGACTTTTGTCACTTCAGTGTATGTCTGTAGTAGGCAAGATGGTATAAAGATATTAAAGGATATTCATAAGATTTGGCACATGTATATCAATTATGGAATACTAAGTATTCCATAATTGATATACATGTGATTGATATACTAGATTATAAAATATATCATATTTGACAGTGGACTCGAACTTTGGGTGTAAATTGTCTACCTCCATTTCGAGTGCCTACTCAACCAGCTGAAAATGGATATGTTATTACCAGACCTGTACCTGGATTAACGCCCTCAACTCCTTGTAAGTATTTGAATGCTAAATATGTATGATCAATTATTCCTAAATTCTAAAGAAATTATTGATCATCAATTTCTAAATTCTGTGTATTTCCAAAAGACTATTGGAGTGCCATCCTTCTATAACACAGCTACCCAGAAACACTTATTATATCTGTATTATAGGCTAACCATGTTATTTTAAAAGTTAGGGATCAACAAAAAAATAAGTCTATAAAAATTATAACATTATAATTGACACAATAGATTTTGGGTTTCAGTTAAAAATGTGAATATTTAGAAATAAAATAAATGCAAAAAAAAAAAATAATAAATAAAAGTACAGTATTGAGTATAACAGGTGGGCTGAAAATTTCATAGGCTGACACATAGATGGCGCTACTAGTATTAAATCCATATGATTTTTAGTTAGCCCTAACCTTCAAAAGACACATCTATAAATTTGACAGCTGTTGCACTATTAGTATGCGAGTTATAGCATTTTTAGGGAAGTTATAGCATTTTTAGTGTTCATCACGTGCAGTCCACAGCTGACTGCCGATTGGATTCCGGTGTGAAATGACGGAGCCATGTTTCATCCATTGTCACATATCGACGCAAAAATTCGGGTTTATTACGATTGAACAGCTCCAAACACTGCTTAGAATAATCAATTCGCTGTTGTTTTTGGTCGATTGTGAGCTCTGCGCGGCACCCACTTTGAACAGAGCTTTCGCATATCCAAATATTCATTCACGATATGTCCAACACGTTCCTTTGATATCTTTAGGGTCTCAGCTATCTCAATCAACTTCACTTTACGGTTATCAGAAATTATTTTGTGGACTTTTTTGATGTTTTCGTCAGTAACAGCCTCTTTGGGCGTCCATTGCGTGCATCGTCCTCGGTGCTCATTTCGCCTCGTTTAAATTTAGCAGACCACTTCTCTACGGTTGATTTTCCTGGTGCAAAGTCCGAATAATGTTTATCAAGCCAAGCCTTGGCTTCAATAGTATTTTTTTTCGCCAAAAAGCAACGCTTTATTAACACACAAAATTCCTTTTTATCCATTTTTTCAAACTAACAAAAGTTGCTCCACTAAAAATGCTATAACTCACATACTAATAGTGCAACAGCTGTCAAATTTATACATGTGTCTTTTGAAGGTTAGGGCTAACTAAAAATCATATGGATTTAATACTAGTAGTGCCATCTATGTGTCAGCCTACGAACTTTTCAGCCCATCTGTTATATTAACAGTGGTCAAACATGGACAGTGTATTTTTAAATTAAAATTGTTACAAAAATTACAATTATATTTTTAACTTGTTTTTTATCATTTGCATGCATTGCTGTCAGTTATGTGTTATTGCCATAGATTTTTCACTGAACCTTGCCGAACCAAATAACTCTACTTGTTGGTCTACTAATTTGAATGCTGTATAAGGCTCTGATTGATCTAACTTCTACTCAGCCCCATATTTATTAAAAATAAGTTGATCATCACAGAGGATGTATTAAATTTTACCTATACTATTTTGATTTTCTTCGATCTTTTATGCCTTTTTTACTTAATACAATTTCAAGCGGAATTTTTAAAACTTTTTAATGGGTTAATTGTTCTTATATAAATTTTTAATAATGAAAAATATGTCTTTTGTGTAGCTCTATTTTTGCATTCCATTTATTTAAGTTATAATTTGTAATTAATACATTATTATAATAAATTAAGTATTAATTAGAGATAAAAAAAGACAAAAATAAAATTGAGTCTTAAAAGTAAAAGGAAATATGTAAATTAGTTATCATAAATTGAAAGTTTTATTGCATTTTTTTTATTTTTTTTTATTTTGTATTAGTTTGTTCATTGTCCTTTTTAAATTACTTAAGAATTTTTAACTCATCAATGCTGAATTAAAAAACTTAATAATTATTTAATTATTTCTATTGTATTAACTTATACTGTATGAGTTTCATAAAAAGACATCTTTGATAGAAAAAAATATGAGCAGAAAAATAAATTTTACAGAAACATATTTTATAATTATTTTGAAGTATTTTTTGAAAGCAATATAAAAATGTCCTTGAACTTTTAAAAACTGTTTAAGGTGTTGTGTTAATTTTTAACTTTTATTAGAAATTGAAAATACAATAATTAATATTTGTGTAATTTTTGTAGAGCATTTTAAGTTTTTTTAAAAATTAACAATATTTATCCAATTTAGATAACAATTAACAATAATGTTGAAAGAAAACAGAATTTAATTTATTAAGATTAGTTTTAAAAAATAATTCTGTTCTTGAATTTAAAATTTTTTAACATCTTAAAAATAATATAAAAGAAAATGTATTTAGTTTTATAATTTCACATTCTGAAATTAAACTAAAAAGACATAATTTTTTTCACAAATATACATCAAAGTTTAAATAATGTGTGTTATCATCCTTATTATTATCTAAAAATAATTTCAGGAAAATTATATATCTTCATAAAACCCTAAAAAATTGAGGGGCTTGTTGGCCGAGTGGCTAGCGCTCTGGCGCTTGGTATCACATGTTTCTGGTTCGAGTCCCGGCGGTGCCATGAGTGTTTGTAGTGATTCGGAATCCACTTTAAACTGTAGGTCCGGTCTGTTTAGCCTAAAGTGTGCATAAGATGACCATAGAGCGACAAACCAAGCCAAGCCTCAAAAATTGAAAAAGCATAATTCATATGTTATGCTATTAAAACTAAATATTTGATGTATTTTTATCAATTTTTTTCCTCGTGTAGTGCTTAGAGATTATGATGCTTGTCTGTATGTGCGGCCTTATGATACTGGATTTCTTGTTGGAGGTTTCCCTGAAAAGGCAAAGCCTTTATTTACAGATAAAATGCCTGATTATTTTGCCTTTCAAGAACTTCCACCTAATTGGGAATATTTCAGTAAGTCCTTTTGAAATGTAAATATCTTTTATAAATATTTTTGAGCTTTAATATAATTTGTTAATTAACTGAATATTTATTAATAATTTTTTTTATCTTATGAAATAAATGCTAATAATACTTTAAATGTGTTTGTAATCAGTAATTTAAAAAGCATTTATGATATTGAATACCATTGGGAAAAAACATCTTTTGACTTGATTATCTATAGCATTTTTTTTATTCAATTATAATGTTTTTTAATTAACAATGTAAGCTATATTGGTTCTTCTGAGTAATGCTACTGTAAACATGTTCATTTAAAAGAACAATAAAGGTGCAATAATATTTCCATCTTTTTAGGGCCAGTTTATGAAGAAGCTTGCTTTAGAGTACCCATTCTTAAGCAAGTTGATATTCATCGATATTCAACTGGACCCGATACATTTACTCCTGATGGACATTGGATTCTTGGTGAAACATCTGAGGTACTTGAATTTTATGTGTCTAAGCTAATACATGTTTTCATAATTTTTTTAAATATAGAATATTTTTTCTCAAGGTTTTTACAGGATTGCAAAATAAGCAAGTAGCAATATAGAAAAACGATATGCAATTTCAACATATCTTGAGATCATCTAGATATATGTACTAAGTGTTATTTATGTATTTCAAGTGACACAAAAGTCAATTGTGCAAGCAAATGTTCTACATGTTAGCACTTATTCAATGAATAGAAATACTTAGAACCATTGTAATATATTGTTAACATCATTAGGAAACATGACTGTAGGAATTGTTAGGAATCGCCACTGGATAAAATTTTTAATTTTATTGCAAGAGTAGAAGACAGAACTGTGACTTCAGATATAACCTGTGATCAATATTTTCAAAAGTTGATGTGGAAGATAATGTCTAGGATATAACACAATCCTTATCAAAAATTATGCTACAGTAGTGCTATGCCTTATGTAAAAGTTACATATAAAAAGCACTGAAATTTAAAGCTGAAATAATAATAAAAGCTTTAATATTATTTCTTATATTAAATTAATTAATCCTAAATTTTAAATAAAATCACAATTATTTCTATTTAGAACAATTAATTATAGTACTAATAGATAATGATAAATTTTATAGATTTATTAAGAAGTATATGTTAAATTTAACAAATACAACAGCCTCTCTTTATAATTTTCATGTTCTCCTCATTATATCATATCACTATAACCCCTCATTATATCATGTATAGGAGACAAAATGCATAACATAATAAGCAACTTTACAAAGGGTATTTGCAATTTTCTTTCAAAAAGCAAAACATAATATGTTTCAATTCATGATTGAGTTGTAATGCATTTCATTTAATATACAATAGTACTTTTTTAAAAAAATTCAAATACATGAAATATCAGATTTTTAAAATGTGAAATTAAAATACCATCAGTTATAAATAAATAGAAAAGATGATATCAGTTAAATTCAAATCTTTATAAAATTCTCCATAAATTATTTTGTGAAATTAAATTTTTAAATCTTTTATAGGATAACTTAATAATTCATTTACAAATTTGTGTTTGTAATGTATGATGTAAATTACATGTATTGTGATATGTATTGACAATATTTTATTTTAAAATATACAAAAAATATTGTACTATTTGTTAGAATACATATATAAATCATGCTTAATGAGGGTAAGCATGTTCTGTTGTATTTCAGTATTTTGTTGCATTATCATTTTGAATGTGATCTTGAAAGGATTTTGTTAAACTTTAGATCAACCATGTATACAATTTGTTAGATGAATTTTTCTTTTGAATGTTTTTTTTATAAGCATACTGAAATAAGATTTTATTCTAATTAATCTCTCTTACTGTGTAGATAGACAATTTATATGTTGCAGCAGGAATGAATGTTAATGCCGTCCAGGGTGCTGGTGGCTTAGGTAAAGAACTTGCTGACTGGATTACAACTGGTGAACCTAAAGCATACTTATTGCCCTTTGACATCAGAAGATTTATTGACTTTCATAACAATGCTAAATTCTTGAGAGAACGAGTTCAAGAAGCTGTCGGTATGCATACGTAAGACTTTTAATTATCTTGATTAATTGTCATAAATATGCATTACTGTGTTGAATAAAGATAGTGAGTAAATTTTTTATACGATGAAACTCAAAATAAAACTTGCAATTGGATACAGTAATTTTATATAGATTATGTATTTTCATAGATAATTTTTTCTTTAGTTTTTTTATAATTAAAAATCATGATTTTAATACTTCATTTAAGATATGAAAAGTGATTATCAGGCAAATAATCATTTACAAATTAAATAATAAAAAGTATGCTATTTTTATTAATAAGATTTGGTTTTGTAGCTTAATTGCATAACAGTATTTTATAATTAGTTTGTTGGTAAGTTTTTCTATTTCATATACAGTTACTTTTATTTTTAAAGTTACTATTATTGTATGGTCTTAATTTTATCAACAATGAAAATTTCATTTAAATTTATCAAATTTTTAGAATTTCAAAATGAATTAAAAATTAAATTTTATTTTTATTCAACATCAAATGTTTATTATTTAATAAATTATATTTTCTAATGAACTTATTTTTTGGGAAGTTGTAGGATTACAAAAATTTTTTTCATTTTAAAAAAGTAAGATTTTTTTTCATTAAGATTTAATTAATGTAATTCATACTTTATTTAGGTCATAACTATTCTATCAGGCATCCATTATTGAATGAGTTTAAAACAGCCCGTAAATCTCGATGCTCACCTCTTTACACAATACAAGAACAAGCAGGGGCTGTATTCGGAGAAAGAATGGGATTTGAGAGAGTTTTATACTTTGATCCTTCAAAACCAAGTAATATCTCAATATTTTAAAATTTGATGTATTATCATTAATAAAATTTCATTTGGCCAGTGACAACAAATAAAAATAGTAGTATGAGCTAATAAATACTAAAATATTTTGTAATTATCATTAAAATATTGATATAAATTTAATGCATTAAAATTCATATTTGAAGTTGCCATAAACTTTTATAATCAGTTATTACCTAAAACATCAATAAAAGGCATTTTAAAAGTTTCTATCAAATTCACCTTTTTATTCAAGTGTTGTATTATTCAAGTCCTTTACCTATTCTAAATCTGTGATGTACATAATTGCCTTTCTCAAAGTCTTCTTAAGAGGAGCATTTTGCGATATTTCTTGCCGCTGCAAACGTTTTTATTCTGCGTAAGTTGTACAACTAATCCCCCTTTTTTCATATTATAATCATCCAAATTAAAACAAATTAATTATTAAAGCATGTACAACTTTTTTATTTTTAATTGTTTAAAACCATTCAAGAATTCATGTCTACAGTTTAGAGCTTAGCATCCAACCTTTTAGCTTATTGATAGTGAGAACCACATAAAATTGTTGCCTCGCAGTTTAAGCATATCTTTAGCTAAGTAGCCATTTCATCTACAGATAGAGATATACAGCCCAGGTATGAAGATCATATCATTTTATGCAATATCATTCAGTATTCGAAAGCTATATATTACAACTCTTTTTACTTGATCATCAGCACATAACACAAAGTTATTTTTAAAGTATTTTTCTGTTTTTTAATTTTGGAATAATATCTAAGGACTTAGTAATGATTAGTAAAATAATTTCGATAGCTATTAAAGAGCATGTACATAATGTATATTCTATTTATCAGGAGATGAACGTATGGATCCACCAAAGATCACATTTGGTAAACCAGAATGGTTTGAAAATGTACAAGAAGAATATGCTGCTTGCAGAGAACGTGTTGGTTTAATTGACATGTCATCATTTACTAAATTTCATCTGAAGGTGAGAATTAATAATCTTCTATTTAAAATATGTATTATCTACAAATAAATTTAAAGAATTTATTACAAGATTTGAATTTAAATAGTATCAACTTTACTATAGACTACTACTTTACTGCCACTCAAGATAATTAAATATTTTTTGTGCTGCATGTTAGCAAGCTATCCTATATTTTTAAAATTCGCATATGAATTCTTCTTTACCACATGTACATTCATAATAATATGAGAAATACAAATTATCTTTTATTGTCAAATTACACGTGAAATAAAAATTCAGTTAAAGATTGATTGGTAGAACATGCAAATAAAAAATTGAGAACATTTATAGAGGCTGTAAATTGTATCAAAATTATTTATATAAGTCTTGTATATAAATTTTCAATATATTCAAATATATGATAGTAATTATATTTATTTCAAAATCCAATGTTAAGCATTTATCTATATATTAACTTTTAAAAACAATCAGATTATTTGAAACAGAAAAGTAAAATTTAAAAAAATTACAAAAACTATAAATGTATGTTAGTTTTTTCTAACTAATGATACTTTGATTTGCTTCTATAAAATATGATTGCATTTTAATTATAATTTGCTGATGATCAGTCTGTTAGCAATTTTTGTAAATATTTTAGTCACATAATGAACTATTTAAAAAATAAGTCTTATCAGCTAATGTTATTTTAGTCTGGGGGAACTGAAGTGGTTGACTTTTTGCAACTTCTGTGCTCTAATGATGTTGATGTGCCAGTTGGAAATATTGTGTCATCTGGAATGCAAAATGACCAAGGATGTTATGAAAATGATTGCTTATTATTAAGAAGAGCACATAACTGGTGAATGAATTTGAAATATATATAGTGTTTACATATTACTTTCAACTACTGTCTCACTTTTATAACATCAATATATTAAATAAATACATTAGAAATAATATTAAAATAAATTTGAATAACATATAAATCAATTTATATGCACTATCCTTTATGTCTAAATTATTTTAGAAAATTAACGATCGGGTAATTAATTTATGGGTTTTCCAATATTTTTATATTTTACAATGAAAAGTAACTAATGTATTGTAGAACACTTATGGTATTTTTTGTTGTGAAGAGAATTCAAAATACAAATAAGTGAGGATGCAATGATTAGAGGAAACATTACTATACTTTAAATATGTAATAACTCTAGAATTCTCTATATCTAATATATTCTCTATCTAATATATTCTTACTCTATAATTTTAAATTATATTTACTCTAGAATGAGTAACAAAGCTTAGCCATTGAAGATTTTTGTAAAATTAAAAAGTTTGTCTTCCAAGAAATATAGCAACTGTTAAACGATGCAAACAGTTTGCTTTTAAAAGGAAAATTTAAATTCAACTACCTGACAATTTATATTTCTTAAATTTTTGTAAAAGATGAATTAAATATAATGGCAAGATCAACATAATAAAACTTTTTTTAGTAATTTTTCATAAATACAAAATAAATTATCAAAAGTAACAATGTGTAAAGAGTGTTATATAGTATGTTCTGTTTTTAGTCACAAGGAAATCACTCTTCATTACCATTAATTATGAACCTATAAAATAGATATCTTGTGTTGTGAGTGTTTAAAATAGTATTTATCTACTATGTGTTAAATACTGATTTAAATTGACACTTTTCAGTTATTTCATGATGTCCCCAACTGCACAACAAACCCGCATTAGTGAATGGATGAGGAGACATATGCCAAAAGATGCCTCAATTTCTATGAGTGATGTTACATCTATGTATACAGTTCTCAATATAGTTGGCCCTAAATCAAGAGAACTCATGTCAGAGTTAACTAGAACTGAAATGGACATAGCAGGGTTCACATGCAAGGTAAATTTACTCCATTTAAAAAAAAATCTGAAATATTATATTACTCAATGAAATTTTGTAACATAACTTTTTTAATCCATTCTACTATCATAAATAAATTTTATTTATATTAAAATTTTTTAAAATACATTTATAATTGAAAGTTATCTTAAACTATTAGATATTCACTGTTATCTTTGTGAAATGACTATATCTTAAAAAATTTTTCTTCATGTTCTAGAAAATCAATGTAGGATATGCTAGTGAAGTTCTTGTGATGGGTTTCAACAATACTGGGGAACCAGGTTATTCTCTGTACATACCTTCAGAAGTAAGCTGTTCATATATTTTTACAATAATTTTGAATAAAACTCATCTCATTTTATTGAAGATGAAAAATATTACTAGTAGACAAATTTAGTTTAATATATATTTTTTCTTTTTTAAAAATAAACTTAACTTAAAACTTTTTTAAAATAGAATAAACTGAAATGAAACTTATTTTATTTATTTATTATATAAATCAGTATTCTGTATCCTGATTAATATAACAGTAATGTTCTAAACCAGAAATGTAGATGCAGTTTATTGCTAAATATTCACCATGTATAATTGAAATTTTTTCTACTCATAGTATGCTCTACATGTTTATACTAATCTTTTAAATGCTGGGAAAGATTATGGCATTCGAAATGTAGGCTATTATGCTTTACGTTTCCTCCGCATTGAAAAGTTTATACCCTTTTGGGCAGAAGAACTAGATAGCCATACTACTCCATTTGAAGTTGGAAGAGGTTTCAAAGTGAAGATGCAAGTAAGTAATATTTTCAATTAGAATTAAAAGTGAATTCCACTCCAAAAACATACATACAGTTTGAAAATGCTAAAAAAAAAAAAAAAAAAAAAATTTTTTTGAATGGATTATAACTTTTGATACTACTTTAGCCTACCTGTAATTCTGTAAAATAAAATGCCTTCTTTACAGTTTTCTAACAAAGAAGTGGCATAATTTTGTTCTGTACAACAAGAAAACATTCATGCAGCTAGACTAGTTAAGAAATTGATGTTAATCTACTGTTTTGATTCGAGATACTCTGAACAAGCACAAGCGAGTTCAGGTAATGGGGTGAGCCTAGGTCACTGAGACAATTTATCTCAATGTGTATCTGACGATTACTTTGGCTTAAAAATTATTGATCTTCCATTAATCAAGACGAACTGGTGGAGAGGTAAGGACTCGGATCTTTGACCGCGAGGTTGAGGGTTCAAATCTGAACTCAGTCCCTTTTCGCTTTTTTTATTGCGCTTTAACCGACTAGTAATTAAGTTAGGTTTTTATTGTACGCTTTTTTTTTTTTTCCCCGTAAGGAAAACAAAAGGATTAGAAATAAAAAATATAAAAAAAATTAAAATTAAAATGCATGTATTATAAAATCGAAAATAAAATAACAAAAAGAATTACGGTTCTGAGATCGGCCTTTTTTTGCGGGGACGTGGAACAATTTTTACTTTTCAGATTCATCCATTGGCTCCCACCGTTCAACATAATCCCTTCAATGTGTTGGTAAACAAGTTTGTTTACGTTTTTCAATATTTTTGCGGCATCGACAACTGGTCCCTAATTGTACCGAATTTAAAACTTACTTTTAACTTCTTTTATTTTGTATCTTACTTTTTATCAATAGTATTTTTAAATTTTTTTTGAGTACCACTTTAATTTGAATTTTTAGAAACTTTTATCTACTAACATTAATTAAGCAGCCAATTAGAACTCTAAGCATATTTATGAATTAAGATGAGGAGGTTTAAGGGGTATTTCCCCCTGTTGGTACTCCGTAAACGGTACGCCAGTTGCCAGGTCTGAAAAATTTAATGCAGGATTTGATGATACTTCTTCATGTAACACATTATACATATTACTCAATACATATACAATTTATATATACTTACTTATACATGTTTCTCAATCTATTATACATAGATTGAGAAACTTAGCGACAATTTCAAAAGTAACATGTTTTATTCTAGCGTTAACAGGGTGGCTACCCAACCTGGAAAAGTCAAGAAATTTCATAAACGGCCAGGGAAAAACTTGGAAAGTTAGGGAATTTAAAAAAAAAAATAATAACTGGAAAAATTAAAAGTCAAAGTGAAAAATCACTGATCCAAATGGACGAAAAGTTGCCAAATTACGGAAATCTTGTGCCGTCACCATATCTATGCAAAAAAAAAAAAAAAAAAATTTATTTATACATAAAAAAATATAAAATCTGACCCAGGAGTATTGCATGAAGAAGCATGGAAGATGGTGTGTCCTTTGGTTGGTCCTAGGCTCCAAAGGTTGTGGCTACAATCACAGAAATTTAGGGATAGTTTTTTTTATTTTTCTCAGTGGTGAAAGTGAAATAACACGTGGGCTGACACATAGATGGTGCAACTAGTATGAAATACATATGATTTTTAGTTAGTCCTAACCTTCAAAAGACACGTGTATAACTGGCAACTGACGTACCGATTACGGAGTACCAACAGGGGAAATACCGCTTAAACCTCCTCATCTTAATTCATAAATATGCTTTAAATTTTAATTGGCTGCTTAGTTAAGGCTAGTAGGAATACAAGATAAAGTTTCTAAAATTCAAGTTCAAAAAAATGGTACTCAAAAAAAAGATAAAAATACTAATAAAAAGTAAAATACAAAATAAAAGAAGTTAAAATTAAATTTAAATTCAGTACAATTAGGGACCAGTTGTCGATGCCAAACTATTGAAAAAAGTAAACAGAGTATTAAACTCATTTAAACCAAGTACACAGGGATTATGCTGAACGGTGAGAGCAGTTGTAGATTGATGCTGTAAAGTAAATAAATTAGTCCACACAAAAAAAAAAAGGCCATAATCAGGACCGTATTTTTATAAGATTTTCAGTTTTATAATTTTTATTTTTATTTTTTTGGTTTTATTCCATCCTTTTATTTTCCTAACAAAAAAAAGGGGTAAAAAAGCGTACAATAAAAACCTAACTATTCACTAGCCGTTAAGATAGGATTGTGATGCACAACGTAGCAAAAATATAAAAATAGTGAATTGAGCCGAGTGTCAGATTCGAACCCTCAACCTTACGGTCGGGAGTCCGTCACTTTACCTCTGCACCAATTCGTTTTGTTTACTAATAAGCCGCAAACTTTTAAAGCCAAACGACTCCTCAAATACACAATGAGTTAAATAGTCTCAGTGGACGTAAAATTACAATATTAAATCCACTCTGTTACCTGAACTCGCGATCGCTTGTTCAGGATAATAGCCATGATGTCTCTTAACTCTAGGAAAATAATCATAGGAGACGTCGTAAACTGCCCTTGGACGTTTCTGCGAACTTTTCACCCCAGGGTGATAGGTCGGCAGACGACGGATTAACTCATTGCTAATCTGAGGACATTTTTCAAGAAAATTCTTTGAAATTTTGATTAGATAATTTGGAATAGGTTCGACGTCTAGATCTCTATGGATGATCTTTCGACGAACGAACCATGGCACATCAGCAATCATAGCCAGGTGTTTATTCTGAAAAACCTGCAGTCTCTTGATATTAGTGAGGGAAGTGGAGGCCCAAATCGGACTACCATAAACCAGAATAGGTCTAATGATAGACTTATAGAGCAGAAGCTTGTGTTTGATCGCAAGCCTACTCTTTCGAGAAATTAGGCAGTTGAGTTTAATACTCGCACCAGTTGCTTTAGCAACTGTGTTATTGATATGGGAATTAAAAGATAAATTTGCCTCTAAAAACAACCCTAGGTACCGATATTCAGTGACCCAGGGGACGGGCTGGCCAAAAAGAGTGATACTCCTTAGCGGAGAAAAAGAACGCTTCCGAGTAAATAGCACACAGGCCGATTTCGTTGCGTTAACTTTTATTTTCCAGGTGGTTAGCAATTTTTCTAATTTGTAAACATAAAATTGGAGGTCTTTAACAGCAAGCTGAGGTGCTTTGTTTTGTGTAGCAATTGCTGTGTCATCAGCATAGCAAAAAAGAGTAGTTTGACAATCCCTCGGGATGTCGTTGATATATAAGTTAAAAAGGGCGGGCGCTAAAAGTGACCCTTGCGGTACACCCCCTTCTATTGGTCTGGATGAGGAAGTAACTCCACCTACTCTAAGAAATCTCGGGTTTGTAGGTAGGAGCAAAGAATCTTAATAATCTGAGCCGAAAAATCAAGTCGTATGAGCTTGAATAATAAGCCATTATGCCAAATTTTGTCAAAGGCTTTGGCTACGTCTAGAAATAATATTCCCGTAGATTTGCGTTCGTTAAAGCCATCATGAATCAGCTCTGTCAACCTGAGTAATTGGTGACAGGTTCTTAATTGTCTTCTGAAACCAAATTGTTCAGGAATGATTAAGTCGTGGAGATCGCAATGCTGATTCAGGCGTTTAAGTAACAGATTCGAATATTTTGCTCAAGCTACTGAGTAGTGAGATAGGACGATAATTTTGAGGATAAGCCAAATTAGCATTTGGCTTAGGAATGGGGCATACTACGGCAGTCTTCCAGCAAGCTGGGAAATGACAGATCCTAAGTAGAAAGTTAAAAAGAATGGTAATATACAGTATGAATTTAATAGGAGTGGACTTTAGCATACGATTGTTAATAAGATCCAGACCAGGGGTTTTGTTATTCTTGAAGTTCCTGATAATATCACTGACTTCCTTTGGAGTAATTAAATCTAAGTTATTAGTATGTGGTTGTTGTAAGAAGTCTGTGACTGTAGAGTTAGCGTGTTCGAAGAAGTTTTTATCTTCAACATCGTGATTAAGTTCAAATTGAGCTTTGAGACTGTCTGCGAGCAGTTCCGCTTTGTCTTCTGGGGAATAAGCTGCTCGGCCGTTTGCACCCTGCAAGGGCGGAATGTTGTGATATTGTCTGCGTAGGTGGGAACATTTTTTCCAAAGTGATGTTGACTCAGGCGTCAGGGCCTTTATGTCGTTTTGCCAGCGTTGCTGTGTAAAGACAGTGATTGCACTCCTAACTTCGTCAAGAGTGCGGAAGTAATTTCTAAGATATTCAGGATACCTGGTTCGTTGCCATTTGCGGCGGTATTTGTTTCTTTGCTTGATAAGAATTTTGATGTCTATTGGAAATCTTATCGGTGGAGGTTTAAATTTAGGGGAAGAACTTTCCTGTGACATAAATTTCATTTAACTCTTTAATTCGACTTTCTGCGTCAGCAGGTGATCTTAGGATGAAGCTTGGTAGATTTTTATTATTCATCACATGCCTGAAGTTCTCCCAATTAGTATTTAATTGACTCGGAACTTTCAGTGATTCAGGGCTAGTATCTAAGGTTAGAACAACAGGGAAGTGATCAGAATCTAAATCTGTTAGCACCTCAATATCATAATTAAAGGGGATATATTTAAAAAATGCAAGATCGAGCACATTACCTCGATGATTATTTCTAAGGTCAATTCTAGTAACTTTAAGGGGGGGAACAACTTTCATTCCCCTTTGACTTTGGATAAAATGATTCAGTGTAAAACCGTATCGATTTGAATGACCAAAGTTTCAAGAGGAGTGAAAGAGCGTTAAAATCACCAGCTAGAATCACATTGTTTCCGGTTTTGGTAAGCTTCTTGAAGTCCTCCACCGGGAAACCACCTGGAGCGTTAGGCTTAATGTAAACAGAGATAATTTTGATAGCTGGAAAATGATTAATTTTAACTTCTATGATGGAGGCGTCAATGAAATCAAGATCTGAGTTGGAATATGGTGGTGATTAATATTGCTTTTTATATAAATGCCTGTACCGCCACTTACTCGTGCAGGATTTTGGTTGTCTCTATCTGTACGATAGAACCTGTAATTTTTGCGATCAAAGTGTTATAACCAGGAAGACAATTTTGTTTCCTGAACCAAAAATACGTCAAGGTTCTGCTCATCTAAGAACTCCCTAACCTCGTGAATTTTGGGCCGCAAAGAATTTGCGTTCCAGAAACCTATGGTAAGAGACTCAGGCCCAAAGAAAGTTAAGCCGTACAGAACTCACTATTGGAAATAACATGAGTGTACACCTCAAAGAGATGAAAACTCATGTCAAATTTGTTTTGCGAGCTCCACATTTTATCTTTAGCTAAGCCAAATGCCCGCAGTATAATATGACTGTGAGATATATTAGCGTTAGCTAAGTCCATCAAGCACTGAAATATCTCCGACAGTGAACAGTCAAGAGTTGTAAACAGCTCTTTCCGTCACCGCGGGAGCAGGGCGATTTGAGTTAGCACAAGGTAAGGGCTCCTGGGCTATGATTGGCTGAGGGGCGTGGCTAACCTGCTTACCCTCGTTTGCCTTGCGGAGAACTTCGGAGTAAGCTCTGCTATCATTAACCGGACGGCTAGTGAACGTTGGCTGCGTCCTGGTGATATTATTTACCTTAGGTTTAGGTGGCATTGGGTTTTAATATCAGTTTTATTTATTTTAATATTTTTAGACCCAGATTTTTGACTGGGTTTGGGCATCCGCGCCAGTTCGCGGCATGAGCTCCATTGCAGTTAGCACACTTTAGTGGTTGATCGATTGATAGTGTGTATTGCTGGGCTCTACGTGGGCCAGCACACCTAACACATCTACACTATGTGGAAGAAAGTGACGGGACACGACACTATCACGACATAAACCCATATTTATTAAAATTAATAGGAGGTAGGGCCTCCTTTGGCTGCGATCACAGCTGCAACCCTTCTGGGCATGTTTCCACTAAATTAGCCATAGTGGCAAGAGGAATTTCCTTCCAAATGTTTAACAGGAAGTTCCATAGTTCAGGCTTGCTTTTGGGGAGTGGGGTGCAGGCCCTCAACCGACGGTCCAATTCGTCCCAGAGATGATCAATTGGGTTAAGATCAGGGCTCTGCGCCGGCCACTCCATGCGTTTAACGTTGTTGTTCACATACCAATCAAGAGTCCTCCTTGCAACATGGCATGTTGCGGTGTCGTCTTGATACCAGCAATGATCCATACCGTACGGTGCCCACAAGGTAGGAAGGACTTGATTGTCGAGAATATCACAGTATCCATCGGCATTCATCGCACCATCAACCTTCACCAATGGGCCAGCCCCATACCAGGAGAAACAGGCCCATACCATCAATCCTCCTCCACCAAACTTTACAGTTGGGACGACACACTCGGGCAAAAGGCGTTCTCCTGGTAAACTCCATACCCAAATATGTCCAACGGAACGGAAAAGGGTAAATCGTGACTCGTCACTCCAAAGGACGCGTTTCCAGTCACCCAGAGTCCAAGTACGGTGGTCTTTGGTCCATCGAAGGCACGTTTTCTTGTTGGTTTTCGTAATCAAAGGCTTATGGACCGCCGAACGTCCAGTGTAACCTAACTTATGGGCCTCGATACGAAGAGTCTTGGCGAAACGGCCACACCTGTGGCTTGTCTAAATTCATTAGCGATGTTACCCATGGATGTTTGACGGTTACTTCGAATCTCTTTGCCGAGCACCCGCCGGTCCCTGCTGGTGAGAACTGTAGGTCGTCCACTTCGGGATTTGTTCTGACAGTGGCCCTCAGTCTTATAGCGACAAACAACACGTGCTACAGTTGATTTTGTGCAGTTACGGAGACGGGATATCTCCCTAATTGACACCTTGGCAAGATGCAATTCAACCAACACACATTTCTCGGACTCAGACAACTCTTCCTGTGGCGGCATCTTGACAAAAATCAACTCTAGTCGACTCCACAGAGTATTTATAGGATATGGCTGACACGTGATATCTATTATTGCGCATGTGTCAGCTGTATTGTCGACTTTTCTACTTTTCAAGGGGTGTCCCGTCACTTTCTTCCAGATAGTGTAGTTGGAAGCCGGCATACTTCCGAAGAATGGAAGAAACCTTGGCAATTCCAACAGACCGAAGGGCCGGGTTGACCCTTATAACTTTCAACGTTTACTCTCAGGCCGAGAAGAGTTGACAAGTTATAAATTTTCCCTGTATGAGAGGAAGGAGCAAACTGAACATAGAAAAGGGGCATATGCTCCCTGGTCCTAAATTTTGACATCCGAGCATATTTAATGACTTGGAATTGAAGCAATCATTCGGTGTCTGACTAAATGCATATGGCCTTTTCCTCAATGGTTGAATGATATGATAACTGTATTTTATATAAAATAATAGAAAACAGCCTTGTTTTTACCTTTACTTAACCGACCGAAAAATTGCCACATGAATCGAAGAGATTGGCAAGATCAATACATGATGGAGTAATTAAAATGCATTATTGTAAAGGATGCTGCTTAATGAGTTGCAAGAGCTTGATGAACTGCCAGAACAACTAGTTTTAAATAATGACTCAACTGCTTTGTGCAGATGAAAATAAGGATATGGAAACCAGAGATGAATGAAGAGGTATGCTCAGTAAGATGACAATGTCAACGAAATCGAAGGACTAACATTAAAAAAAAAAAAAAAAAAAATACAAGAACTTATTTTTCACCAAGCGTTCTGTGTCTCATAAAATTTCACTAACGACTGGGTAAAGGCGCTTAAAACATCCATTCGCAATGTCTTTTACTATAATTTTAGTTTCTTCAATTGATTTGTTGCAAAATATAATTATTTCGTTAATGAATTGAAAGTTTTACATTCGACAAGTTCGCTTATACGATCTTAGACTTTTTTTTTGTCGAATCATGGCTAACTACATTTTTTTCTTCAAATGCAGCTGGCAAATAGATCGTGATCTTTTATGCCGTAAGGGCTGCACCGATGTTACTCACTTTGCGCTACCCAGGGGGCGCGTGTAACTTGATGATAAGCCACGGACGCGGAGTAACAATGCCCCCGCAACGCTCTACTATCCTATTAGGAACGGGACCTACGGTTTAAAGTGGATTCCGAACCACTATAAATACCCATGGCTACGCCGGGATTTGAACCCACTACCTGTGGTACCAAGTGCCAGAGTGGCTAAATACATAGATATAGGTATTAATTATGGGAAATATTAGCGATCCATTTTCTAAAATCGCAATTTGACAGTGTTATTAGATTGTAGCTCTCAACATCTACCTATCGGCTGATCTCCTTAATTTGCTAATTAAGCCTGATGTAGTATATAGTTAGCCTTGGAACAAGACTTATGTGTATAAATATTTTATACTTTTCCATAGTAAAAGTTTTGACTAAGTAGTACCAACCTTATTTCTGTCAAAAAAATTTTTTGTTTTTTACCCTGTAAATTTGTGTGATGATTTAGGGTTCTAGCGATAGTAAATAAAATTCTTGTTTTATGATTTTTTGTAAGATGGTTTTGAAAGTATTTGTTGAATTCGTTACTTTTTACAAGTTTTAAACATAAATGTTATTAAACACTGATGCCATATAATTTACATATTCGTAGAGTATTTAAAGTAATTTATATGATGTTCTGGTTTTAGGCAAATGACTTGGAATTTTCCTAAATTTCACCTGGAAAAGTCGGAGAATTTCATTTTGTCCAGATAGTGACCACCCTCATTAATATTATAAGCATTTTTATGAAATACTATTGTTATAAACTTAATCAAAATATTTCATTACAGAAAGATTATTTTTTGGGAAAACCGGCTTTGCAACAACAGTTAGATCAAGGCTTGAAGCGACGACTTGTCCACTTCCAATTAGAGAATCATAATCCTGAAACAGACCTTTGGGCTTGGGGCCGAGAATCTATTTACCGCAATGGACAGTATGTAGGAAAGACTACATCATCTGGATATGGTTTCACTTTAGGACGAGTGATCTGTTTAGGTTTTGTACACAATTTTAATGAAAGAACTCGTGAACCTCAAGTTGTCCCTACAGAATTTCTCACCAATGATGCCCATTTTGAAATTGAGATAGCCGGAAAAAGGTATCCAGCCAAAGCAAGTCTTCATGCTCCTCCAATTCCTATAATCAGTATGAATGGAACAAGCAATAGATACACACCAAAAGCAAGATTAATCACCCATGCATCAACCCCAGATTCCTAGTCAGAAATGTAAATGATGTACAGGAGAATATTTTTCGTTACTGAAAGATTTTGAAATTTTATCTTGGTTTTATTAAAGTTTATTTGCTTTCTCTAAAAAAAAATTTTCCCCCAGAAACAATTCCAAATGATTTTTAAATTCAGGGTATTATCATAAAAATTGCAATGTCCTAGTCTCGAATATTTAATTTTATGAATAATTTGTCATGAATAAGACATTTTTATTTAAAAATAAAGTTTGTTATAACTACATTTTTGGTATAATGTAACTAAATTAAATGGTGAGAAAGTATTTAAAGAATATGCTTCTACAGGGTGATTCAAAATAACGTGTACAAAATAAAAAGACAAAGCAGGCATGCAAAACGAATCCAAATTCATATAGGAACATGGGTCACTAGAGGGCGTTTTGATGTAAAAACGAGCTGAGACAACTTGAATGAATGCCTTGCGAGTAAAATGGCTAGTTATATATACACCATAGAATGGTTCAGATGCATTTCATTTATAGTGCTGCTTTCTGTGTGAATTTATCGTAAGCAATAAACGGATGCCTTTTAAGCATTTGTGCGAATCATACGATGCAGGCTAGAGGAACGTGCACAAGCTGAATGCTGGTCATATACAAACATCTCGGTCAGATGTTACAGAAAAAAGCTGCCCCCAAGAAGTGGAAAGTAATCCTTCTACAATTACACGAGTTCCTCGAAAAACATATATCCCTCAATCCAGGCATTGAAGCAGAGAAACTACAACAAGCGCATTGAATTTGCACTGTGATATTTACAAGTGTTTCAGGTTGAAACTTCTCGGAAGTGTTCTCTTCACTGACGAGGATGCCTTTTCACTAGAGGGATGATGAATGTTCAGAACCTGCATCACTGGGATGATGAAAACCATATGTCTGCCTTGCACCAAAAATTTACCCTTAATATCTGAACTGGTATTGTAAGAGCATCACTTGCAATAATATTGGTGGGAAATACAGTATGAAAATGATGTTGAATGCTTTTTATTTATTATATGTATTGCATAATTTGATACTTCCTCTAGCAGTGTTTGTGATCCCGTGTTTTTATGTGATTTTTTATTCTTTTTTGTATGTCTGCTTTGCCCTTTTATTTTGCGTATATACACAAATGATAATGTATATAAAGGTCTAAAATTTTACAATTTGGCAAGGGAAAAAAAACATATTGGAATATGAAGGATCTTGATCACTAAAATATATTAGAAAAAAAAAACTATATTGAAGATGAAATAGGATTTAGAACAGGAAAATGTATTTCTATTTCCCTGTTTGATGGATAGTTGCTATTTATTAAGAAAAAAATATTATGTATTCAGCTATTATTATTCAATTGCTACAATTTTATGATCAATATTTAATCTTAAATATTAAGCATGAACTATTTATTGATGATACAACTGAATTATTTCACAGAGTTTGATCAAAGTTCACAAGTCGATCATATTATTCAGTAATTAATAAGAGCAGAATGAATATTTATAAAGAAATTATTTGACATATCATTCAAATTCTGTTTTAGTATGCATGACAAAATATTTTTAAAAAAATCAATTTATGAACAATGGTAAAAACAAAAATTATAAGTTCCTAATGATTTGTAATCTTCATATTGGCTATAAAGGTAATTAACTGATATTTTTATTATCTTCTATAAAGCGTTTTTAATTCTTTTCAGTTCTTATTTTTATCTATTCAAGTATTTCATGCTTTTTTCATTCACTAGAATACACTTCATATTATACACTTTTGTAAATGACCAGCTCTCATCTATCATCAACAATTGAAGTTTCTTTATATTTATACTTTTTTTTTATTTATTATTATTATTATTATTTTTTTTTTTTGTGCAAAGAGCATTTTCAGGTGATGATTTTATGAAACTTCTGAAAAGAATGTCCACATATTGTATTCAGTGGCTTATAATCTACACAAAGAAATTCTAAGGTTTTTTTAACATACAATTTGCAGATTATAGGCAGGAAATTTTCAATGAAATATAAATGTGTTTCTTATAATCATAATGCATAAATAAAATTAGTGGATTTGTGATTTTAATTAAATTTTACTCTTAACGTAATTTCTGAACTACTACATAAAAAAAAGCACCTAAAAATTCCATAGATTAACAATCTTAAAAAAAAAATTTTTATTATCAATTTTTCTAATCATGCCTCTTTTAAATTACAACAAAAATATCTTTATTTAATCTTTACATATTTGCAATACATTAAAAATTATAATGGATGTGTAATTTTACAATGTTTAGTAATTGATGTCATGCCAAACAAGAAATGAAATATGATTTGAATATTTACAACGATTTTATTATTCATAACAAAGTTACCATTTTCTTTTATTAATTACCTAGAAAATAAAACAAAAAAATTAATTACATTATTATTAAAACGTTTCTGCAAAAATATAAAAACACCATATTTTAATTTAAGAATTAAAAAAAATATGCTATGATATATATTATAGGTAATATATTACTTAAATTTTGTCATTTTTCGGGTTTAAACATTTTTTTAAAATCTAGATTATTTTCTAATAATAAGAAGCAAAGATAAGTCTTTGTTACACAAAAGATTCAAACTAAACTATTAATTTTAGGGAGCATACATATTCTTAAATTTCATTTCCATAATGGAGTGATTCTCAAATTATGGGACTATTATATTAAAAATTGCACCTTATTTCATATTGCTTGTAAATAATCTAATTATTTAAAATCATTCAAAAATAAAAATATTAATTTTTTTTTTATCAGATTAAGCTTTAATAAAAACTTGTTTTAGTTTAGTTTAAAATGTGATAAAAGCAGCTACATTCTCTTCCAAACAAAAATAATAATACATATGTGGCAACTGAAAAGTATCATTTATATGCAAACACAGATCATTTAATGAAAAACAAATATAGGATAAATGAATAAAGAGAAAATATAAGGCTTTTTTTTTACGAGGAAAATCAGAAGTCTAAAATCGAGAAACATTAAAAATCCTAATTTCTATTACAACTGCATATTTATCTGAAAATAAATTAGTTGCTTCCCTAGCTATAAACATAAAAAAATAAATAATTCAAAATCACTCATTTTCAATGCTAAATTATATCTATTTATTCAGAGAAGCAAGTCCATCCTTTAAAAGATTTAATCCTTAATACAGAGATATTCCAGACTGACTAGCTAATTACTTTTTAAATTCATTTCAAATAATAATTAAATTAAATATGACATCGTTTCACAAGGGAAAAAAAGGAATGGGCATAGCAATATTAAAACTTGTGGAAAAGAGGGCTCAAAGAATAAAATTTTAAGAACCATCATAATAATTTATTTTTCATTCTTAAAAAAAATTATCATTAATATAAATGAACTTACTTAGTTCTTTTCCTTTTAGAAAAGGATTTAGTTTTCAATACTGGAGTTGAACTAAAAAAAGTAGAATTGCTTATAGATTGTCCGTCACTAGAATTTGAAATAATAAAAAATTAGTAAAACATAATTAAATCAATAAACAGTGAAAATATTTATACAAATTAATATAACATACTGTAAGCTGAATTTCACTTATCAAAATAAAAAGCTTATAGTTTTAATTAACCTAAATTAAGAATAAAAAATAACCAATATAACTCAAAATTAATGAAAAATATTATAAAACATTCATAAAAGAACTATCATATTTTATGATATTAGTTAGAATCAAAGGATAAACAAAAATTTATAAATCAAAATAATGGAGTAGACTATTTCTTAAAGAGTATGTTTATATATTGTGCTATATGTTTTATATATTGTGATGCAAAGAGAGGGGGAAAAAAATCCAAATTAACAGGGATAATTTTTATTACTTATTTCAAGAAAATTGTTCAAATCAGAACAGCAATATTCTGAATTACAAATTATCAATAAAAAAATTCATCTTAATTATGTAACAGAAAAAACATATTTGCAAGTGTTGAAAGAAGAGTTTTTATATAATGTGTGCTTGCTAAATTAGAAATGATGATGGTAAGAAAAAATTTAACTTAATTGCATTTTATACATGATTTAAAACTATGCTTAAAATAATTATTTCTAAAAAAAAAGTTTTAATAATAAGATACTTACTGAATTTTATCTATTAGGTTTGATAATTTTCTCATTAATTGTGAATGGTTATTTAACATTGATTCTCTTTTTGATATGACTTCCTTGTCAACTTGTAGTATAAGATGCAAATAACTATTTACAGGACTAAAAACAAAACAAGAAATTAAGTATAAAAATATTTTAAAAATAAGTCTAAATTAATTAAAGTTAAAATAAATTTCATTACAAGTACATTTAACAAAAAAAAAAAAAAAAAAAAAAAAAAAAATTTCCTACAATTATTTTAAAAAAAGAAACTGAAATATATTCTTTCACTCAAACAGTTAAGTTTTTATTTATATATTTTACTTTCTCAAACTCTTCCCTACTTATGAAACAAACAAACAAAAATATTAATTAATATTAAATTCATTAAAATTTTATATGGAAGACTTACATTTTAGAAGCTCCACTTTCAATTACAGCTTTAGATAATACATGAAATGCATTTTGAAAAGACATCTTCAATAAATGCATTAAGTATGTCCCCTTTGCAACATCATGACCTACAATTAATAAACAAAAAAATATATATAAAAATAAATATTAACAATATACAAAAATCAAAAAGTAAGACTTAGAATTCTCAAAAACAATGGTCCTCATTAAATCATACATGCCAAAAAGACCCACAAAGAATGTTATATAACCAAAAATTTTATTTATGTTTTATAATTATTATATAAGGAATTTGAATGCAAGAGATATAGCTTTAATTAATAAAATTACAAATAAAGAATTACTCTTATCTGATGTACATTAATTTTTATTTATATTATGTTGATCAATACTCAGACTTTTTGAATTTTTTTTTTTTTTTACAAGCAAACTTTTTTCTTAAAATAAATTAGTGAAATATCCTAATTTGGATAGCAACAAATGTCTATTATAATGATGATGATTATATTTTTTTTACAATCGATTTAACTTAACAGGTTAGTTATTTCAAAAAGAATTTCTTTTGTAATTAATTGATGTTCTTTTACAAAATTGTTGATTTATAACTCAAAAATAAATACAGTAGCCTCTTGTTACATAATAAATTCGATCTTACAAGTGTTTCTTTTTTTTGACAAAAAAGTGTCATGCAAACACAAGATTTAAAGGTTTTGTTTTTTATATTGACAGAAGTAGAAATTAATATGCAACAATTAATCTTAAATCAAATCAAAGACTTCAATTATATGTTTATTTTGTCTTTTAATATGCATAATATAACGAGGGGCTACCACATTTTCAATTTATTGGAGAAATAATACTTTTATAATGAAATTGTATGAACACCTATGTGATAGAAATACAGAACATTGAAGTCATGTGTGTATTATAAAATAATTGCATATGAAAAATAATTGTTAAATAAAAGTTCAACACTGGTTTGAAAAACCAATTAACAAAAACTAAAATTTTTCCCAAAACATTTTTTTTTTTTTTTTTTTTTGCAATGCAGTCTCTTTTTAAATTTATATACTTTTGAAATGCTTTTTTTTTGTAAAGCCCTTTTGAATAATAAGGTTTGTCATATTATTTGAGAAAAAAAATGTATTTGTTAAATAAGATTTGTAAAAGTGGCATTCGTTTCCCCAATCACTTATTTTTTAAAATAAAGTATCCTTTATTTTAGGACATTTCTTCATTATGAATAACAGGAAAAAATTATAGAAACTCCAAAAATATCATTTACATTTTATTGTATAAAATTTTTAATTTTATTGTTTCAATTTAAAAATTGGAACAAAAAAATTTTTTAAATAAATATTAATGAACTGTTTAAAAATACATCATATAATTAAGATGATTTATGAAGTATTAAATCAAAATTTACTATATAATAATTATTCTTTTAAATGAATATTAAAAGACAATTTCAAAATACAACTCTCCTACAAAGTGGTGAAAAAAATTATGATCTTCCTCAATAACATATTATTCTTGAAATACGGTTTCAATATAATGCAAAATAAATTTTGTAGCAATTATATAGAAACACTAACAAAATAAAATCACAGACAATGATGACATTAAGCCTATAAAAAGACAAATGTTTATGATGAGAATTACTATACTGTATCAATTTCATTCAGCCTGTTGCTATGTTTTTATTTTACTAAAATGTTAAATTAATTTGTTTCAATTTATTAAATGAAGTTCATTTTCGTTTAATAAATGAGTGAAGTCTTACAATGGCTAACAATTTTGCTAATGTATTACCCCTTTTATGACTTTGCATCCTATGACACAATTTTTATATCAACATGAGATGATAAATTTTTTTAGAAAACCAAACAATTTTTTCCTATGTTTAACTGAATGCATTAGTGTGCAGCACCTGTTGTATTAATGCTTCAAAGGATAAGTAAACCATTCAATAGAATTGCCGACTGCAAAACAGTAAACAAACATTGCATTAAAAGAAACCTATAATATTAATGTAAGTTTTACAAATAATATAATTTACCTTTTACTAAGGGATCTTCAACACTTAATACATTTCCTGTTCTGGGAGCAAATGATCTAGGTTTATACAAGCCACCTTCTTGAAAATGAATAGAAACTTTATCATAATTAAAATTTATTCCATAATGCTCAAAAAATTCTAGTAGTATTGTTCCTAAATTTAGAGAAGGTATAAAATCAGGCTTATGATAACCCTAAAAGAAGAAAACAAAAAATGATAAGTTTAATAAATGTTTTAAAGTAACACATTATTATTGCCCTTTGTAAATACTATATAAAATATTAATCATAATTATTATTCAGACAAAAGGTAATTTTGTTAAATAGGTTCAGCTTTTAATGACTTTCATGAAAGGGCATAAATTTGAATTAATATTATGGTATTAAGTGTCTTTGGTAAATTCCAAAAGAGTTAGGAAAGCTATTATTTTGTATTATACTTTTATTTGTCAGAAATAAATGAAGTGATGGTGAAAATGCACATAATTTTAGGCAGCATTATCTTGTTCTATGTACATTCAAAGAAATATGAATCATAGGAATAGAGAGTTAATTTTTATTTGTTCATTTGGTTAACCCTATAATTATTCTTTCTAAATACTTAAAAATAAAATGACTTTTCTTCCTTCTCTTGGATAACATACTTTTCACTAGTTGGAAAGTATGACATTAATAATATGATAATAGAATACATTTTATTAGAACTACTAAATCAAAATATCTACCCATGATTATGTTGTTGTTTTTCTTTCGAATGCAGCTGGCAAATAGACCGTGATCTTTTTATGCCATAAGGGCTGCACTGAAGTTACTCATTTTGCCTTACCAGGGGCACTTGTAACTTGAAGATGGACGCGGAGTAGCCATGATTATGTTTATTAAATTAAATTTGGAATCTCTAAGGATCAGTTTAAAGGAAAAATAATAATTAAATTATAACATTTATTTATTAAGCAGATTAAGTACAAAGTTTCAAAAGTTATTTAAGATTGCAGAAAAGAAATCAAATTACCTGTAATAAGCTAACAATTAGCAAAGTTAAGCAGTAAGAACTCATTCCACCATTATATACTTCATTGAAACCTCTATGCACTAGATACTGCTTGAGAACTAAAACTAACTTTGGCAGAGTTGGATGCTCCTTTATCAATTTCTAGAAATTTTGAAAATGTATATACAATACATGTAATGCATAAAAAATGGAATATAAACAAAAAGGAATACTATTACTCCATTTATTAAAATTAGAAAAATTCATAACAATGATAAATTATTAAAATGTACAAACATAAATGAATATGATGAACATGCAAGCATCCAATAATATTAATAAAAGAAAATTTGCAAAAATTCTTTACATACATAAAAATTAATAGAAAATTATATGTATGCAGCAGAAGCTCAATTTAATGCAAGCCAAGGGACCAATAAAGAAATAGTGCTATATGTGAAATAATCCTAAATCAAGGTAAAACAAACAAACAAAAAGTTAACATGATATAAAGATGAAATCATTGCAAAAGGTTGTTTTCCAATTTCTCAACTGGTACGACTTCATTCTATCATGTTTTTCCATTTTAGACAGATTTCTTTATTTTCCAAATTTTGACCACAGCATCTTGTAATGTTAAAATAATTTGCAAAGATGGAATAGATAACTAATTTAACAAAATAAGATTTACTGCCATCACAACGTTTGACTTAGTTGAAAATTTCTTCCTAGTACAGAAAATCGTTTGCTGTTCGACTACATATTTTTACCATTCAGAGCTATGAAATGTCAACTTTGTTGAATAACCACAGAAAGCAAAGACAGTAACATCCAATTACGTAAACAAATACAGGTCAACCAGGATTCTATGAATCTCCCCATGAGATGCTCTTCTTTCTTTTTACACAAAAGGAATAGGAATTTTGAGTATTGCATTTATCAGCAAGAAGGAATATCTAATGTATTGTGCTTGTTGGCAAAAAAAAAAAAAAAGTTAGTTTTCAACACAATTTACTGGCTGCTTAATGGAAAGAGCATTTTTTTTTTTTGAAAAATCATTATTTCAAAGTGAAAATACTAAATCTGACATTTTTCACATAAAGTATGGCAAATTATTTATGTCAATAAAAATGCAGGAAACATTAAATCCAGGAACCATTGTATTACAGAAATACTCAAAAAATTCTAAAAAATAAAGAACAAATTATATCATCAGCAACGACAACCATAACTTCTGCAATAAAAATTACCTGTTCCAGAAGCAATGTGATTGAGAAAATGGAAAAAAAAACTTTTCATCTGGATTGAAGATGCAGTTGAATGCAACATGCCATTAAGTCAAGCAATTATAATGGGAATAGCAAGAATAATTTTTCACTATGTTCAGAATAAAAATGTGTCACAAATGAAAATTTTGTAGCTAGTTGAGGGAGGTTAAATTAATTTAAAAACAAAAACAAGCTTCATAACATATATATCACTGTAGAAACAGCAAGTGGAGATACAAAGCAGCTGCAAAAATTACATCACCATTAAAAGAAATCATTGAACCGGAGAATTATCCACTAGAATAAGTTTTCAATGTTGATAAAAAGTACCTTTTTTTGGAAAAGAATGCCAAAAATGTAAATTTTTATTTTATAAAGAAAAGCAAGCACCAGGATTTAGAGCTACAAAAAAACATCTTACATACTAATGATGACTTTAAAAACCACAACTTGTTTATCATTTCAAAATACAATAAAAGGAATAATTTCAAAATAATTTTTATTAGTAATTTAAGAGTCTATTAAGAAACATTTTAACATTATTCTATAAATAAAAAATTAGAACCATAAGCTTCATTTTTTATTAATAAAGCTTCAACACATTTAACATGTTGTCCGATTTAACATGTATTCCAGTAGAAGTGTTTTTCCTATTACCAAATACAATTTCATTAATCCAACCAATGGATCAAGGCCTAATATCAAATCTGTGCCAGACATTCTGACAACTGATTGATAAAATGAATTGAGAAGATAAACAATACATTTGAGATTTTTGGAAACATTACAATAGCGTGGATGCTGTAAGACCAACATCAATTTTTCTGGAATGATATGTCCCAAAATGTTTGAAATGAGTATGGAAGACTGTATGAATAGAGAAGAATGGATGTTGACACAAGGTAATCCACTGTAGATACCAATGAAATTGCCAAGCTAGTTAATGAAACAAAGGTTGGATAATATAAATGTGCAGGATTTCGAAGAATTATTGCAATTACAACTCATGAAAATCTTTCCAATGGTAATCTTAAAGAATTAATAGAGCAATGGTGAAATTAGTGTTTTTGAAGATGAGAACCAAAAAGGATTTTCTAAAAAAAAAACAGTTTAGCCACTAACAGAAATTATGTTGGACTGGTTTACATAAAATGAATTAAGTTTTGATAGAAATTAAAAAGCAGAATGAAGTACTACTGATGTAATGTCTTATTATCAATAACTACTAGTTGAACAAAACAGGAGGTGGAAGGAAACTGACAGATGATTCTTAAAAAAAAAGTGAAATGAGGTAGAACCATACTTATCACAAACAATCTCTTCACTCAAATTTTTTTATTTTTATGAATAAAAATCGATATTAGCCATAAGTCTTTTAATTAAAGTAATAAAAAGTATCTGACAATACATTTTACAAAATAATAAAAAAAAATCATATTTTCTGTTTTTTTTCACTTATCCCCATTACTTATGTATGAGGATGACCATTTAACACTGCTTCATTTAGTGTAGAAACTTGCTGAAATCTACCCTTCACTTAATGCTGGGATATGCTTCAATAAGTTTCTGCTGTATAAATAACAGGGATAAATTTTGCTATGGAAATATATATTTCAAGGTTTAATTGTGTTTAATATGTGGCCGCGAGAGGTCCCGGTTGTGGCCAATGGCTGGGACCTTGGCTGTGTGGTCGAGTGTGGTAGGTAGTTGCGGTGAGATCTTCAGACCACGAGGTGAGCGCTAGGAGCGTCAGATCAAAACAGACGGTCAGGGACCAGCTCTTGGCTTTTAAAATATTAATACTATTGTAGAAGAGGCACAGAGTGCCATGTGTATGTATATACTAATTGTGTAAATAAAAATTAATATAATTTGAAAGAGAGTATTTCATCCTGACACAACTAGCTGCTAGTATAGCAGCTAACACCACACACACACACACAGGGTCTTAAAGTTTATATATATGTACATGTAGATACATTGTTTTTATCCGTATATATATAGTTAAAAAAAAATCAAAACCTTTTTTAAAGTGAATAAATTATATAAATTATAAGAATAATATACTCAACCTTTATTAGTTTTGCACTTTCCACACCATTTGACATATTGAAACTAATATCAACTCTAATATTAGATGGAGAATGCACTATTCGTATTATGGGTACCTATTTTAAAAAGCAAATATCTTATTAAACAAACAGTTATGTTATACTGAGACAATAATATATTAATGAAATAATTATATTAAGAGCTGACTGTAAGTATTTAAATCAAAATCATAACAATACAATGAATAAAAAGAGAAAAGTATTTCTTTTTAATAATAACATTTGAAGAATTTAATTTATTAAGTGAATTAACATCAAATTAAAGAATGATTTCAATAATCAATAATATTAATTTAAAAAAAAGATATAACCCATGATTTAAATTCAGATCTATTCATTTCAAAAAGGTTCAAAATTATCTTGAAATTCTACAAGAAATATAACAAAGTTTGTTTTAGGAATCTCCTTAAAATCTAAATAGACTGTAAATCTTTCTTCAATTTTAAAATATTAACATACCATCTTCTTTGAGTTTTGTAATCACTATTTACTTAATAGAAATATTAAGTTATAAAAAATTATTCTCAATTCATCAAAAAACATATATTATAAAAAATTATGAACATTTTAACACAAAGTAACATTGAATTTATCATAAGCAATTAATTCTTTCTTTAGTTTCAATATGAAAAACAATGTATTAACTAAAAATTCAGATTATGTGTCATAAAGAAATGACTAAAGGATCTACTTACTGCAGCTTTTGCTATAATATTAATATCACTTTTTAAAATTCCATTTCTTTCGAAAGCTTCTCCAAGAGTATTTAGAGGTAAATTTTTCCATTCTCCAAAAATAACCATATCTATGTCACTATAAAAAGAAATATTTTCTTAACATTTTTTCTGCATTTAATATGTTGAAGAATTTAAAATTTTTTAAAGATATTCAAGTAGATTGTATAATGGATATCATATTACTGAATTGTTTATGATAATTTGCAAAAAATAATTCTAACTAAACTAAAAGCAGCATATCAACATTATGTACATTTTAATAGTGAACTCCATCAGTATACTCTTTTTTTACACCAAATTATATCAGTAAGAATAAGTTGATATGACATTACACCAAAATATTTATCATAAATTTACCTCTATTTTGCACACATATGTAAATTTTGTTCATTGAATGTAATATAATACTAAGTAATAGACATTTTGTTATTAATTTTCTAGTTTATAAATATAAATATACATTTTACTTATCATAATTTGAGAGGTAGTAATGTTTAATTACAATTTAATATATAGCATTTCATTGCTATGTCAAATTTTTAAGACTGATTTAAGCAACTGAAATATGAAGCATTTTATACATGCATTATTAGATAATGAAATATAATTACTCTAAAAGTGATAATGTTATCTATAACTATACTTCCGTAATTATATTATACTATAAATAACTATACTATATTAGGTAACTATACTTCCTTAATTATAACAAATAAATGCTTTTTAAAATAGAAAAAGAATAGAGATAAATAAATTTTGAAGCAAACAAAAACAGAAACTTTCATGAAATAAAAAATATATATTTAACTAACATTAAATGCTTCATATGTATTAAAATCCTAATTTTATAAGCATCTTCTAACAAAGACTGTATACCTCAAAATGCAAACTGGATTGCTTCCCATAAACAATATATCAAAAATTATAATTTATTGACTTGAAATTAACTATAAGACAGACAAAAAAGTATAAATTTAGCATTTTACTAAAAATAACAGTTGTAAGTCATAATGAATAATGCTCATAAAAAGATAGATTTCATTAAAGAGTTTTGTTATATTACATGAACAATTGAAAAGATACATACATACTTTATTAATATATTACAAATAAAACTAATTTAATAATACTAAAAGTGAGAAGTGAACAGTATTTTAGGATACAAGTTGATATTGAAAAAAAAAACAACAATCCTCATACATGAGCTATCATATAGTTCACAGAAACTGAATAAAATTTTGGATTAAGGTATGCACACAAAAATCAACTACAAAATTTTGAAGATTTTAAATGGCAATACTTCCTTTTTTTATTGGAATGTGATCTCCATAACGAAAAACTATAAATAGTTTTGGAATGGTACTTATAGCACGAAAACCACAGGTGCTAGATAGATTAAGAAGAAAAGAAAAAACAACTGTGCTGCTCACCTGAGTATAACTTTCTGTTCTAATGATGCCACACTTCATACTGTGTTTTTACTACCACTTTAATTGTTGTTTCATATGATTCTTGAGTGCATACTTCAAGATACTTAAATGTAAAATTTTATTCAGTTTTCATGAATGGTACAATACCTATGGGCTCATATATCAGGATAGATTTTTTTATAAACACCCCATATTCTACACCAGGGGTCTCCAAACTTTCCAGCCTTAGGGCCATACTGTTTAAGTACCACGGGCCAAAACCGTTTTAATTTCTCTGCCATTATCTATAATTTCTAGACCAGACTCCGAGTACGTGCTCTGAGCAAGCATATACTTGCTAACTACAAACTACTGTCAGTGAAAAATCAGAATTACTTAAATCTCATTAGCATTTTTTTGCAAGTGGATGCCCCACAGTTTCATTCGCGTTAATTTAGCTTTTCCGTTTCTGAGGGATTTTCAGGATAAAAATGTTTGATTCTGGATATATACATTGCAAACATCGATATGCATACATATGCGATACTGCTTACCCCAACAAAACTACTGAGGGTAACCGCGGGATGTTCACTAGTTTATAATATTAGTGGGATTCATTTCAATTATTTCTTAGTTGTTATGCTTAAGTTAAATTTTCTGTGTATTATGCTTGTCATTAAGCTTTACCTAGCAAGTCAATAAAACCGAGCTAGTATCATTCTGTGTTTTTTTATCCAACTTATTACAGCAACAGTAAGCTATTCACTGTTGCGGGCCTATTGATGACACTGGCGGGCCGTAGTTTGGAGACCCCTGTTCTACACCATTATATATGTTTACAAGAAAATTAGAATGTGTTATAAATTTATGTTCAAAAAAGTTTTGTTTCAACTAATTGTTTTTTATAAATGATATTATACATAATAATTCATGAAAAATGGTTTTTTAATTACTTTTAAATTAAAAATCTGAATGTGCCACTGAAAACTTAATTAATAAGTAAAAATTCAATAAACAAAAACTAAGAAATAAATTATCTTTTATGAATTTTTTTTAGTTCTTTTTAAACCATGAGCAATTCTCCCAAATCAAACAAAATCAGTATATTCAAAATTTTATTTATTTATATTAGGCTTTTGAAATTATATGATTTTTTTTGGGGGGATCTTTTAGTATTGAAAGTTTCCTAAAATTCTCAATTTAACAAATGAATTTCATTTTATTACACAATAACATTTTATATAAATTGTCTTAGCAAAAAAGATGGCCATGACGTAAAACTACGATGAATTAATGAAATAATTTAGGTAAAGAAATCAACAAATTCTGTAAACAATTTAATTTGTATAGTATCTTCTCTTGGCATTCTCTACTAAACAGTCATTTATTGTATATTTGTACCAAATACGTAAATATTTACCTTAAAGAAATACTACAGAAGTATTACAATATTGAACCAACATTGCATAATGTTCAACTTATATAGGTAAGTGTCATATAGGTATTTTTTTATCTATGGCTGAATATCATATTTTTAATTCAGAAATTACATTCTACTATAACAAGATACATCTTTACTTTGGCAAAACTGGATGTTGAAAATGCACTACTGAAAATGTAAAAAAATTCTACAAGAAGAAAATTGTTCAAGCTTTCAAAATGTCATCACAACTTGGAAATTTATTTATTGTTAGCATCAATATTTCTTTCTTTTTATTTAACTATAGTTGGTAAAGAAAATCATCAACCAGTTAAGGCTTGTTCCCACTGAGGCGTGAGGGGTTGACCAATCACTAGCCTCACCGTGTTCTCCTGAAACCGGTTTGAAATCCACTGCACTTTTCAACTTGAAGCGGAACTTCACTAGGCGTAAAGCGATTTCTAACATTTTGCTGTGAACGGGCCTAAAAAAATTTCGGTGGTCGCCTCACACCTCGGTGGGAATGAGCCTTTAAGCTCAACTATGATAAAAAAAATATGAGATGAAAATTAATTAAATTTAGAACAATAAACTTGCCTTGATGATAAATACAATCCAGTCCTGAAACTCCCAAATATCTCCACCTAAGAATAAAAATAAATTCATCAAATATTTATAAAAAGGAAAAAAAAAAAAAAAACATTACTAATCACCAAACGTAACAATTAATATTAATAATCTAAACATGAAAAGTTATTTATTAATTACATGCTTTTCAATTTCTTTTAAATCCTACATTTATTGCATGAAAAATTATAAAAAATAAGTTATTACATTTTTACATCTTACCACACTTTCCATTCTGCAATCCACAGATTGTGAATTTAAAATTTTGTTGCTTGGAGTATTATTAATATTTGCCTTAGTACACAATTTGCTAATATATTTTTTTTAAATTTCCTGGAAACGTGATTCTATAAGAAATTGATGAAATTTAATCAGACTTCTACATTAGAAAATGATACATGGATCAAACATTGGTGCATGTTAGTGAATGTGAAACATCCTCAATGAAATTGTAGATGATTAAATTTAATGCTTTTCATTATTTCATTACCATCGCTCTGAAAAATATGAAAAATAAAAATTGTGAGAAAAATATTGTTTTTTTTATTTTTACCATAGTTCTAAAATGCATATATTTTTTCTAATTTCCACTATTTTACATTTATAACATTTTTTTAAAGTAATTCTTGTTTTAAAAACACTTTTTAAAAGAAAATATCTTGTAAATTTTATGACAACATAAAAAGGGCATGTATATGTCAAAGGCATACGATAAGTGAAAGAACAAGTGCAAATAGTCTGCAGATTATATAAGACATTTTATTTTTTGTATTACAAATCGGGACTGTATATTTTAAGCAAAATAATAAATTAAAAATAAAAATTTTAGATTGATAAAATAAACAAAGCAGAATCAGTCAATTGAGTTGTATTATAGAAAAGCAGTAAATTTTAAAAAAAATGTTCAATATAATGGAATAGATAGATTGTAGGTTTTCTAAGAAAGGTTTGTTTATTTTAACTTATATCATCAATGTGAAATTACAAATAAACATACACAATTCACAAATTGAAGGATTGCTTAGAAAATTGATCACAATTGGGGAGAATTACGAAAATATTTAAGAAACAATAACCATCAGACAATTTCTGTTTAAAAAGAAGCATAATTACACATTCTTTTAAAGTATCTATAATAATTAATTATTGAAACAGATAATTGAAAATCATAAGAAATTGCATGTTTTACTTCTATAAAGCATACATTGCCAATACTTTTTGATTGTTGATTATACATTCTGCAAAGTATACAGTAATCTGTACTTTCAGCATTAAACCTATGATATTATTAAACTCACCTGTGCCAGTGGCCAAAGAGAATGCACAATTCTAGTTATGTGTTCAATAACTTTTAACCGAAGTTCAGTTTCTTGAGGTTTTGGGCACATAGTCTCAAAAAAATCTTCTATTTCTTCATGAAGACTAAAATTAATAAAATATCAATTAACGCAATTTAAAAATTTGTATTTTTAATCATTAAAATTAAATACTTTTATATTAAATTTTTTCTTCAATAACATTTTCATAATTAATAATAATTTTCCAAAGTACTTACCCTACTACACCATAATTATACTGTGGCTTTTTCTTCCAAGGTTGATCTGTACCTTCAAGACACATTTTCATTAGATCCTTTTTAATTTTTTGCTGCTTAAAATTATCATGTTTCTTAAAGTTTCGTTTATCACCATCCGGAATCTCACTATTATTCGGGAAAGGTAAGAAAGAATCTGAAGTAAACTCAGGACAATTTTCCATTCTTTTATACTCACACGGAATGCTTATTTTACGATTTTACCTTATACGAACAGAAGATCACTTACAAATTACTTGACTATGTGTTTTAAGATTTATGCTCAGGAAAGTATTACAGGTGAGACAGATGAAAATCAAAATTAAGGTTGCATAATATTAGCTAATGAAATAAGTACTTTAACTTCTATTTCCAAAAAGGTTTTACTGTCGCACTATAATCTTTGAGTAAGAATTTGTCATCTGTCATCTGTAAATTAATCTTTGAAAAGGCCAATAAATTATTTTAGTCCTTGATTTAATTTAAAACCTAAATAAATTTTCTTTTTATTCATATAGATTCTTGAAGAAACCATTTTCTAATTAAGAATACAAATCAACAATTTCTTTGCTTGACACCAAATATCTTTTTCTTGGATGTGCTTTATCTAATTTTTAATGGAATGTAAATTAAATATATTTTTTTTCTCTGAAATTTTCTCTCTTTTTGCTAAGCAATTTTAAAATTCATTCAAAAAATATAACCGGTACTTTTAGTATATTCGTAACCGTTATTAATATGCGGGGTTTTACAGAAAATCAAAAATTTGTATTGCCTTGTGTTGTTTTGTTGTAATTTTTGTTTGTTAGCATATTAATTAACTACATTAAAATTATTTTAATATTAAACTCTTTATTTTTTGCATTACTATAAATTAAAATGGAAAATACAGAAAAAGTAATCACATCTGTGGATGAATCTCCATCCCGCTCAAAAGATCTGAGCAAGTAAGTTTTCAAAAGAATTTTTTTAGTTCTGCAGTAGCTGTTTATTTACACATTTAATTGTTGCATTACTTTTACGCCTACCTTTTGCTGGTTAATGTGTAAATTAATACAAAATCAACACATTGTTTGATAATTCAATAAGTAATATTCTTATATTAACTGGAGTTTAATTCTTTTGATATACCGTAAAACCTTGATTTTTGTGTTATTCTTTCGATGCTTGCATTTATTGTTACTTGAATTTTTACTACGTTTGTAAAGAATGCTGTTTTACATTACTTTCCAATTTTATATGTGTCTTAAGACACAAAAAAAAAAGCGATGTAAAATAATTTTAAGAGTAATGTATTATAAAGTTTATTAAAGTATTACACAAGAGCTAATATTACATGGTAGCTATTTTATTAATTGCTGTTTTAACACATTTAAAAAAATTTTTAATCAAGTTCTGTTATAGTGTTTTTTAAAGTTTGAATTGAATTAACTTAAATTCAGTACTTTTCTTTTTATTTCTTTATGTTTATTATTTATTAATATGAGCTATCATGTATTGAAAAGGTATTATTTCTATACCACTTGATACACATTTTAATCATGTTCAGCTTATATATAAAGAAAATTCTCTTGGGATATTTTAAATGTTTTATTTGTTATAATACAAATAAAAAGATCAGTTAAATATGAAACGTTTAAAGATATTTCCAAAAATGCTTAAATGTGCACTAAATTCTTTGCAAGATTCAGATCCTTATTGCCTTTTATTTTAAAAATTGATTAATAAAAATTTCTTTTATTTTCTGGGCTAGTTAAGAACTACTCTATCAAATTTAAATTTTAGAAAAAATAAACTTAAATTTTTATTTTAAAATTTCTGTGTAACTTTTAAAAACTCCCCTTTTTTTTTTTTTTTTTTTCTATTAAAGCATTAAGTAACTTATTACTGATTCATGTGATATATTTGGCTAATTTAAACTTTATTAGACCTTCATAGTTGACAGTTTTTTCATGTGTGCCAGGCTTTGGCTTGATTTAACTTTTGTCTATTGAATTCCAACCCTAGCCTATGACAGACAATTAATTGAGCTAACAAATCTGAAGATAATTAAAAAAACTATGGAAACTTATAAGTAAGTAAAGGACTGAATTCAAGTTAATTCAGTTCAAACTTCAAAAAAAATATATATAACAGAACTTGATAGAAAATGATTTAAAAAATTTTAAATATGTTAAAATAGCAATTAATAAAATCAATATTTCATCACAATTCAGATGACTTGAAAAAAGAATGAAAAGAAAATGTTTTGTATTGCTGAAAGCAGTATAGAATGTGAAAACCATCATTGATCTATTTTCTTGAATGGTTTAAAATGTTCATAGATTAAAATGAAATGTTATGTAAATCTGAATTTCAAAATATACTATTTGATGTGCCAGTTCTGGGTCGTATTCTATGTGCCATTAGAATTAGTTTGCGTCCTTTAGCAGTTGCCAATTTGTCAAAACTATTAGTTAGTGAAATGAATTATTGTTGGGATTTCCCAAACCACTTTGGGTATTTTCAAGTAACAGACATTTATGGGATAATTTAATTTTTTTTTTCCTCTGAAATGCCTCAAAATAATTGGGAATTAAAAAAAAATATTGTATAAAACCGTTTTATAAAATTAGATTTTGTAGAAAACAAAATAAGTTTAATTGTGTGAGATATTTTCTGTGGGAAAAATTGGGACCGTAAAGAAAACAAAAACTTGATCAAAGCCAAACAGTAAATGTCATAGGACTATCCATTCTTGGTAGTTTTCCATATGAGATGCCATATCAAAATGTTGGCTTGGATCATAGTGTAACTTTTAAGGAATTGATTATTTAAAAAACTGTAAATATTATAGATCATTATAAACACAATTTCAAAGGCTGTACAGTTATTTTTTTAATCTATTTGTATATATTGAGCAATATTTATGAATTCAAGAAGAAAAATCCTGCAAAAATTTACTTTTTATCTACTAAATAAAAAAAGCAAAATTATATACAAAATGTCCAATAGAGGCTGAATTATTTATTTTAACCCTTATCAATATTGTAGAAAAAGTGGATTTAAATTTCATTGCACATAAAAAGAGCATCCATCTTTTAAAAAAAAATGATACTGTTTTACAATGCAAGTTCAATTTTTAAATAAATAGTAAGGGAAGGGTGTATTAGTTATCTTTATTTATGAAAATTTGCATCGAAAAGTTTGTACAGATTGACACATATAAATCCTATTAAAGGTGCGGGGCCTGTATGGCCGAGTGGCTAGCGCTCTGGTTCTCGGTAACACAGGTTTCGGGTTCGAGTCCCGGCGGTGTCATGGATGTTTGTAGTGGTTCGGCGGAATCCACTTTAAAACGTAGGTCCCGGTCTGTTTAGCCCTCGTGCGCAAAAGATGACCGTAGAGCGACAAACCAAACCTATTAAAGGTGCTGGTACGAGTTGTTAAATTTGTACTGGTTATGGCAAATAGATGCCATTGTTTAACAAATAATTAATATTATGATAGCTCTACAAAAGATGTGAAAGTACCCATTGTGATGATCATATTCCCAACTAATGTAGACGATAAATGGCTTTTTAGCCATTTTATAACTTAATTTATATGATGGTTTTTTTATTTTCCCTGTATTTTTTTCTTTAAATTATTTATGTGCTAAATGAATTTTTTATCCTTTCTTTTGTAAAAAATACACTAAAACTTACAGATTTGAAAAGTGTCAAAATGCTTTGTAACAACATTAATATTGTTGTTTCTTGAAAAATTTTTACTATGACAGATAATTAATTATCATATATTTTTAAAGATTTTTTTTTTTTTTTTTTTTGTAAACTTTTGTTTCTTTTGCAGAACACTTCCAGAGGAAGCTTTTAATAATTTTGTACAAGGTAAACGACACATGCTTGTTCAAGATTATAAGTTTGCTGTTCAAAGTTTGGCGACTGCATGTGAACTATATACAGAACATTTTGGAGAACTGGCTGCAGAATGTGCTGAAGTTCATTTTTATTATGGCAAAGCATTATTTCGTTTATCACAGCAGCAAGCTGGTGTGCTAGGAGGTGCTTTAAATGAAGGTTTGTGTCTGTTTTCTTTTCCATTATTAATTAGTATATTTTTAATTCTTTACATTAAATCTGCTCATCAACACAACAATACATATTCCAAATGAAGAAATTGAAAATTTTTAATTATCAAGTCATGAAAATTTTTGCATTTATATTTTAACTCTACAGATGGTAGGTCCAAATTTATATCATTGATCTGTTTAAAAAACTGTCAGAATCTATAAAAGGTTTGCCATTATTCAAAAATTTTTTTAATAATTTCAATAGTAATGAAATATGTAAAGATATTGCCTACCTGGTGGATTTCTTTAATTCATTATTAGGGAATGCTTCTGATAATGTTACATAAGTAACAGTGATCTTTTTATTCCAGGTGATGATAGATTTAAAAGGAATTTATCTAATAATATGAACCTTGTCTTTAAAAGTATTGTTAAAAAAACATTTCATAAATATAAAAGGAATTGTCTGTTAAAATCTTGTTTGTAATTATGGAACTTTCCGCATAAGTAAAATATCATATTTATATTTATGAAGAAAATATTATTATACTTTATATATAAGTGTATGTTAATTAAAATTCATTGTTATACTATTTTAAAATTAAGTAACAATCATCAATAATTAGTTTCCATGTTACATACATATGTATGAAGAATTTAACAATTTTCTTTTATTGAAATGCTCTATTCTTTGATTTCATTATGTTATACTTTTATTAAAATGGAATTGCTTCTTTACCTCAGAAATATGTGTGAAGTTGTTATTTAATTAGAATGTTTTACACAATAAATGATTAATACATATATACCTGATTTTATATCTGATTGTTTTTAATATGTAGAAAAATTGCTTTATTTGTAAAATTAGAGAAAAATTATATTTATCATACACATAACTCAATATTGCCTTTATCAATGACATTCCCTCTAAAAAAAATGTTATATCTTCATAGCAATTTTAATTTTGTATTTTTAAAATATCAAAAATTAAAAACATGCTATTGTTTTTTTTTAGATGCTAATGATGATGATGATGACGACGAAGATGAAGAGGAGCCCGAAAAGTCTTCTGGTAAAAAAAAAAAAAAAAAAATTCTACTTATTTCTATAGTTGATAATCATTTTTTAAATCCAAATATACTTCATTAAATTTTCTTATTTATTTTTATCCCTTATTTTTCAGAAGAAGAAAGTAAAGAAAATGATGAAAGTGAAAAAAATGAGTCAGGTAATTATAATTTTTTTGTAAGGATATTATTATGTATTAAATGTTGTCTGTTGGAAAGATTCACTATTTTAATGTAAATATATTTAAGTAACTTTAACTAAAACATTATTTAGCTGCATTTTAATACCATCAGTTAATTCATTCTGATGAATTTTTTCATCTTGACTTTTCACAAATATAATTTGCCAAAAATTAACATTAATTTTTACCCAACAGTTTATTGATAAAGGAATATGCATGTATAATTTTTTTTTTATTTATTTTAAAACACATGTGTTTAACTTTATAAACATTGTGCTTGTATTTTCTACATTAAATCGGTACTATTTTGTTAAAATTGGCAACTCTTGATTATTTCCTCTCTTAATTTTACAAAAAATTTATCATCAATGCTAAATCAGAAGAAAATTTTTTTATTTTTACCTATAAAGAATTTATTTCATTTTATATTATTTTCATGGATTTTTTTTTTGTAGGGAATTTTCAAGCTATTCAATTTTTGCATAGCTTGAAATATAGTATAGTATAGAATATTGAGCATAGTTGTTCTAATGCAGCTGGCAATATAGAGACAGTTAATCTTTATGCTATAAGGAAGGGTTGCACCGCTGTTACTCATTTAGCACTACCCAAGGTTACGTGTAGTTTGAAGATATGCTGTAGACATGAATAACACTACCTCCACAATGCTCTACGATCATATTAGATCTGGGCTTACGGTTTAAAGTGGATTCCAAACCACTACAAAATCCATGGCACTGCCGGGACTCAAACTATTTAGAATTGTAATTTATTATAGAATTGATAGATCTCAAAAGTATTATACTTTTGAATTATATTTAATAAAATAAAATTAAATAAAAAGCTCATTTTTCCCCTTCTGAAACAATGCCTGCTTTCAGTCCACTAAGAAATTCATTGATTTGTATTAAAATGATAAATTTATTTTGGAAATTTTTCCTGTAATGACATACTTTTACTGTTTGTTTTTGTAAGTTTCATTTAATATGGACTCGTTGTGAAGTAATATAGTGGAATAAGATTTTTACATTCAGTTATACAAGCTTTCCAGCATTTCTGCATTTTAACTGATCTTTGATATTCAAATAAAATGTTGAAACTTTCTACATATTTTTACTACCTACATGATTGAAATTGCTAATGGGATTGGAATAAACCCAATTTGAAAAGAGAAACTTTCACTTTTTTCTGTTCATTGATGCATTGCTTTCTCCTTTAAATTGACCAATAACATTTTAAAAAAAGTATTTATGAATAATTACAAACAAACAATACATTTTAAACACTAAAAAAAGTTGCAATTTTTTATGCTACCATGAATATATTTGAGAAAATTCCATATTTGATTTTTAGTTCAGAAGAGTTAAACTTATCTGTAAATAGTAATATTTGTTTATTTAAACTTAACTGAATTTATTGTGCTGACTTTGCATATTTTATGTTTCTTCAGTAAAGAAAAATTTGTTACTTCATAACCAGATTTGATCTATTTTCATGTAAATTGAAGATCTTATTTCATTATAGTTCTTATTTTATTATAATTTTTATTTTGCTTTTTAAATGGCTGATTGAAAACTATATAAACAAACTTAGATGTATGCAATCGAATTTTCGTATGCTATTCAATCAAATATTAGTGTTAACGTTGCCCATTGTAACAAGTGTACATATAAACTTTTTAAACACAAAATAAGTGTGAATCTTCAATAAAAAACAGAGTTATAACTTTTAATCTAATGTTTCTGGATTAGATTCTAGTGTAATAAGAGCGGAATGCAGTTTTTCATCATTTCTAATTGAGTATCATATACCATTGAATATTTCTCATTATGTTTCCAGACTCTGAATTTGCTAAAAAATATTGTCATGAGTTCTGTAATCATAAGTGAAGTGCCAAAGAGTATATTGTAGTGACTAAATACTTAAGAAATATTCCTTTTTCTGTAGATGTTGAAGGAATTAATGACTCTGATTCATAATTATAACATTACAATGAAGATATAGCTGAAGTTCAGATTTGTATTTAAGATTTTTCCAATAAAAATAGCCGACCTGTACAAACATTGCAAAAGGTATGTTAGATAAACTTCAGGATCTTCATGTATAGTATGCTCATGCATGCTCTTTAATCCAATATTTGATGGTTCGAAATATTTTAAATTGACACTTATTGAACTGTTGACTTTAAGATTTTTTCCATGTAGTTTCATGCATTTATTGATCTTGGCTGCCAGGCTGGGAAACAATATTTGCTCAATGTGTTTCGTAACTCTCAATTACCATTTCAATATGGTACTTCTTGTTTTCTAGTGGGCTGCACAATATTATAACAGGGTGGCCACTCAACATGGAAACCTTCAGAAATCAAGGAATTTTTGTAGAAAACTGGAAAAAAATTTCGAGAAACAAAACTGGAAAAATTAAATTTTAAAATGAAATATTCCAGATCCAAATAGAAGAAAAGTTGCCAAATTATGGAGATTAAATGTAGTCACCACATCTATTTAGAAAAAAATGATTTATAAAAAATATATATAATTTATATATACATATTTATTACCTATAATCACAGTTCCAAAGTTCCCTACTACAATCACAGAAATATGGGGGCAGATATAATTTTTCCCCTCTGTATATTCTGCATTATAGGGGAAATGTTATTCTCAAGTTGTTATTCCGGTAACATTAGCTTTTTAGATGCCTTTTAATTGATCAATTTTGAAATAAGGAACACTTTTCTTAATGTATAAAACAAGCAATTTGTAGCCTATTTCTTTTTTTATATGAATTTTTACGTAGGATTTCTACGAATTTCTTAATTGTCAGTGTATTTTAGATATGTATACAGGAGTGAAAAATCAGTTATAAATTTATGCTATATTCTGCTGCAAAAATGGCAAATTTCACATCTTTGCTCCAAACTGCATTAAAATTTGAGATTTCCTTTATTTTGATTTAGAAACCCTGGAAAAATATTCAAATATAAATGAGCGACTCTTCGCTAAAAATCGTCATTAGAGGGAGTACGAATTATTGAACGATGTAAGAGTTCTGCTTTAACGATGTTTATTGCTGAGATAGATTTTATTGGTTACATCAACCACAATATGCTTTTTTTTGCCGTCTTCATATTAGTGATGGGCAATTCCAATCATTTTAATGCTTCAAACATTTGAAATTTTTTTTGTAATGATTCAAGTTGAATGTTTCATTCTATACTGTGGCTCCATTTATTGTTCTTTGTAGGACAAAATAGGATAAATAATTTGTTTGTGGACATATACTGCTAAATGTTCCTACAATAACTATTTTACATAAACATATTAAATTCAAGTTAATTTAAAATCTTAACAATATTTTACATTTGTAAATTCTTCCTCACCATGCATAATTTTTCCATTGCCTCCCTTAATTTTTTTTTAATTTCTGTACATCGTTAATTTTTTTTCTACAACAAATATATTTGCCTCTTTTTATTAATTACCTTGATAAATTTCCAAATTTTAAAATAATTTTATTTTTAACTAAAATTTACAAATTAATTGTGATTTAAAGGATTAAAACAATTCTTTATTTCTAATTTTATAACTTGTACCGAATTTCATTGGTACTTTCTTTTCCCACAGAAAATTTACTGTTATATTATATTTAGAAATAATAAAATTCTCGAAAATAACATTTGTCAAAACATACTTATGATATTTATCCATTATTTACTTCATGCAATTGTTTGTTCTTATGCATGTTATATTGCTAAAACTTAAAACACTGTTTTTCTTTATATAAATAGAAACTAGCAGACCCGGCCACACATTGCTGTGGCTTTTCTTGTATTTCGTTCAATTATTAGATACTATAATTGATATTGTTAAGGAAGTGATTGGTAAAGAATGATGAAAAGTTCAAATTAAGCTTCAACGAATAGAAAATGTTTAATTTTTATTAATTTAATGAATGAGGTAGATAATGTTGATTTTTAACACTGTTTTATAATTATTGTACCTAATTTAATTTTTAATAATCATTACTTTCATTTATCTTAGAACTAAGCGATGAACAATATTTCTTGTTAATCTGTCTTCCGTCAAAATAAATAAATTCGTTAAATAATTTAATAAGTTGGTTATGATTTTCTGAAAGATTTTCCAACAATTATACAGTAGCTCTTTGTACTGCTTGTTCGATAAAATTATACTGACATCGAGTTGTCGCACATTCTTCAGAACCGCCCATAAAATAAATTTGAAGAAATTTTGGCTCTTCGTTAGGTATTGGCATCAACGAACCGGTCTTATGGTACACCTGACCTTGTATTTTGAATGTACTTTCAAAATTACGTCGATCGGATGATAAATCGCAAATTTTATTTGCGTCAAATGACGTCAATGGTGCCAAATGACGAAATATGAAAATCGTCGATTTTACATGTAAATAAAAAAAAAAATCTGAATAAAAACAATCCTATCTCTCAAGTTGGAACAAAACACACACACACACACACACACAAAAGTTGAAATCGGATTGTTAATTTCGGAGTTCATCCCGAACAAACATCGTGACACGGGAATTATATATAATAGATATATATCTAAGCATTTTTTTCTTACTCGATTAAACTCATATTTTATTTGATACTTTTAAATTTGTAATGAATTTATTTGTTACTGAAATGTGTTTAAAATAATTCATATATCAATTAAAACATATTTAGACTTAAAATAGCATAAACAAAATTCAGAGAAAAATTTAATATATGTTTGTTATTAAATAACTGAATAATCATATTTTTATAAGAATTTCATTGAAAATTTATACAAAATTTCCATGAAAAATATTTATTGCTAGGAATTCTTAAATATTTGAAGCTGCAAGAAGGTTTAAGTAAAAACTGTTAGCCTTTAAAGTATATAAAATGTATTAATAAATACATCCATTACTGAAATGTATTCATTGCAGTAACCAATGTAGTTAATATACATTAAATAAAGAATGATTTTAATATCTATACATTAAATAAAAATTTAATTTTTAACATACTATTCTAATTTTCTTCTCGAAATTAATGTGCATATCAATGTTAGTTTCATATTGAATTTCCGATATCTTGTAAAATTTAATTTCAGTTCAAATCATGTAACTTTATTTCATACCAATTATATGATTGCTAACTAGTATAAAACTAATTAATTTATGCCGTGAAATCTGAAGATGAACTTTTAATGTAAAAATATACTGCTATTAAACCAATGAGAGAGAGAGGAAAAGCTGTTGCAATAATGTAATTCGCCCTGCTATGAAACCACCGAAATCTGCTACAAAAATGCAGTTTCTCATACTATGAAAATAATTTTTTGATTTTCCACCCCTCTATATAGCTTATAATTTAACACAGCAGATTTGCATGTTTGAAATGTCTTCTTTTAACATTAGGAAAACATCCATGGAAACTAATTGCTTTATTAGATCTTTTAATTTGATGACTTTCGTCATGCTACCAACTAAATCTAGTTTTTCCTAGCACTGACTGACCCCTTTCCAAAGTACTAAATATTTAAGAAAAGTTAAATTTTCTTGTTAATGCTTTTTTTTTTTTTTTTTATCAATTAAAAATTGTATTGTATGACTCCAACAATTAGATCTTCAAAACTGTGTGACATCGAAAAGAAAATCTTATTTTAGGACAAATGAAAATATGTTTCACTTGGTGATATATTTGAAAATGCTTCAAAAAGTAATCATATACTTGAAAAGATGTTACCTACTTATTTACCTTTTCAAGTAATCAATCAATCATCTTAGCAAAAAATTTAAAAATCTGAAAAGATCACTGAAGCAGAAATTGTAAGGACTTTGCACTGTGTAAAGATCAAATTCAAAAACTATACTCATTTTAAAAATCATGTTTCCAGGCTATATTGCTAAAAAGTTGACAACGAACAAAAATTGCTTATTTCGGCATTGATGGAGATACTCCATATTTTTCTAACCAGCTTTGTTAAGATCGACAATATCAGTTATGCTCAGTATGAAATAAGTGATGGCATCAACGAAATTGAACTAATAGTAAAAAATACAAGAACTTATTTTCCACCATGAGTTCTGCCTCATGATATTTCACTAACAATTACTTAAAGGCTATAAAAACATTGATTTGCAAGATTTTTTACTGTACTTTTAGTTATTTCTTCAATTGATTTATTACAAAACATAATTATTTTTGTTCACAATTAGAAACATAGATATAGGTTTTAATTACGGGAAATATTAGAGATTCTTTTCCTCTCTAGAATCACCATTTGATACTATTATTAGATTGTAGCTTTTACTATCTACCTATAGGCAGATTTACTTAACTTGCTAGTTAATCCAAATGCAGTGTATAGTAAGTCTTGTTAGATTGAACCTGTGTGTAATTATTTTATGCATTTCCATGCTAAAAATTTTGACTGAGTAGTATAACATAATTTCTGTCAAAAAATTTTGCTTTTTAGTATGAAAAATCTGTTGATATCTAAGAAAATTCTTACACTATGATTTTTTATAGGATATCAAGCTTTGAAAATATTTATAATTTTTTTTACTTTTTTACATGGTTTTAAACGTAAATGCTATTAATTACCGATGTAGTATAATTTTCATGTTCGTAGGGTATTTAAAATAGCTTATATGGTGTCCCTGTTTTATGCAAGTGATCTGGAATTTTTCTAAATTTCACTTGATTTTACTTTGCTTGGAGAGTGGCCACTTTATATAACAATTAACTGCGCAATAAACTACATTGTTTCAACATCTTTATATATTAAATGAATATATATTTCTAGATGCAGAAAATGGAGAAGGAAACCAAGAAGAAACCGATGAAATAGCAGAAGAAGAAAAAGAACTTTCTGAATCAACAGATTCCCCTCAACAGGTGGTAGAAGATTCTTCTAAGGAACCGGTTGGAAAAGAAGGTGATCAATCTCTCTCTGCTGAAAAGGAAACTCCAAATGAGGCAGAACAAGAACCTGAGGTAAAGTATGGCATCAAGTATTAGAGTATATCAAGCATTGGTGGCAAATCGCTTGATAAATGCTAATCGCCTGATAAATAATTAGAGTGACTATCAAGTGTTATTACAGAAGAAAAAAATTGCAGCATCAGCTAGCATATTTAAAATATTAAAATTTTTCTTAAAAAAATAAAATCTTATATTTAAATCTTAAAATTTAATAACTGGCATAAAAACATTGATCTGTATATTTAAAAACTCTTTGTAGGATGTTAAGTTTGGATTTTGGCTGAAGACTCCAGAATATATTATTATGACTTTTTTTAAGCTGTATTTTAAAATTGAAAAAATCTTATTAAATAGATTTAATGCTTTTTAAATGTTTTGATATAACCTTCTATTTTATAAAGTATATAATGTTACAAATTGAGTATTGTGAAACGTTTTCCCCATAATTTAGATTTTTAAAAATTATCATAAATAATATAAAGCGTTATAGATTGTTTTATTTAGTTTTTAAAAATGAAATTGGTGTTGTAATTAAATTAATTTTTATTTTGTGTAATTTTTTTACTCTGTGAAATATAAGTTAAAAGAAGTTGGAAGAATAGGTATTACTGTATCTGAATGAAATAAAATATTTTTAAAAAAATTCACTTCTTTTTTGGAAATATGTTTGTTTTTTAAAAAGTGTTAAGTTTAACAGTATTAATTTTAAAATTCATTCTATACCAATTGTCTTTTTATTTTTCAGGAAGATGATTTAGAATTAGCTTGGAACAGTCTTGAAACTGCAAAATCTATTTATCAAAGGTTTATATTTTAATTTTAAATTTTGAGTTGAAAATATTCATATTGATGTAAAAATATTTATTATATTTCTTAGGTAACTGAAATTATTTTAATTTTATGATTGATAAAATTGTAATATTTTTTTATTACTCACAAGTTTAGTTCATTAAGAACCAAATCCTTTCCCATTTGAAATAAATTATTATAAATTTAATGTTTTAAATGACAAATATTTTACATTACATTTCATTTTTCTTAAATGAAAAAATAATTTTATTATGTAGTAAGAACTTTGTTATGAGATAGAATTGCAAAAAAAAATTTTTTAACCCGATTCAAATTTTTATAAATTTGTATTTCAAACATTGCAAATTTCCGTAATATGGTTGATACTGCGAAATATTATATACTGTATTATTAAATATTTTGTTTTGTGTTGCTTTCTTTTTTAGGCAAGGGGAAAATAATACCGAAGCGCAATTGAAAATAGCTGATATTTATCAACTTCTTGCTGAAATCAGCATGGAATCAGATAACAACATAGCTGCAATTAGTGATCTTAAAACAAGTCTTGAAATAAAGAATCGTCTCCTTGAACCTGATGATAGACTTTTAGCTGAAACGTATCCTTTCTGTCAAAGTGTATATTAACATCCATAAGTGTCCCTTTACATTTTTTAAATTTTATCAAAGAGATTTTGAAATTAATTTTCTTTTAAAACTATTTTGACAATTATTGTAATTGAAAATATGCCTTTATATACATTATGCTGAACTAGGTTTGCTTTTTTTAATAAAATATAAAGGCATACATCAAAATTTTAATGAAAATCTTTCTTTAATTAAGTGCAAATAAAATAAACGGCCAAACCTACATTACAGAATATTTCTAAACATGGTTTAAAATAACAAGAATATTAGAGTAACTTTTACTAATTGCTTCCCTTGTGAAAATGTCTTTTATTTAAAGGATTTTAAGAGTTATCTAGAGCTTTCTAGAAAAAAAACCAATAATTGCACTAATTTTGTGTTTAATACAGGGTGGTGACAGAACCAGGAATTTTTTATCAATATAGAAAAGTCACGGAAATTCGCAAAAATGTCTAAAAATTAAAGGAAAATTGTGGACGAAAGCATATTGCTCCAGGCATGTAGAATCTGAATAAAAGCAATCATGCGCGCGATCGGCGATTTTATAGCCAGGCGTGCATGGTAACTTTGACCATTACTCATTTTATTGCAACTTTATGTCCAGTTTATGATTTATCTCTTTTTTTAAATTTGTTTTTCACTAGTGTGTGTGTTTGCTTTTACTTGTGCTATGTTTGCACTCATGCTATTTGCTTAAGCTAATTTAGAAATTAAGGATTTTATTAATTAATGATATTTTATTAATTATCTATTGTTTATCATGCTTAAATTCATTCCCTAAGCCTAATTTCACTATCCTTTAGCATTTGCATTCATTCGTATTTACTATTTATGTATATAATTATTGAAAATTAAGTTAATTTTTTATTTATGTATATTTTAAGTGTATTAGGCCTAAATTATTTTATCAAGTATCCTTTAGAGTATGCGTTGAATGCATACTTTAATTTGTTAATTGTATGTTTACCCGTGGAAAAAAGTGAATTATTAATTCTGTTCTTAAATTGTGATTGCATTATTTGTGTATATAGAGGTGAGAGAAAGTAAAGTTTAATGATACAAGGTTGTCTTTGAAAATTACATTAATTGAGAATTGTTGTTGGCCATTTCGTGACATTTTACTATTTCTTTTCTTGGGTTTCTTATAAGAGAAGACAAAATAAATCATGTAAGTCCCTCTTAATGAAACAGTTTAAATTAAATAATTGATCTGTGTTTATTTTAGTTTACAGTGGTTATCTTGTAATAGTTAGGGTGTTTTCTGTTATATACTATTTTAATAGATTTTTTAGGTTCATTTATTTTTTAAAATTAAATTTCAAAAAAATATATTATTGTTTTCATATTAAATAACTGTTAAAAGTGTTCTTAATAATGTATTCTGTAGTTACCCTACAATAGTTGTAATATAATAAGCTTATAGCATTTAAACCTACTTAAAAATGGCAAGATTTTGCCATAATGTACTGCATACTGTTATATTTGGTAATATACGAATTGTTAGTGTATAAGTAACATATTGCAAAACAAAACAAAATTTTAAAATGATCAACTTAAAGGAACAATTTAAAATATGAATAAGTATAGAAAATTATCACTTAACTAAAAAATTATAACAATATCTACTTGATTTTTTTTCTCCTTAAACAACCTACATAATTTTCAGCACCTCTTACGAATTGAATATTTGTAGCTTTGCATTGATATTGAATGTACACAAGTCATCACTGAGATAATAATTACTTAACACTTATATTGTAGAAATAACATAATTCCAAACATGCATATCTATTGAATGAAAAATATATTTCTGAAGATTGTTCAGATGCTTTCTTAGTAAAAAGTCAAGCATTTATCATTGATGTGATGATGTTTGTATGATGATTGAAGCAAACATAACAGGGTTTAAACATTGTATTTTTGTCTAGATCATATAATAAAGGACATATATATTGTCAAGTGTCTATCATTAAGATGACATTTTTACAAATATTTGTGTGTTTTTACAATATTTCTTCGTTTTACAATATTCGTATATCAATTGTATTAAAATGTCCAGTAGGAAAATATATTCCACATAAGAATATCAATTTCTATTCAGTTGTTTTTGGAAACATTAACTAGCTCACATTATTTGCATTAACAGTGTATTTGGATCTTAGATGTTGTCTTTCTAAGCAAATGTGTATAACGGAAATTATCTAAACTGCTCTGATATTCATAACTTGTATAGAAAGAGTTTGTTTATAAATTTTTCTCATGCTTTATTTTGTCCTGATATTTAAAAAAGTTATCCAAAATAGTGGATGTAACAGATAAAATATGGCTTTATTACCATTCTTTAAATTTACATTTGACCTTTGTAATCGTAATTTTTCAAAAATTAGAAAAGTATTAAAATGTAAATTGTTTGTAATAAAAATAATGTCAAAAACATGTTTATTCCACTCTGATTCCTTTTAAAGAAAGGCTTAAAAAATAAAATCTAGAAGTATTTGTTTTCTTGAAATAGAATTTGTATTTTAAAAAGAGAACATTCACATGTATCCTTGACCTATTTTAAGATATTACCAGATGGGTTTAGCACAAATGTTGGAGAAAATGTATAGTGAAGCATTAGATAATTTTAGAATTACAGTGAAGATATTAGAGTTGAAAAAAGAAAATTTAAAAAGTACTCCTGTTGATGAGACTCCTGGTAGTTTTGCACGTGCTGATATTGAAAAGGAAATTGAAGATTTGGATAGTGTTTTAGCTGATATCAGAGAAAAAATAGAAGATACCACAGAACTAAATGATGAGAGTCAAAAATTAAAAGCAGATGTTTCTGGGGAGGTAATTATTTTTTTAATTAAGTTCATAAATAAAATTTTGAATATATATATTAATTTACTGTTCACATGTCTAAAGGAAAATGTTTAAAAAATATTTGAGTTCAGTTATCTTCCTAGTAAATATTGTAAAACTTACTTTGATTTTATAAAATTTAAATTCAATATATTTACTGCAGGATTTCAATATTTTATTTTAAAAGATTTAAATGTTTTAAAGGTAAATAGTACACTTATCTAGATATGTGAAATTTCTCTGTATTATTAGTCATCTCACTACACTGATATTTCTGTTGTTTAAAAATTATGGATTGTATTTTTTCAATTTTTTATATATTGTAATATTTTGCATTAATTTGACTTAAAAATTCTTTCCTATTTTATTTTATTGTTCTAGCATGTTCATCTCTTTTCTAACTTTCATAAATAAGTTTTAATTTGTACAGGTTCAAGTCTAGAAAATTGTATGCTTCAATTAAAATATATAATTAATGAAGCGTTATGAATTTTTAATTGCAAAATTTATTAAATTTCCTGAAATGCAGTAGTGTCTCATTAATATTGCACATATCATGGGTAAATATATATATATAATTTACGGTTATTTTCTAAAAATTGTGCACTTTCTTTCCCTTATGAAATATTCAAAGCATGATTAATCAATGACATTCTGTAATGCATAAATAATTTTTTGTGAAAACACCTGAATTACACAAGTTTTCTATGTTTAGCTCTGTATTGTTTCAAATTATATTTTTAATTAAAGTTGCAAAACATATACTTATCCTGTATTGTTAAATTTTTAGGATTTGGGATATATATTAAAAGATAAATTTTTTTTTTTTACTTTGCATCGTTCCCATTTATATATAAATCATGATCATGCAATTCATGGAAATTTGAAGTTCATAAAAATTTAAAGACAGGAATTTGTTGATTTGTAGTTTATTACTTTTAAACTCTATTTATTTATTTATTTATTTTCTTCTTTATTTAGGATACGTTTCATGAACCTGAAAAGCAGATTATCAATACGAACAAACCTGTTTCTAATATAACACATCTATTAAAACGAAAGGTAATATTTGATTTACTTCATTATTGAATTTTTAGATGAAGTTTAAATTATTGATACTTCTTCATTACTATCAAATATCCTTAATTATATGGTTACATTTATTTTTGTTAAATAACATCTTCAAAATGAAGTTGAAATATACATATGAAACGAAATAAATTTCATTGCTAAAATGTTTGATAACAATTTGTTCAGAATGAGAATACAAATAATTTATTACTACATTTCATGTATAACGAATTAACAGGTGGGCTGAAAAGTTCATAGATTGACACATAGATGGCGCTACTAGCATTAAATCAATATATTTTAGTTAGCCCTAACCTTCAAAAGACACATGTATAAATTTGAAGCTGTTGCACTATTAGTATGTGAGTTATAGCATTTTTAGTGTTCATCCTGTGCAGTCCACTTGGCTGATTGTCGATTGGACTCCGTTGTGAAATGATGAAGCCATGTTTCATCCATTGTCACATATCGACGCAAAAATTGGGGTTTATTACGATTGAACAGCTCCAAACACTGCTTAGAATCATCAGTTTGTTGTTGTTTTGGGTCGATTGTGAGCTTCTGCGGCACCCACTTTGAACAGAGCTTTCGCATATCCAAATATTCACTCACTATATGTCCAACACGTTCCTTTGATATCTTTAGGGTCTCAGCTATCTCAATCAACTTCACTTTACGGTTATCAGAAATTATTTTGTGAACTTTTTTGATGTTTTCGTCAGTAACAGCCTCTTTGGGGCGTCCACTGCGTGCATCGTCCTCGGTGCTCATTTCGCCTCGTTTAAATTTAGCAAACCACTTCTCTACTGTTGATTTTCCTGGTGCAAAGTCCGAATAATGTTTATCCAGCCAAGCCTTGGCTTCAATAGTATTTTTTTCACCAAAAAGCAAAGCTTTATTAACACACGAAATTCCTTTTTATCCATTTTTTCAAACTAGCAAAAGTTGCTTCACTAAAAATGCTATAACTCACATACTAATAGTGCAACAGCTGTCAAATTTATACACTTGTCTTTTGAAGGTTAGGGCTAACTAAAATCATATGGATTTAATACTAGTAGCGCCATCTATGTGTCAGCCTACGAATGTTTCAGCCCACTTGTTACATTGGACAGCAAAAGTATATACTATATATATTTCTGTATGTAAACTGAAATTGTTTAAAACTTTTTTTTAAAGCTTAAGTACGGGGGTTTGCTTTTATACAGATCTGCTAAAAATGCAAATCTTTTCTAGTAGTAGGGTGAATGTCATAAATTGCTAAACAAAGTACTTTTTTTAATCTTTAGTTTATATATCTTAAGTTTATGAAAAAATATTAATTTTAAATAAAATGATTTATTGATTTTTCTTACTTTTTAAACAACATTTTACATCAGCCTCTCATATCATCAGATCTGATTCTTATAAAAATGAGTTGTTTTATTTTCAAAATAATTTATATTTCTGATTTGATATGTCATAAGCAAAATAAAAAATTTTATCTCTGTGAAATTTTCACCTGGCTAACAGTAAAGTACCAAAGTATATACTAGAAATAATAATAATAGTTAATTTTTAAAAGTTTCATGCTATATAGGGTTTTTAATTTTAGGAAAATATTTGAAGTAAAAAAAACTCATACTCAATTTATATATATATATAAATTCCTCAAAATTTGTGTGTGTCTACCTATGCATAACTTTAATTTATATCCAAATTTCAGTAATTTTGGAATAGATACTTCTAATTTAAAACACAGATAAATTGGAGGAAAAAAATTCATTGAATCAATATTCATTAAAAAATTAACCAATTAGGTTTTGCAACTTTCTATGGCTGACTTTTTCTGATGGTATTGTACTGTTTGTATACAGGCTGATGTAAAATTTTGTTTAATAAATAAGAAAAAAGTAGCATTCCAATTTACCAATAAAAATGTCCCAGTTTAATTCCTAATGTTCCAGTCCAGTTAATAAAAATGTCTCAGATTCCTGTGCCCTCAAAGATGTCACCAGTGTTGCAACCCAAAGTATATTTCCGAGAGGTGAAAAATGTGCACCAAAATTCATCCCTTGCTGCATTCTGGAAGAAAAATGGCAAATTTGCACGTATGCACCAAAAATGAAATATTTCAATTATTTTGGTAGTTACACTAATAGTTATCGAAAATAACTAAATATAAACGAGCCAATGCTCAGCCTTCACTTAACATAACCACTAGAGGGGTTGGGGGGTAAGAGTTCAGCTTTTATGATGTTTCTGTTGGTGATAGGATTTATTGGTTATGCTAATAACATTCATCGTGCATTTCTTGTTTTTATTTTGGTGATTTAAATTTTATTAAATTAAATTTTTTTTAATTTTATAACTTGTAATAAAAATTTACAAATTAGCTGTAATTTGTAATTTAAAGGATTGAAGCAATTCTTTATTTCCCATTTATTACTTGAACTGAATATTGAAGTGCATTCTTTTCCCACAAATTTACCATTAATTATATCTATTAATAAAAGTTCTTAAAAATAAGACTTGCTAAATAATATTTATTTAAAAATACATATTTATGACACCAATCCAATAAATACCTGTACTTAATTATAAATTAAATAATGGATGTATTTGTTAAAATACTTTAAATAAAAAAATTTATTTATTATCTGTACATTAGTTTCTAACATTCTATTCTAATTGTAATTTTCTTCTTGAAATTAATGTATACATATATAAATTAGTTATGTATTTGAATTTCTGTTGCAATAGGAATTGATTGAGTTAAATTTAATTTCAGTGCACATCATGTAACTTTATTCCATACATTATACAATTCCTAAATAATATAAATTTAATTATCATAGGCCTTGCAATCTTAAGATGAACTTTTAAAGTAAAGATATGTTACTATGAAACCACACAAAGAGAGAAAGAAAAATGTAATTTCCTCTGCTAAGAAAATCATTTTTTGATTTTCCACCCTGTATTACCATTTCCTTTAAATAATTGTTGTTGTATTCGAAAATTTAACAGCTATGGAGGTGTTTTAGGAGAATATCGTATGGGGCAGAAAGGAAGTATTTATAAGGTTGGTCATTTGCATTCTAGAAAGTATTTTGGTAGTTTAACTTCACATTGCTTTTTTATTGTTAAATTAGCAATGCTGACTTAAAAAAAAAAAAAAAAAAAAAAAACTATTTAATCCGACTAGAATTGCCTCTAAATTAAGAGCAGCAAGTAGATCTATAGAAAATGTGTAGATATCAGAAAATCGGAATGTACTAATAGATCAAGAATGTTCATTGTTGGAGTCTGAACAGTATGCTGCATTGAACAGAGGTGAATCTAAATAAAAGAGTTAATAAGTTTTATTTTTGAATGTGTATAATATCTGGTTATATCTGCTACTGCTGTGTGTGTACTTATTAACAAATCAGTAAAATCTCGCGTAAAAGTTCATGCTGTCAATTTTTCTCTTGCATTGTGCTTTTGGTGTCTTTCATATTATCCAATAATATCTCGGTGAACTATTTTTATTCCATTTGCCACTGTGCATGTTATCCATTTGGGCTACATCATGGTGGAATCGGTATGCGTGTTCATCAGCAAACTGCTACCATATTATCTAGGAAAAAATGAAGTGTAACAAAATAAAGTATTCAATACATTGCAATCCAATTTTATTTCTATCTGTAGGGCTCGCCAATTGCATCAAAATTTTGAGATTTTTAAATTACCTAAAAGGATATATCTAAGTTTAAAAAAGCATTCTAGCATTTTTTTAATCCATTTGTTTCACTTGAGGTCCACATATGTATAAAAATTTGTCTTTGAAATATCTAAATCCTTCACTTTATTTATTCATTGCTGTAAAACGAAAATCACTTAATAAATCGATGTGTTATGTATTCACTTAACAAACATGCTATAGAAACTACGTATGTTTTCTGTTCAATGGCAGTACTATGCAGCATCTTTCTGTTAAGTGATTTTTTTAATTTCACTGAAGATTACTCATCCAAGACTAAATCAACAATTTTCAGAATATGTAGAACAGCACTGCATAAAAAGAAAAAGAAAAACTTGGCATAATATATATTATTCAGAAAATTACAGTTTAGTTGACCCTATGTGTATTTTACAATTCCTTTCTGATTGTCGGACAGAAACGAAATTAAAAATGAAGGAACCTGAAAGTCACCAAATCCTAGCATTCCCTAATATTATAACTGTGTTATATTATTTTAATTTAAAGGCAGTGAAGTTAATGAAAAATGTACAAAGTATATGAGAATCGACAGTTATTTTTATGATTGTTACGAAATTGGTGCTGACCAACAGTGTTATTCTCATGTGTTTTCTTATAATTTAAATAAATTAATAGTGAATGGTATGGTGAAAATATTTTTGTCTGATTAATGAATCATCTTTTGGAGTGAACTTTGGGATTATTTGTGAAATTCGCTGCTAAAACCCGTATCCATATTATACATATGGGGATAATACATTAATATCAATATGAAAGTATGACATTCTTTAATAATTAGCTAATTTGTGTAAAAACATAATTTATTCTTATTAATTTCTGCAATCATATAATATGTGTGTGTTCTTTTTTGATGTTATGATGAAAGAATTAGTTAAAAAATTTTGATTGATCATTTATTATATAGAAACCTGATCAAGATGAAGCAGAAAGAGAAGCAAAACGTGTTAAATTATCTACTACTGTACAAAATGGAGATGCTACAGTAAGTTTTTTTGTTAATTAAAAATTGTTTAAAATGTCAAATGTGCAAAAATCTAAATGAATGAAAAATTCAATTTAGTTTTTAAAGAAAGAATACAAATTTGCATATTTTAACAAATAAGATTTTTAAATTATTTGTGTCAATAATATTTCCATATACTTTTAAATATTAATGTAATGGCATATTGTTAAAAGAATTTTTATGTGCCGATATTCTTCGATTATGCTTCACATAAAAATTGTTGGTAATGTCCTTCTAATAAGACGGAAAAAAAATTTATTACTATCCAAAACACATTATCTATTTCATTTGTAGGAGATAAGTTCTTTTAATTGAATATGATTTTCACATGAATATTACTTTTTCTATCTAATTAGGATAAATATTTTACTATTTTTTTATATTAAATAAAATCAAACAAAACGTTTGTTGAAATCTATATGAGGAGAAAAAAATTTTTTTAATGGAATTCTATTTTAATCATACATTTAAATCAAGTATATACAGAAAAGTTTGTATGTCATGATTTTAAATATTTCTTTTACTAAGATTGAAAAATGCTGCTGTTTGTGAATGAGATAGTTTATATAAGTTATTATTTACTAGAACTGCAAAATTCTTATAATTTTTTCCCCCCCATCTAAATTTATAACAATTTTATTGAGATTCCTCTGTCAGCTTTGTATGTAAATATAATTTTAGCTATACATGTATACTTTTAATTTATTTTGTTTAGTTATGAATAAAGATTAAACTTTATGAAATTGTTAGATAATTTTTTTTTCTAGGTTACTGAATAACTAACTACAAGCATTTCTGGAATCTACCATTTTCCTATGGAAATAAAAGACTGTAAATATTTTGTGTCGAATTTTGTTTTGTATTTGCCTATTTTTATTTTTTAAAAGTTCTGCATTTGTATATTTTTACATTAAACATTTTTTTTTTCTATTTGTCAATGATTTTTTTTGGGGAAATGTTTCTTCATATGGTTAGATATCAGTCTTAAAGTTAATAAATCAGATTAAAACAATAAAATTTTTCCAGATTATCATTTTATATGATTGCTCTTTCTATAAAATTATTATGTTTTTTTTTTTTTAATTACACTGAACTTGATTTTGTCTTTCTAATAAAATTTAATACAGAAAAGAATAATCTGATAAATTTTTAGACCTTTTGACTAAACATGCAAATAAAAGAAATGCTACAGCATTAGAGTATCCAGTTGGTGTGTGAAAGAAAAATGTATTCATATTGCATATGTTAATACATTCGAATTTGATATGGCTTTAACTATACCAATGCTTATAATATGAAAATTTTACAATTGAGTTAAAGGCAGCATGGTGGTCAAATAAAACTTGACAGTTTTGTAGAAGTGTGACAAAACAGCTTTCATCGTACCTAAACACATACTTTCCTATACATGTCTTACTTCAAATTGAACTCTGATAAACAGACAACTTTTCTATAAATGTTTAATGGCACTAGGGCTAGTGTTGATAAATAATTATTATTTGGTATAAGTCCAGTTAAATACACACTGTAAATCTAAAACAGTATTAAATTGCCTAGAAAATTATTTGAACCAAATTTTAAGTTTAAAAAAAAAAAATGGGGTCCAGCATACAAAATTGCCATAGGAAGTCGATATCTAAATCTACAATAACATCATATTCCTTAGTTGTCATTTTGCTACTACCATAAAAGGAGGGATTTTTAAAATCTTTCTATTCATTAATGTATGTTCCGAGTTGAGCGAAATGTTTTAATATTGTCTTGGATTTTATGAGTATCAACAATCAGAAGTAGCAAGTTTTCGTAATGGGGAACAAATAATATTTGTTATAAAAAACGATAATATTTGCTTTTCATCATCAGCATTAATTTCCTGAATTTAGTTTTCCAAATGACAGTGAAGGTAGCATTTTTAATTTGAAAAATGGGGTTTGTTAGCAGTTCTGATTGGCATTGGTATGAAAGTGACTACACAATTAAGACAAGTTTTACTTCTGTGTGCTATCCTTGCATGTCCATAACATAGTCAAAATATTTTAAAATGTTAGGAACACATGATTGAATTAATCATTAAGGTATCCAGCTTTAATTGTTATGGGGACAAAAAAACCCATAGAATTTCAAAATTCATTGTTACAGTTTCAGACCTTTCTTTATAATTATGATTCTTCAATTGTTGACACCTTGATTGTGTAGTTCTATTTCAGTCTCAAACAAGAAAACAAAAGTTTAATAAGTTATTATGTAGACAATGAAGCAGTTTTGAAGGGATCTACAAATTTCAATGAAAGATCATCAATTTTAAGTTTTTATAAAAACATCAGTATAACAGACAAGTTCTATTAAAGTGTCAATATATGCAATACAAATTTCAATTCTGGTTTTAATTTTTTTTTTTTTTAAATCAATCATGAGTCCTCAGTTTTGTCTTAGTTTTAATAAACTTAATTTAAAAATTTTTATAATATGTTACTGTAGAATCTGCCTTTTGGATATAAAAATGTGATGACTTTCACAACTTTTAATTTATGCAGAATTTTTTTTATTGGACAATGTAAGGTTATGTTTTTACCAGGTGGAGTTTTTTTTAAAAAAGTGTTTTTATGCTATGTTTTTTTTTTTTTTTTTACTTTTAGTGTTTACCGCTAAAAATTTCTGAAAATGCACATAAAACATGTTTAATAAAAATGTAATATAAATTTTTTTTAGAGTATATTTATAATAAGATACATATTGTATATACATAAGAAAAAATATGGTTATTTACATTACAGAAAAATAATACTTGGCACCTCTTGTAATATCATGATGCCAATGTACAAGTCTTGCTCAATTTTTCTTAATGATTTCAAAAATGCATTGTATCCATAATCACAAATTTTTTAACATTAGTCACATTTACTTTTCATAATAATTTAAAATGAGTTCCTTTCATTTCATGGCATAATTTTTAAATAAATGGACATATCTATATCTTCCTAGAAAGTACATAAATATATATATAATATTTTTCATATGTTACGATTGTTATGTAAACTAATTTAAATAAAACAGCAATTTTAAAACTGCTTTTACATGTGTAACAGATACTGGCAAGAAATTTTAATGTTATATAGTATTCTACAACAATTGTCACAATATTTTCAACAATTTATATTAACTTTTAAATTTTGCAATAGTTTTTGATATTAAAAATTATCAATGAAATTAAATACTAAAAAAAACAATCTAACTATTCAGGAATTATGAATGGAATGAAAAGATATATTGATACTGTATCATCTTAAAATATTTCAGAAATTTAAATTGTTTTTTTTACTGATCGCCAATGTGAGAAATAAATAATACAAGTGATTTTAAATGTGACTTTGTTCATAATTAAGAATAAACAATTTTTTTAATAAAAATTTATCAAGTCTAATAAATAACAAATCCATTATTTTTAACAATCATTTGAAACAATGTATAAGTATCAGAAAATAATTTACCATATGTCTTAGTTAACAGAATGAAAAAAGATGCTATACAGTTATACCCTGATTTATGCTGATTTTGAGTTTTAATTTCTCTTAAATTTTCGGCTATAGTGGGTCCTCATACCAGCCCCTTCCCATTATTGGTTAAAATTTTGTCACTAATATAAAAACCACTTTAGTCTTCAATTTATTCATTCTATAAATAACAAAAAAGCATTAGAAGGAGATTTTATTTTAGTTAAGTGTTCATGTTTGCTTTCATGTTCTTTTTTTTATAAACTTCATGTATAAATTCTAGGCAATAAAGTAGAAAAATGGCAGTTCTTAAAAATAATTTTGTAATATTTCAAAGGGTATACAGATTTAAATTATAATTTTAAACAATTTAGAAATTTTAAAATTATGAATTTTTAATGGGATAAAGTAGTTTTATTATTTTTTTTCCTTTTAAACAAATTGTTAGTTTTGAGTTCCAATTAAACAAATTCATATATATAAATATATAAGTTGTACTTGGCAATTTATGACTGACACACATATCGTGAAACTTCAGGATATAACTGTATTGTAGAAATATTTATTTTAAAAATAAAATCTTTTAATGCATTATTCTATAACTACGGTCGTATTATTATTTTCAACACTAAACATTTTAAGAGCTTCAACTACTATGTCATCAATAGAAGTTTTTCCACTTCCTATAAGTTCCATTATTTGATCTTTTAAACAAAAATCTAGAAGTATATGAATATTCTTGCGAAGACAGTCTATGTCAGAAGTCTGTTCATCTTTTAAAACAGGTTTTTGTCCCATTTGTGTCAAAGCTTTTGTAAGAACATCGTCAACAGGTTGTTTTCCAAATCCTAAATGATCCATCAGTTCTGGGTCATTGATTAAAATGCAGAGAAGCTGTGAAAAATTCTCTCTTAAAGTATCAATGGGCTTACAATCTTCCCCACTATTTGAAGAATCATTTAAAATCCACGAGGAATCATTTGGCAAAGAGTTAGGGGAATTCAACTCCGTTTCTGATGAAATAGCAATTTTATGTACTTCGTCAACTTCAGAAGAAATATGTTCTAAGTTGTCAAATGAATTGTTTACATTATTTATATCATTACCATCATTTTGGGATACATTTAAAATGCTTTGTTCCTCCTTATTAGAATTACTAGAGTTCAAAGATCCTATCTCATAATGTGATATCATATGTTCTTTGAAATCTTTTATACTACCAAAAGCTACAGAACAGGCAATGCAAGCAGCAATGGGATTTTCAAATTTTGAAATGGCTTTTAAAATATCTGCAATTGAATCTGAATCGATATCATTATATGATGTATTGTTGCAAAAAGTATTATGATTTTCAAGAGCTTCAGAATGAAAAATTAAACAGTTACAAGTAGTACAATACACAGTAGTCTTACAATTCTTATCTGCATCATTCACACACACACTGTTTGCAGCTGATTTATGACAGGCAAGCATGTGATCGGAAAATGTGCAAGATTTATCAAATGGTATAGAACATGAAATACAAGCTCCTACCATACTTTCAAGGTCCGTGTTAGAATTTATCTCATCTATACCCTTGTAAATTTCAATGTCATTTGCAGTACATTTTTCACAGAAACTTTTGTGTGTTTCTTGAATAGTTAAAGAATACAGACAGTTACATATTGTGCAATGTTCCAAATTACTATTTTTGGAGTTTATAGACTGTTTTTTTAATGAGTTTATTCCAGGTAAATTTTCATTTGCACTTAAATCTTCATCTACTTTTGCTTCCTTAGAATTATTTTTCAAAGATGCATTCTTCATTCGGCAAAATTTACGAACATGCAAGCTGTAATGAGCTTGAGTAGTAAATCCTATATTGCATAGTTCACAAGTAAAGAGAGGTTTCTTTACTCCTCCAATTACAACCTCTTGTTGAGAATCAGAGTTCTGTTTAACAAAGGACTTTTTTGCAACATGTTGTCCACTTAATCTGTCTGGAACAATAGGATCATTTTTACTTTTATCATTCACTGAATTTTTTTTAATTGCTGTAGATTCAACTTGTAAATGCCAAAACAAATGAAGTTGAACTTTTGAATGACTATTTGATTTCTCACCACATATTTCACAAATATAACAATTCTGCTCACTTATTTTCAAATATTTGCCATGAACACTGAAGTGACTTAATCTATGAGGCACAAAATCTTTCACTGAAGTGAATTCTTCAAAGCAATCACTGCATGTTAAAATTTCTGGTCGTTTAACTTTTTTCTTTTGTACTGGAGGTGGCAAAACTGGTGAATCAGATAATGATTTATGCATAACATCAAGATTTTTGACTAGATTGTCACGATGAGATTTAGACTGTCTGTGACTCTGTAAACCACATAATCTCAGAAAACTTAGATTACATATGTCGCAATACAAATCTGTAGGTTTACTACGACTTCCTTTGTCCAAATTATTTCTACTAGATACAATAATATTTTGGTCGCTTAATGATGTTGAATCCTTAGCCCTACAACGAATAATTTTCTTGGGATCTTGGTCAGAATGCACTTTGGTAACATGAAGAACAACCTGTGGAGCAGTAGCTAATTTGATTTTACAAACAAGACATTCAAATTTAAAACTATTATAATGTGCCCTCTGCATGTGATATTCTAAATCTTCAACACTATTGTATCTTAAAGAACAAAATTGACATTCTAATTCTGAATCCAAATGCTTGGTTTGTAAATGCTTATTGCAGTAAAAGTTTGAAGGAAATTTTTTTGAGCAAATTGGACAAGTATTGGGGTACTCTTTAAGTTTTTGTTTTATTACAGATGGTAACAAAGATTGTTTGTAACTGTGATTTTCTCTGGATTCAAAATTTGAGAGGGACTTTGTATGTTTTATTTTTATATGCTGAAATTTTGCAGTTTCGGAAACAAAAATTTGAGAACATATATTACAAGTGGTGTTTCTCAAAAAAAATTCTATTTCTTTTTCAGATTTATCTGCATGATTACGAAGATGAGCATTACGTGAACGAACATGATGAAACTGCTTCTCACAAAATGGACATTTACAAATATTACTCATAGATTTAGTAGCTTTACCCCAATGATTAAACTTTTTCTGATGTCGAAAAAAGTTAAATGAATCGGGAAATGTTTTATAACAAACAGGACATTGGTTGAAAACTTTTGCCGGACTATGCAAAAAAGCTTTTGCAGTTCTTGAAAATCTTTTTTGTGAACCAGGTAAAGATTTTCTAGCAGAACCACCTGAAAAGTAATAATTAAAAGTAGATATACTTTTGTGATTAATACGTGAAAATGATTTTCTAGCCACAACTGTTTGTTTTGCACCAAAAGATTTTCTGGCTTTAAAAGAATTCTTAACTAAAGACATATTTGACTCATGACGATAATATGCAGCAGCACATTCAGAATTCCTCATCAAGTGTTTTTGAAGTATTTCCTTGGTAGGATAAATATTTTTGCACCACATACAAAATATATCAACATCAAAGCAGAAAGAATCATTTATACTTTTCTCTTTAACAGCCATGCTATATGAAAGATTGCCATCAAGAACAAGATCTTCTAATGTAGATAAAAATACATCTGCTTTTGGTTCTTCAGACTCATGCTGCATTTTGGAAAATGATTTTCGAGCAGAGAAGTTCTGCCTTTTAAATGGTTTCTTAGATTTACAAAAGCCTTTCTTCACATGAACATCATACAGTTGCTTTGATGAAAAAATCTCCAAACAAACAGGACAAGCAGTAGCTGATGGTTTAGAAGAATGAATTACCTGCTTGGAACTCTTTTTCAGTTTTTTGATGATTAATTCTTTTGGAATTTTACTTGCAAGAATTTTTTTTCTTCGGTGATATTTAACGCACACATTTTTATGTTGTTTAAATAATGATAGATAATTGAATTTCCTTTTACAGTAACAACAAACTAATGATCCCAATAATCTGCCCTGACATTTATATCTGTGTTTATAGAGCACACGCAAACAGAACGTCACAAAACCACACTTATTGCACTTTTTTTCAGTACTTGACACCTTTTTGAGAGTTTTTAAAGCCTGGATAGGTTTCTTTTTAGTTTCCATCATTATACCCTGTAAAAGAAATATTTTCAAATTTAAATAAAAAGCTATTTTAATTTGAAATTATTTAAAAAATATTAATTTGAATTAGTTTTATATAGAAATAATGAATAAAATCTACATGAAGAAATGATTAACATGAAAATACACTAGAAACTTAATATGTTGCAACAATAATGAGTTAGAATAAAAGTAAAAATGTTTTTTCATATATGATATTTATGAATTGTGCCATACATTTTTATTAAATGCACTAATATTTACTAATGTTTCCAATCTATTCCAACGTTACAATGCAAATATTTTATTTTGCAAGGGAGAAGTTTAAATAAAGAAATTTAATATCAGACTCTTTAAAAAAAATTAAATTAGTCTGTCAATATTATAGCATATAAAACTTTAATGAAAAATTGTGAAAGATTACAACTTATATTTAATCTGCAGTTAGTGAAGTTTATTTGCCATATCCAAACCAGTATGATAATTTCATACATAATGATAGATAAAACAACTTAATGAAAATAACAAAAGGAAGAGTCACTAGCATTTCAGCATGGATAATGCTTAGATACTTTCTCATTTTATAATAGAAAATCATTTTGCAAGTCTGTATTTTCTTCTCTTTATTGTGATATTAATGCTGTGATATTTGACAATATGCACCTGAAAAAAAATTTTTGTGCAATAATTATTAAAAAAAATCTTTTCATTTGTCTGAGAAATATACCTTCTTTATACTTTTTTTAAGCAACAAAATTTGTAAATATCATTTAGCATAACAAGTCAAGATTTTTTTGAAAACTTTGAAATATTTATATACAACTAAGTAAAACGAGTAAAATGTCTTATAGGTTGTAAGCTGATGTTTTAATTGGGTGATATTGAGTAGGAAAATAACATATATTATGGTAAATAGAAAATCTTATAAATGTTATATGGTAGTTTATTATTATCCAAAACCATTTTTCACCAATCATAAAATCAACACATCATTAATTGCAAAATGATAAAAAGTGCTTTAATGCATTAAAAAATTATGCAATAACATAAATGAAATAAAAATTAACAGTAATCACCAATAATAAATGACAATAAGAACAATAAAAACCATCAATTATTTATAAAATTAAAGTATTATGCACATAATATCCCAAAATAAATTTAAAAATTTCTTGCAAAATTCTGAAAAACAATTTAAGAATGAAAAACTTAGAGTTTAAAATGACAACAGATAAAGTAACTCAAATATAAATTTAAATAATCACAAACAGTAGCTTGTAACCATTTATTACACAGTTGTAAAGTCTTCTGATGACCACATGGTTAGTTCTAGTATACATACAAATTCAGTTCTACATATGCAGTAGGCATTCTTTAATCTGACATTTATAGTTTGCACTCTATAATGCAGCATCAGTCAAGCCATTTGTTTTCAAATTTCTTTACAGTGGATTTGGGCGTTTGTGGACCTTGACTGTCAAAGTGCAACATAAATTGGTTGTATTTTCATTCAGTGTTTATTATAACGATTTTTTGAAGCAAATGCGATATCAGATACTTTTTTAAACAGTAACTTGTATATATATATTTCATTTTACTATAAAGTAGCTTATCACAATCTGTTTAACTATCATTGTGCTACATTAATTTTTAATGTGTTGTGTTTTTTATTAGTACAAGAATATTCAATTAAATTAAAATTAAAGGTATGAATTTTGATTTTATACTTACTAGAATGATAAAATAATTTTTTTGATATTTATATTATCTATATTGCTGTTTACTAATAAGGCACCGTCCTGTTTCTGAATGAGCTACATTAGTGTAATTTTATTCTTAAGACAATACTTTATTTCTTGGCGCAATATTCATATATCCTTTTGAATATCATTATAAATGGAAGTTCATTTTTCTTGCTCGCTTAGATTTCTAATGCTTAGTGCAGAGATCATAAGAAATGTGGAATATTTTAATACAAAATAAGCACTCAACAGTTTATGCATCATCTGGTTTCAGGGTCCACAAAACTATATTGGTGGATGACAATGAAGTGCTTCTATTGGCCATTTTTGAATTAATTATTAAAAATACAGACAATGTTTACTTTAACAGCAACTATTAATATAAGAAAACATTCTGTAGTTTCAAACTACTGAAAAAAAATATAGAATATCATAGTAGAACATGCTCAATATTAATCCATTTAATTTTCATTTTGCCCTTGTAAATGTATAATTAATTTTAAATTTATTTAAATATTTGTTTGCTTATTCCACAATGAAAGTCAAGAGTTCTATAATAAAACTTGAAAATCCTTGACAACACATTTGGGAAGAAATGGGTCTAGTGTTACATCAACCTGTTGTCCTGAATTAACTGTCTAAGTTACATTAAATTTTTACATTGTTTCAACATATTTTTTGTTGGTAATAATCTTTAATGTGCTTTAGTTTTTAATTCATCCTACAGATAAAAAAATAAAACTGCGAATAATTTATATTTGTCACTTGGAAATTTTTGGATCAAGCCCATCTGTTTGGTAAATCATAATGGAAGAAAAGGCAGTATTTAACAGTTCCATCCTGTGAGGGGAGGGTTCTTGATGATCCCAATTATCTAATTAATGTGCCTATATCCAATTCCTCTTTGCAGATGAAAAGGTATGTCACAATGATCAGAGCTTTAAAAAGAAGTAAAGTCAGGACTGATTAATAACTGCTTTAAAGTTTATCTGTACAGAAGGTGTTATTTGCACAGGCTGGCATTTCAATATGGGGGTCAGGAGACCACCACCTGGGACTAATGCAAAGATTTTTCCCTCAGACAAATAATTGAGACGGTCTTCTGGATACAGAATCTAGCCAATGAGGAGAATTGAAATGGGGTATAAAAAATGACACATAGAAGAGATGAATTCAGCCTTTGAGATGGAAAGAGAAAAAAATAAATGAATGAGAAAATATGAAATGGCGGTTGTGGTGGCGATTGCACATCAACCTTTAATTTAGAAGAAGAATTACATCAATTAGTTATTTAGTTTTGTTTCTATCCCAATTTAAAAATGGAAAAACAAGACGCGCATTTCAGACTTATTTTATTGCATTATTTCCGAAAAGACAAGAACACATGAAATTATGTGCCGTATATGAGAACGAAGACTTCTTCAAAGAATGGCAGTGTCAAAATTGGTTTGTAAAATTTCGTTCTAGTGATTTTTTACTGAAAAATGCACATACGATCTGGCCGCTAAGTTGAAGTTGACAAGACCGATATCAAGACTATTATCAATTCAGATCATCACAGCACAAGACGAAAGATTGCAGAGAAGCTCAATATATTGCACACATATATTAAAAAAAAAAAAAAAAAAAAATTTATATAGCTTGGCTATGTTAAGGAACTCAATTTATGAAACCCTCAGCATCATAGGGAAATTCATTTGACACAACGCATTAGAATCTGCGATTCACTTCTAATATGCAAAGAAATTGATTCATTTCTGAAATGACTCATAACTGGTGACAAAAAGTAGATAGTTTATACTAACGTTAATCGAAAAACATTGTGGGTGATGCAAGATGAGTCAGCCCAAATAACATCAAAAGCTGAAATTCACCACAAAAAGATTATGTTGTCAGTTTGGTGGGATTATAAAGAAATTCTGTACTTTGAACTTTTTCCAAGAAACCAAACGAATAAATCAGACTACACTCAACAACTTGCCTAACTAATTGGTAAATTGTAAGGATGTTGTTTTCCAGCATGATAATACAAAGCCCCACACATTTTTGGTCCCTTGCCAAATATTATGGGAACTAGGCTGGGATGTGTTGTCACAACCACCATATAGTCCTGACATTGTGCCTTCAGATGAGCATTTATTTCGTTCCGTGTAGAACTCCTTAAATGTAACATTTTTAATAATGCTGCTGATGTAAAATCACATTTAATTAAGTTTTTTGCTGGCAAAAATCACAAGTTTTATGAAGATGAAATTATGACACTGCTTAAAAGATCGCAAAAGATCATTGACAAAAACGGAAAATACCAAATTGAATAAAGTTATATTTTCCAGCAAAAATTTTGAATTTTCCTTTATATTTAAAATCCGCAATCTTGCCAACCCAATAATTACAAAGGAAAGGTGTGACAATTTATGAAAGATATTATTTTTATGCTTATGATTATACTATTTTATCTTGGATGCCTACTATCGGGCATGGAGCTTCTTCCCATTGATAAAGTCATCTCTAAAGATGTTAGCTTAGTACACCTCATGCCGATTATTGGTAAATAATTATTAATTTTAATTTTTTGCTTGGTGTAAATTAAAAACTGCAACCACTCATGAAATTTTTTTTCTTTCAATATTAAAATTCATTATTTAAATTATTATACATTTAATTGTCTTGAATGATAGGCGGAGGTGCCGATTAAAGGAAAAAAATGGTCGAACTTAGAAAAAAAATAAAAACATGTAAATTAATTAAAAAATTGTAATAAAAAACAATATAAGTAAATAATACTAGTATTTTAAACTGAATTCGGAGGAGGAAGGAAATTGTCGAAAACCACAAAAGGAGAGGGGGTTGGGGTAAGAAGAAACAGAATTTCCTCTTTATATACAATAAATATCACCATTTGGATATTACAATTATTTATAGTATTGTATTCTTAACAAGACATTAGACATACATGTTCTTGCTGATGTAACCTGGACTCACAGACAATTCTCATGTATCAGTATTTGCTAGTTAAGTCCACTAAATTTATTAGAGATCAATAAATATTTAAATTTTTAATCAATTATTTACTTTTCAAAAACTACTCCGTTGTTTGATAAATTCAAAAATCTGAAGTTTAAATAATAAGTTAAAGAAAAGTGTTTAATACAACTTTAATGAAATCGGAAAATGTAATCAAAAAATAAAATTATTTCAACGCAAAAAAAAACAACCAATGTTTAAACATGCTTTGTCTTATTTGTTAAGTGCAATGACAACAAAAATGGATATTATCATATTTAATTATAAATATCGGCAGCAATAACAATAAAATTCATTCAAAACATCAATAATAGATTACTTTTTATGGATGATCCAAATAAATTGCATAGTTTTAAAAAGCAGAAAATATACAATTATAATTTTTATCACAACAAAAATCACGATCTTTCATAAATTGTATAGTTAAAAAATATATCTTTTGGGTAAGAAAGTTTTTAAATCATGAGGAAAAACATATAATGATAACAAACAATTAAAATCATCAGTTACTAACAATAAGACAGAAAATTAAAGTTTAATTAGAATTGAATAAATTCTTACCGGATGCATATAGTTAACGTTACGAGTACCAGTGCATATGAGAAATCATGTTTTATATGAAAAAAGAACAGAAAAGCTTCGTCCTACTTTTCAAACAAAATGTTTGCATTCAAATCCAATAATAGTTAGATTGTCAGATTTTTGTTAAATAACATAAACAATTAAACTTACACAGTCCAACACTCTTCCAACTAATTTGTTATTTGAAATGTAGAAAACAAATCCAGTCATATAGCTTAGAAATTCGAATTTTGCTAACTCAACATCTCAACTCATGCTTTTGAAGTTAATTTTCTGTTTCACTTACAGAATAACATATCAAATTAATATTTATTTCAATTTTCGATATTCAAAATATTTTATTCTCTGACACAATGTTCATCAATACATAAAACATAGCTGTCTTTAAAATGGCGATATTATACCACTGAGCCCAAATGGCAACTTCAGTAAATATTTTTCCTTTCATTGGTTAAAAATTCCTTCAAAATCTTCGTTTTCATAAATTAAAACATTTCCGTTGAATAGCACAGCATTGAAAAGACAAAAAAATTATTTTCTTATCGCTTAAAAAACCAACAAATGATACTGGAAATAACTTGTTTGAACTTTAAGAACATGATGAATTTCAACCAAATAATCATTTAAATAAATAACTCGTTTTTAAATAAAATTCTCTAATTGGCGAAAAAAATTTTTTTTTTAAATAATTGTTTATATCCATGATTTATTCAAAGGCATTGAAATGAGCTAATATGGAATTTCAGTTAAAATATGAAGTTGATAAACTGTAATCGTCGTGAGTGACGTAATCGTAGTAACTTTTCGTGTTCAAATGCGGTAGACATTAGGAAGTTTATTTAGGAATGTTTTGGGTAATCAGTTTCGCTTTGAGAGTGGAAATCTCTTTCTGTACATCATCATGAGAAGCAAATTATATGATTGAAAATGTTTCGTTGTATTCCACTTTTTCGAGGTTGCAACCGTCAAGTTGAATGTATCGACAAGAGACACTGTAGTTTGGCAAACGTACCCGACGATGTTTTGCGTTATCCTCGTACTTTAGAAGAACTTCTGTTGGACTCCAATCACATCAGAGACTTACCAAAGGTTGTTTGCATACAGATTTTTACGAATTTTTATTTATTTTGCTAAATTTTCATAAATTTTTAAATATAAACAGCCGACGCCCACTGTGTTTACAATTTTTCGTGACTAAGCCTAAGGGTTGGGGTGCACTTTGACAAGACGTGACTGAAAACATCTTGCTTGGTAATCGTGATTGATTGCGGATTTATTTTGAAACAGGATCTGAAATCAAGAGTGTTTGGTATTTTACGGATGTTGTGAATTTTTTTTTTTATGCATACAATTATTTCAAATTCTTGATATTTCATTAATTTATATTTTTACCGTTTATTTATTGAACATTTTATGAAGAAAGTATTGCGAGTTTCATCTTTTAAAAGTTTGTTGTAAAATATATTTATTGTTCGTGATAGAATGTGACATTTTTTTCTTCTACATAATTTTATTAAATTACAATATTAATTGTAGATTTTTTGTAATTTTCAAAAATATATATTTTAATATGTTAAAACAAAAAATCTAAATTTATAATATTTAAGAGTTTTTGTTTTTTTTTATAAATTTGGCAAATAAAATTTAACATTGTTTCTTACTTTCATTGTAATTACTTTAGCTGGACTATAATTTCAATAGATAATAAACAAAACATTCATTTCTTATTTTTTAAGCTTATTTAATGTAGTATGCTATTTAGACTCAGAATAAAACATTGAAATATGTGTTATTAGTAATTAATTTGCGTTATTAGTTTTTCATTAACTGTTTAAATGTTTCATTCCATTTTTAAAATCTTTATCACATTTCCAAATTGGAATTTATGTTTAAAAAGAAGAAATAAATTGTCTTATTAAAACTCAAACTAATGCTATTATACGTGTATAATTATAACTGCGTTAATTAAAAGAACAGTTCCAAAAAACTTAGTGTAATCCATTATATGTTATTACAAATGTATTTTGAGTCATTTAAAAAAAAAATTCATCAACAATTGTTTGGCAGAATTTAAATGCGACATCAATATATCAATACAATTTTTACTAGTATTGATGGAATATGGGAACATTAATTTCTATATTTGAATCATGATATACAAATAACATTTAGGTTTTCTGATTTAAAAATTTAAACTGATTTTATTTTTAATGGCTTCAAAAATATGTACATATACATCTAAATGATTATAAACAATGATAGGTGGAATGTGATGTATAAATATTCTTGATAATGGATTCTGAATCTTATCCAACTATGTATCGTGTAAAGTTTCCGACATCTTATTAATTTTATGGAATGAAATTTTATTAATTTGTATTTTAAATTTAATTAGTTTAAAGAGTTGCACTGTTATTGTTGTCTTCAAATCCCAATGTCCCTAAAATTTTGAATATACTGAAACTGTCTTCAATATTTAAATCTCGCCTATTGCTGTTGACTAAATCTAAAATTTCTCCAATCTTTATATATTTTTCATGTGTAATTCAAACATTTATTTATTTATTTGCATAACTTTGTTAGTTTATAAAGATGTATGTAGATAATTTATTGGAGATAAAATTCATAGACTTGATGTTTAGCATTTTATAGCAAAATCATTAAAAATTATTTAACAATGCTTGATTTATAAATATAAAATAATCATAATATACTTATAAATCTACTTAATTCTTGGAATATCTATATAAAGAAAAAAAAAATCATCCTAACATCCTTGTAATCAAAAAATGAGGATGTAGATGTATTGCAGAAATTTTTTTTATACATATTACATACTGAAAGTGGTTTGATTTATTTATTCTTATTTATCTTGGATGTACATTTTTTATTTTTTTGATATATATTTATCAATTGTTATTTTACCCATAATCATATACAGGCACAGTAGATTTCTCTCCATTTTCTTTTATTAAAACTTCATGGCATATATCTAAAATTACAGATGATCCTATAACTTGCAGGAATGCTCAATTATGCGGAATCTAAAATAGAACTGAATAAATGGAATAGGTTCTTTAACTCTGGAATTTTACATGCATATTACTTAGATTATGTATATTTTTTCATATAGCATATGAGAACAATTCCTATGTGAATCATATAACATATGAAATATCGTATAAGAATTAGTAGCAAAAATTGCTAATTTTTTTATATTCCAAGCATAGCAAGATAGTAAAAGTTCAGATTTTTCTAAAAAATATATTTTAGAAAATGAGCAAACTATGTAATAAAAATAATTATATTTATTTTAATACAATATTGTATTGTTGTTAATAATTTAATGTTTCAAAATAGCAGGTTTATTGTTGGATTAAGAATTGGATATTTAATTAAATTCAGTAGAAATAGGATCAATTTATCTTAATAATAAATTATCAATTCAATTTTTATCATTTTCAATAGCTAAGATGTGTGTATATATATATATATATATACACACACACATCTTAGCTATTGAAAATGATAAAAATTGCATTGATAATATATATATATATATAATCTTAGATTTTGTTTTTAATTTTTTTTTTCTCCCTCTGTTTTGTCTGTTGACTGCTGAAAAGATTTATTTTCTTCAACATTTATTATTTCAGAAGATCTCTAAAATTTATTATATATATGTTAGTGAATTACTAATATTTTATTTTAATGTATTGTATTTTACTTTATTATAAAATTAAAAATAGATAGTTTAATGCCCTTTTATCAGATTAAACAAATTTCTTATTTCACCATTTGTTTTAAAAATATATATATATATAATATATATTTATTGAACAATCAATCTTCAATTAATGTACTTTTTTTTTCATAAATAAATTTTTAGTAAAAGTTTATACTTATTAATTTATGGTCTACCTTTTCTTATGAATTGTAAATCTATTTTAAATCGATATAAATTTAATTAAATATTGCTTGCTTCTTTTTTTTTCTAACATTCAAATTTCTTATATTATTTTATGCTTATATATATTTCAAATAAGCAACAAATGTTTGATATTGTTAAAAATAATTTTGAATGTCTAGTTCCGAAATTGATAACATTATTTCAGTTTTATGTTTAATAAAATCTTGCAAGGTTATGAATGGAATGCAACTGTGATTTATATTTCATAAAACCTAATAGCCATTGTATGAACATAAACTTTTTAGAGACTATTTTATGTGTTTACTGTTTTTATGCTGTCCTATTTGCATTTACACATTCTTTTGTTCAGTAAAATAACTTCATTAATTAAAAAATAAATATAATATTAATGCTTTAGGAATATTAAAAGTTACTGATTATTATTTAATGTCAGTTTACTGTTAAATATTTTATATCTTTATGGATTTCATATTCTAGTGCATAATTAATTTATTACTGATAGCAGACATTAATATTTGTTACTTCTATAAATGTAAAATTGTTAACATAAGAAAAAATTAATGAGTAATATTAGCTACTAACCTTGTTGTAAACAATGCATTATATTATTTTATTAATTTTACTATAAATATTCTTTTTTCAGTAATGGAATCGCCAGTTAATATTTTTAGAATGCCTAAATATTTAAATCAGTAAATTTTTATGTATTTCATTATTCAATTAATTATTCATCAAAACTTTTAACAAATTTTATTTTTAATATAGGGTCTATTTCGTCTTGTTAAATTGAGACGTTTGAGCCTTAGTGATAATGAGATTGGAATATTACCTTCGGATATTGCAAGCTTGGTGAATTTAGTTGAATTAGACATCAGTAAAAATGGTTAGTATTTCTAAATATATTAACAGTTGTATATAAATATTTGAGTGTTTTTTCATTATACCTTTTTTTTTTTTTTTTTTTTTTTTTCCCCAAGTTTCATTGAATAACATTTATGTAATTAGTACTCATTGTAATAGTTTAAGTGAGAAAAAAAGAGTGTTTAATATTTTCTTCAGTATTTTTGTATAAATAGCACTAAAAATTGTCTTAATCACTAATATTATTTCTTAAATTGTTAAAATCTTTGAAATAATAATTTTCATTTTTTTGTGTAGATATTTCAGACATTCCTGAAAATATCAAGTTTTTAAAGTCTCTGCAGAATGCTGATATAAGTAATAATCCATTAGCAAAGTACGATATTTTGTTTATGTATTTTCTCTTAATTTTTTTAACAGTATTTAAATTATAATTTATATAACAGTAGTAAGTTTTTACACTGATTCAAATTTTTTTCTTTTGTTTTAGTACTAACATGTAAATAAATATAGTTATTAATTATGATGATTGATTTGTCATAATTATATTAGTGTAGTATAAATACTTGCAAAATAATATGTGTATGAAAAATATTATCTGGACAATTGATTATTCTTTTACTTTGAAATATAATTTTTGAAAAATACTCAATTGATTATAATTGAAATTGGGAAAGGAAGAAATGTAGATTGAATTTATTTATTAAAATTAATTAATTAAATTTATTTATTGCCTAAAATAAAAGTTCCAGTCAAGAAATGTTAATTATTAACTTTTAGTTGACTTATTACCACATTTGGTCACTTACAAATTGGATAAAAAAAATTTATACCAGAAAACATATCCTACTAATTTGGTTATCGAGACAAAATTGTGGAAATTCTTATTTTTTTTTGTTTTAAAACCATATAAATAATAATTCTTTATGTACAATTTTTTTATAATTTACGGGAGTAAATAAGTACTGCTATTTCTTTAAATAATTATACTGTGTTGTATTTCACAAAATTGATTAAGCTAAAAAATATATTTTCTGTTCTAAATAATTCTGCAAGCTGCAAATTAATGAAGTAACTTGTCATCACTAAGGTAAATGGCAGCAGATGATGGTTCATTTAAGTCTATTATAGACTTATAACAATGTGTATTCTGTCTATCCTTCATAGTAATACCACACATGAACATAATATTCAGCAATGTATTAGGAGAAAAAAGAATGGGACTAAGTTAAAAAAATATTTCAATTTTCTATATGCTTGTAAAAAATTAATGTTTCTGATAATGGATGAATATTTAAACACCAACAAAAGAGAAGAAAAATTTGAACTGTCTGTCATAACTCGTATAATTATTTTCTGTAGACTATTATTTATCAGGTTATTTTTTGAAGTGAAAAAAAAAATATGCATTTTATCCTTATCTGCTGCCTATTTCATTATGAGCTAAGTACTTTGGAAGTGCTTTTCTAAATTTAATTGCCGGAACTTCATTAATTTGTTTAAGGATTATCTTGGGCTGTAAAAAAAATGTCATGTTGCTTGTGCTTAATTTAAAATGAGTAATTTTGGTTTTAAATTCTGAGGACTGGTGTTTTTTGTTAGTGAATTAATTACAACCACATACAAATAATAGCTTTAGGAAATTCTGTAGCCTATTGGCTTTAGGTGAAATATTGCTAGATACGATAGAAATAAGAACTTTAAGGTTAATAAATAAACAAATGTGGGCCTTTTGTCACTGTTTCTAAAAAAAATATTTTAGCCTTAAGGAGAGGTAATGATTGTATGTATCAAGCAAGAATGTGCTTTTATGAAAAAGGTGCTTATGAATAATTTATTTTAAGATAATTATTTGTTTATTCCTTGAGTAATAACTAAAAAACATTTCCAACAAATAAAACTAACATTTTTTTAATTCATAAATTGAACAAAAAATGTACCATTTATTAAGTTAAAATTTTTGTGTTAAGATTAATATCCAATTTGTTAATAAATGTAAATTTACAAATGAACAAATTCAGTAATGTGTTTAAATCATTTGAAAGAAGGCTCAGTCATGTTGAATTGGATATTGAAATAGGTTGTACTGTTTTTGCAAATAATGAAAATGTCATGCAAAATAAAAACAAATTTCAACTTTTAATTTTCTATAAAATATTTTTAAAATTATAACATCCATGTAGTTAAAAATTTTAAGATCTCTTGGTGATACAATTACTTTGAGGGAAGTGATAATCTGATTCTATTAAACATGGTACTTTAATGTTAAAAATTTATCCTATCGATATTTATCACAAAGTTGTACATGAACAATAATGTGCCATGAAATATTAGATGGCTTTTATAATAAGTATACATATGATGTACTAAAGTTAAGTGTTCTGAAAAGTGGTAAAGTTTTCAGAATCAACATGTTGGCAAGTATATTAATGGTTAATTTTCACTTTGTTTTCTCTACTTACCCATTTTTTAAATTTTGTTTTTGTCTGAAATTAAGCATTTATTAATAATAGTATCATCTTAATTTCATCTTTATCTTTCCTACATTTTTTATTTTATATTTTTCTCCCGAAATTTATATATTTGCTAATAATATCATTTTATAGGATTTTGAAATTGACATGTGTTTTAATAAAGTTACATTAAGCAAATGTTTATATATTTTTACAACTTACCTGCATTAAAAAAAAAACCCTGGGAGTTTTCAGAAATGTTTGGATATATTTTTGTTTAAGTATGTTTTGTAATTTTAAGACTTATTTTATTTTTAATTGATAAAGTAGTTTATCATGAGGCTTATATGTATATTATATTTATAGGTTGCCTGCTGGTTTTGTGCAACTGAAAAATCTAACAATTTTGGGTTTGAATGATATTTCACTTTCTCGATTGCCTAATGATTTTGGAAAGTAAGTTTGAAATTTAACTTTGATATTTTATGAATGCACATAGGATAATAAATTATTAATATATAACATATCAAATTATATTTTGTCTGCAGTCTTTCAAATCTACAATCTCTAGAGCTTCGAGAGAATAGCATTAGAACACTACCACCTTCATTTTCAAATTTAACCAAGCTTGAAAGACTAGACTTGGGAAGCAATGAAATTTCAGAATTGGTAAAATATTTTTTTAATTGTTATAAACTTTTTTAAATAGAAATAATACAAATATTTTAATTTGAATAGCTAGAAAGTATTAACTTTATAAGATGTTCTCTTTTAGCCTTCTCTGATTGGCGAATTGGTGAGTCTTCAAGAGCTGTGGCTCGATTGTAATGAATTATTTACTTTGCCATCAGTGAGTAAAGATTTCATTATATAAGTTATTCTCCCTAAATAAAATTATGAAGAGTATCAGTTTTACATCTGCTGTATTATTTTTGTTGTACTGTTTTTTTAGGAAATTGAAAATCTGAAAAATTTGGCATGCTTGGATGTCAGTGAAAATAGATTGGAATTTCTGCCAGAAGAAATTGGAGGGTTAGAAAACTTGACAGATCTGCATTTGTCTCAAAATTGTCTTGAATCTCTACCAGAAGGCATTGGGAAATTGTTAAAACTTACAATATTTAAGGTAAAATATCAAAATATGCTTCTAATTTTACAAAAAAAAAAAAAAAACTCCCTCTCTTAAATCCTACTGTTTTTCTTTCTAGGTTGATCAAAATCGCCTCCTTTCTCTCACTCCAGAAATTGGAAATTGTGAATCTCTTCAAGAACTTATATTAACAGAAAATTTAATATCAGAACTGCCTTCCTCTATAGGAAAACTTGTAAACCTTACAAATCTAAATCTGGACAGAAATAGATTATCACAAATACCGTCTCAGATTGGTAATCTTACAAGATTAAGTGTTTTGTCTTTGCGTGAAAATCGTTTAAACTTTTTACCCGAAGAAACAGGAATGTTGAAAGAACTGCATGTACTAGATGTCTCGGGAAATAGGTTCGTATTTGATGAACAAATAATAAATCACATTGTTTGGTTAGATTACATCTATTTTTTTTTTTATATTCTATTCTATTTTTCAGAATAAACTCTATTCTAATACTTTATATTGTTTCTGTTATTTATTATGCTATCAAGATATATATATATTTTTTTAATTTAGTATTATATGCTTTTTTATAATCTATCTAAAAGCTTACATTATTTATAATTTGTTGCTTTTCTTAATTTTTAGAAATGTTAGGAAATTTTTGTCAAGCTGCAAATATTAGAAGTTTAAATTGTTTAATTTTCTAATTAAATTCCAGTGTGATAATACGTTTCTTCTAACTGCTCATTCATATAGCGAAAAATTAGTACTTAGCAATGTGTGAAAACCGAAGCACTGGTATCATAAACAGAACACCAAATTAGGTTTCCCAAAATAAAGTGACACTTATATATTGTTTATCCAATAGAAGCTTTTTTTATTTTTCTTTCTAATGCAGCAGGCAAATAGACTGTGATCTTTTTTATGTCATAAGAGCTGCACCGGCGTTACTCACTTTGCAACACGCTGGGGGCGCATGTAAATTGAAGATAAGCCATGGACGCGGAGTAACGATGTCTCCCGTAATGCTCTACGATCAGGGACCTACGGTTTAAAGTGGATTCCGAACCACTACAAACACCCATGGCAACGACAGGATTTGAACCCGATACCTGTGGTACAGAGCGCTAGCCATCAGGCCTCCCAATAAATGTTAAAATTTTTGGATTGCCTTTTTTATAGGATTCTGTCATTTGAGTTACAGGATAATGCTTATTCATCCATATGTGTACCATATAGCCTAAGGTAGACATAGCATTATGCCATTAGTTAAGTAAGAGATGAACTATCTGGTTCCATCTAGTTGAGAGAGGGACTATTAACATGATTGTCTTTCATTAGCTAACTGTTTTAAAAACTGCCAAGTCTTCTATAAAAGAAAAGTTCCTAAAAGTGTGTACTTCATTGCAGTATGTTCTCATAAATACAATTAAGAATTAAATTAAGCACAAATATACTTCCCTAACATTTATTTGGGAATCATGTAATATAGTTATCCTAATTAGAAACAAAAAATAATTTGTTTACTTTATCTTCAATCATATCTAAATTTTTAATCATATTTAAAAAAAACAAAAAATTTCAAGTTTTTTAATATGATCAAACAAATAATGATAACATATCAACAGGAATAAGGAGAAAAAAATTTACTTTATGTAAGGACTTATTAAAAAAAGATTTTTACAAATGATATAATTTTTATAAATCAAATAATTGTGTAAAAGTTTTTGTTCAAATCATCTAATTATATTGAAATTATGTTTCAGATTGCAATATCTTCCTATCACAATAACTGCTTTGAATTTAAAAGCACTTTGGTTAGCTGAAAATCAGGTTTGTGATTTTTAAATGTCTTATGGTGATTAATTAAAATTACTTGTTACAACATCTTTATAGATAATTTGTAAATTCTATTTAGATAAGACTTAAGTCGAAGTATTTATTTTCTCAGAAAAAAATTATCTTTGTTAGAAACTTTTATTTACTTTTCAATAAATTTATAAAAAAAAAATAAAAAAAATTGGAATGTATTCCAAGTTCTAAACACTAAAGTTTTCAAGTTAATTATTTTTTATATTCTTACATCTTTTATATCTAAAATAAAAGTATAAAAAATCTTAGCTTCATGTTTCTTAATTCTGAAACATTTTATCTAGTAATATATAATATGCATGTTACATAATTTAATTTGTAAATTAATTTAATTTAACTATACTTGTTTATTATGATGTGTGAACATGATGTCCTGGTTAGAGGTCTGTGGTGTCTGCAAGAGAAGTAAAAGAGAATAAAAAATAAGTAAGAGTATAAGTTATGTAGAACAAATTAATCTCCTCGAATAAAACAGACTTCAAAAACTTTTACTTAAAATAAAGGCTTATTTTCACATGATTTTATTTATGCATGTTTTAAAACTTGTCACAAAATACTACAATGTCCAAAAAGTAAGACCAATTTTCAATTTAAATTTCCTGGGCGTATGGTGTTTTTTAAGGTTGTTGGCACTGTCCTTGACATCTGTGTGAAATTTCATGCCAAAATATTCATTAGTGTTTGAGTTATGCTTTTCCAGCTGTCTTTAAAAGTCTGAATTAATTGAACAAGAACATGCATTAAATTTTCTTTGCAGAAACATATAGAATGATGCAGAAGGCATTCGGTAAGCATTCCTATATCTGAAAGAAATGTTTAGAAGTGATAAAAACAGTTCAGAGAAGAAGCAGACAACGCGTTAAAGATGAAGAGCCCTCTGGTCAACCTCAACCAACGAAGCTCATGTTAAAAAAATTAAAAATTTGGTGCTTTCAAACTGTCGATTTACAATTAGAGACCTTGCTGATGTTGGAATTTCAAAATTCCATTTTAAAAGATGTTTTGGGCCTCAAATGCATCATGCCTCGATTGGAACCGAAAACACTGAATGCACCAGCTGACACTGCATTGATTCTTCCTGACTTTTTCGCCAAAAATGAAACACATATTGTTCCACAAGCACCATACTCACTTGATTCAGCATCTTGCTACTTTTGGCTATTCCTTAAACTCAAAAGACCACTCCTGGGACACCGTTTTGAGTCGATTGAAGAGGCATTTTAAAAATCGGCAGAATCAGTTGTATAGCACTCCACAAAACCAAGCGTACCTCAAACACTAATAAATATTTTGACATCAAATTTCATACAGATGTCAAGGACGGTGCCAGCCATTTGCATACCTGCATGTGTATTTGTTCGGCAAAGTATGTTCACATATGATAAATTGAAATTTGTGGAAGGATTTTAGTTTTTTTACATATATTTATTTCATTGAATCGGCCTATTTGAATTGTATTAAATGTACTCTTATTTGATTTGGATGAAAAGAAATTATTAGATTTAAGTCTTAATTATCTACAAAAATGTAAGAAGAATTAAGTTGTGTGCAGAATTTGAAATTTAAATATGAACTTACTATTAAATTCATCAGTATTTTTTCTCCTTTTTTTTCAGTCGCAACCAATGTTGAAATTTCAAACAGACATCAATGAACGAAATGGTGCTAAAGTCTTAACTTGTTTTTTATTGCCACAACAAGAATATCATCCTGAAAGCATGGGTAAGTTAATAAATGTTAATACTATTTAAAATAAAAGTAAAATTAGTTATTAATATTTACATTTCAAGCATGCTATAATGTTACCATTCAGGTAAATATATATATATGAAGGGATAAAAAGTTAGAGTAATATATTTCATGTACATTTTTATAACTGGATTTTATTTTGTTTTCTTCAGAATGATATGCTGCGATAATTGTAATATCTTTCAGGCCTACAGTACCATAATAACTTATTGGAATTCAAATTAACATAAAATATATAGTTCTTTATCGGAACACATTAGTACAAAATACCTGAATGAATATAACTTCACATTTAGATTCAAGACTATTATTTGTTTAAATAGGGGATTATTTGTATTTACTTGATGTTCATATTTTCTTATTTATGTATGATAACAAATGTAAAAAATTATATAATATCTACTGTATTGAAGGCTATTCTGCTGTAACATAATTTGCTTGTAATACTATTAAATCTGTTTATATAGTGCATTTATGTGTAATTTCTCAGGTTGAAATGTATTGAAATTATATATTCACTTCAGTTAGTACATATACATTGTTAAAATGTTTTTCTACTACCTACTGTGAAGAAAATTTAATTAATAAAGGATCTTTTTATTGGGGGGGGGTCATTCTTTTACCTGCATTATGGTGGAATTGTACTATATTTGGCTCTCTTTTTTTAAAAATTATTTTCTTTTTAATTTTCTTTTTTTTTTTAATATATTACTTAAGTCAAAGAGTTCTTTGAATGATTTTGTATACATTTATACATTGAAATTATTCTGTCTTCAGTGTACTCTGCTCTTGTGTACACATACTTGCCCTACCATTTATATTAATGTTGAATAATTTTCTATAATCCATTATTTTAAGATACCATCAGTTCACTAGCCACATTTTAAATAATTTCTTCAGATTTCAATAAATATTCAGCTTTGGTTGGCATGAAAATAAGATAAATGCAATGGGTATTTCAGAACAACTAAGTAATATTTAAGAGCTCCCTGTAAATAACAAACTTCCAAGTAAAGTTCTGTATTCATGTTTTGTTGATGTATAATGGAGTTCAACCAAGACATTTTTGTGAAAAATATCTGAAGCATCACTTTTCACTTGTTCTCATCAGTATTGGAGATTGAAAAGCTCCTCCTACAGTGATTGTCCTCAAAATGCCTGAAATAAATGAAGTATTATTACTAGCATTAGTTTAATTTCTTCGTTTCCTTATATTTCAGTCAATATTTGAAGTCTTTTAGAAAGCATGTGTTGAATTTCAAAATTGCACAATGGAAAATAATTTACTTTTGTTATATATACTTCACTTTTGTTTGAACTCACTCTTATTTATTACAAATATTATTAATTTGTGTATTTGTAGAAAATCTTCTTAGAGATAGTGGTGAACAAGATAGTCGTTTAAGTTGGGACCAAAAGAATGAAAAAAATGATCGAACATCTTTTGTTAAATTTGTTGAAGATGAGAAAGAACTAGATGACGAGGACAAGGAGGTAATTTTTTTTTATTTTAGAACTATGATTTATTTTATTTTTTCCTCTTAGACATATGCATTTATTTTTATGTAGTCTGATATGAATTTACAAATGATTTGAAAAATAATTTATTTATCAAAAAGTTGTAAATAAATATTTTTTAAAAGTATTGATATAATTTCAAAATATGATGCTCAATAATGAAATCTAGATGTCTTTTTTTTTATATTTTAATGATAAATTGTTATTAAATAAGTCATCTTTAATCAATTTGTAGGTATGATTCTTTGTATTTGCTTAAATCTCAGAATTCCATATTAGTAAAATTGTAATAACAATTGTATAATAAAGTCTTATTTATTTATTTTGGAAATGAAATACATTAATTATTTTGTGATTGAAATTGATTTTTGTGTGTGTGTGTTTATTTTAAGTATTATTAATTATAAAAAATTATGGTAAGTTAGTAATAGCTGTTTTATAATTGCTTCTAGTACTATTAACGTGAATTATTTTTTATTGAAATTTTGGGCTGTGTATTTCAAATTTAGGAAATATATATATATAATAATTAATATCTAGTTCCACGTTCTTAAATTGTAATAGTTAATTCAGTATTGCTAGTTCTTTGAATAACTTTAAACTGTGAAATTTATGAATAGATTTTATCCAATATAATCCTATGTATGTATATTTTACGTTAAGAGTTGAAAACAATAAACAGATTTATTGAAATTGGGGGGGGCAATTGATAAAAAAATATATATATTTATAGAAGTAGAAATTGATAAAAGATAACATACATTTTTATATTTCATTTTAATTTTAAATTTGAATTTATTTATTTATTGAAAGTATTGATATAATTTTGAAGAAACATTTTAGGTTCATCAATTTTTTAAATTTGTAGATAATCAGGTTTTTCACAGAAGACTGTTGTGAATCTAACTTCGTTAAAAAAAGGTCCGTTATTTCACTGCCTTGTAAACCATTGAGTACTTGAAGTTTGTCGCTTAGCTGACAATCACTGCCTAATTTTGCATGAATAGCTGAGCTAGTTTATAATTTTAAAAAGGCAGCTTTGTTTTTATAGCTAAATTTCTGCTGGGCTGTTGTTGCTTCTAGCATTTATTAATTCAAAAGTAGTTAGGAATAAAAGAATAAACAACAACAAAAAAAATAGAAAACTGTCATGGGGCGGGGGGGAGTTATATTATTCAACTACTGTTTTAAATGACATATTTGAAATTTTTTATAATGAAGTAGTAAATAATCTTTTTAATAAAACTTGTTATGAATCTCCAAAATAAGTATTTGTTGCATTGTTTGTCAATGTAAGATATTTATAATTTTAGCTGTATAATTTACAATACCAATGTTTAAGTTACCCATTATTAATTATCTTTTTGTTTTAATATTAATTTTTTAAGCATAATATTAATGTAATTGGGGGGATTTAAAATTATATTACTTAGTAAAAAGTAATGGTGATTGGATTTTTTAGTTATTAAAAGAAAAATAGGATTGCATTGCTGAACAAATTGAAACAATTTGTTGTACTATCAGCATATTTTAATCTATATTTCTTCTGTTATAGTATAACTATGATATATTGATACTAAAGAAAATGTTGGTTGGAAAAATTTGAAATAAATTATCTATTATACCAGGTAATGGATAATTTTTACACCAAAATTCCATTGTGTTATATTCTTTTCCCATTCGTCATGTAAATAAGGAGGATTGAATGGAAATACCTTTACACTGTTATTGATTGATAATTAATACTACATGATTTAAAATTCTTATTATTCATTTATATTGAAATGATTTAATAGTATAAATTATCTGTTTAAGTATTAGTTTAAGTTTAAAAAAATTATATTTCAGCTTGTGAGTGTCCCTCCCCCCTAGTGAGTTAGATGGCGCTTCAATTCATTGCATGCTTTTTTTTTTTTTTTCCTTTTTTGTATTTTTCAGTACTATTTTTGTTTTCCCTTTTGTTTTTTAGACTCAATTTGTGCGGCATGATACACCACATCCACGAGAGTTAAAAGCTAGGCACAATAAGTTGCTTGTTAGCAAGTCTAAAAACATTGATGGTCATGTTGTGGCCCATGAAGAGGTATGCACCTGCATTGCTGTTTTGAAAGCATAACACTAAAAATCACAATCATATGTTTTTACAGAATTTTTTTTTTAATGTTATTTTATTAAATTTATTGATGCTTTATTTTTAATGTGGATTTAAATTATTTTCTCTAAGTTTAATCGTCAAATTGGCAGAATAATCTATAGTTAAATTAATGACTTTTTTATTACTGTTACAAATCCAGAGTTCCACATAAACTAAAAATTCCTACAAAAGAAATTTTTAGATAATTGGTTAAAAAAAAAATATGATGGAACAAAACATTATGATCCGACAGTGATGTATTATATTGTAGAAGAGTCTATTGATATGTCAATCATGTACTTTTAGAAAAAATGTACCTAAAGAAAGGGTTTAACACTTTGACTACTGGTCACATGAGGATATGTGTTCATAATTATTTCCTTATTGTAAAAGTGGGATTTTCTCAAAAAAACCTTATTTTTTTAATTATGATTGAAAAGTGTTAATAAAACATGGTTATGTGAATCATAATAAATACTAAGTAATATTTAAGCCTTCCCTTCTAGAATATTTTGACTATATGCCAGAGCATGATGTGCACTAGAACTGGCATTTCAGAAATAATTTTATGCTATATTATGGCTTATGTTGCGTAAAAATGAAATAAAATAATGAAATTAAGTGAACTATCGTTTCAACAACTCATATCACAAGATTTTTTAATAACTAATAAAGTTATGAATTCGAAGCCATAAGCAATTACAGCTAGCTTCTAACCTTAACTCCATACCAATGCTAGGATACATATCTAACATACATTTTCGATTGAAATAGAGAATAAATGTCATGGTACAGCTCTTCCTACATAATTGGCTAAGGAGACATCCTTCACACCATGTGTTAAAGCGTAATTTGTTCTTTAGCGTCGCAGTGTTACACACTGGCATGAAATTGGCAGCAAAAGTGTTAAAAAAGGTTTGAAATTTATAGAGAACATGTCATTAAAAATTGCTTCTTTAAAAACATGTTTATGCATGAAAAATTGAACTTATAATATGATTGACTTCTTAAATTTGTTTTTTCTTTTTTATATTACTTACATTGCATCAGAAATAGTTTCAAGTGTTGCTCTATACTATGTAATAAATTTGTTATAAAATAAGTTAATTGGTATGCTCTAACTGCATTGCATACTTCAATTACATCGAAAAATATCATTTTCATGAAGTAATAATATTCCAACTTTTAACGATTTGTAATTATGAGCTTAGGAAAAATTTCTTATTTTTATGCATATATATTGATAAACATGTAATCTGTAATGGTTAAGACATTAGTCTCATGTTTCCTTTCATAGTAGTCAAGGAATTAGATGACTATTCGAAAAGTACATAGAAAATTTATGATTTCATCATTGCATGTTTTAGCTTAAATTTTATAGTATCTATAAATATCTTTATCCAAATTAATATGAATTATTGCCTGAATTTGTATCTTATTATATAAAGATGCCTAACTTTATATTAGCAGTTTACATATATATATTTGATTTATGATAATTTTTATCATTTTATGCTTTCTTTATGAATTCTATTTCATATCAAAGAGGGGTTTTTTTTTTTTTTTTCCTTCATGTGGCAACTCTGGACGAACAAATTAATATGTAATATTTAACTATATCGCTGTATCAGACCTTTTCTTTAATTGCATAGAGATTTATTTTTTTAGAAAGGAAATGAAGTTGTTGATAGCTTTCGGCCACAAAGGTCTAGTATAACATCTGTAACATCTTCAAGTTCAGAGACTTCAGCTACTCAATTCAAAGGTAAGAATAAAAATAAATATATTTAATCTGTCAGTATGAAAAATTGCTTTATTTAAAGTTCGAATTTTTAAAAGGATCGAAATTTTAAACATTTTTTTTTAGATTTTGTCATTTTTTTTTTCTTTCTTTTATTAAAATAATAAATTTCATAAGTTCTGTTATTAAAGCCTTGCAAAGAATTTAAAGCCATTTTTTTTAATAACACTGATTTGCTATTTAATTTTAAGGTTTTTTTTTTTTTTTTGTATTAAATTAATTGAATATGCATATGTGCTATTATCACATTTTCATATCTATAATCCATGGACAACTATTATCTACTCTTTTACCATATACAAATCAAGTTCTGTTTTTATGAAATTAGATGTTTTTCACTTTTAAAGAGTATTTTTGATTCTGTAATTTTATTTCAAAAATTATTTTACAAATTTAAAGTAACAGAAAATCTGGAATAATATGTATGTAATATATGTATGTATAATAATATGTATGTAATTTTGATAATTTGTGGTTTGCAAATATACTTAATAGATATAAATCTTATCAATGTCATGATTAATAATTAATCTTGGCTTCTGTAACAATTTTTATTTCTTAACTCATCCTTATTTATATTCTATCCAAACATTTCCCAAATTTTCAATTAAAACCACACATAAATGTAGGATATATACCATATTTTGCTTACTTTTGTAAAGGTTTTATGAAATTTCACAGTAAAAATGTTCACTGCAACCTATAATCTACACTCTGAAATTCTAAAGATTTTTAAATAATTATTGACATGAAATTACAATATATAAACAATTGTATTATTATTATAAGTAGGTAACTATAATCCTTGAAAAATCTTAAATATCTATTAGTCATATCAAAAACCATTAAGACTTAATTTTTTGTATGTGCCATATATTTCTGAATGCAAACTCTTGATTTGCATTCAGAAACTCTGTGCGTTTTTCTTTTAAAAAAACACCCTAAGTTCAATAATTAAATCTCTAAAATAAAATGTCAAATAACAACGGCGATAGTTATAACTTCGGTAACCCTCTCTGAAGGTAGTACATTGTGTTCATTCAGTTGTTTTGTATATGATCTGTGTTAATTTTATTTTCTATGCAATTTTATTTATTATATGAGAATCTTTTCTTATTCTTCTTTTAGAATAGGAAAAGATATTATCATACAACAAATTTCAAACTACATTCCATTATTTCTGGTTTACTTTTAAAATGGCTGGGTGCAAATTTCGCTAATATCAGATTTTTTTTTTGTTTTCACAATAATGCAACAAATCAACAATTTCGAAAATAAAACTATTCGTTTTCATAAAACAAGTGACTCATTCGCTTAAGTCAATTTTTCTTAATAATCTTAAGAAATATATATATATATACATATACAATTTATTACTGTTATATGGCTAAGGGAAACAATTTTAGAAAAAATTACTTTTAAGAACTAGACTAACTTACTAGAATTTTACTTTTATTAAATTTTAGAAAAAGTTCTTTTTTTCCCCCCGAGATTAGCCGATTTGATATATAAGCCAACATCCATAATTTATCTTCACAAATTCTAAATATTCTCGGCTTATATATGCCAAGAGTTCTAACTTACAAAAAAATCATACTATGAATTCTTTTGTTTTTCCAGATGCTGTACAAAGTTTGGCTGATATTCCAGATTCAGATGATCTTCCAGAAGCTGATCAATTACCTGAGGAAAATGTGGAAGATCCCGATGTTGCACGTCCTTTATACCGTGCTCAGACCAGGGAAGATTTGTTAGATGAGGAGTCTGCTGAGGAGAGTTCTGAAGTTAATAGTTTTTTCATATATAAAAATTCTTAGGTGAAGGGATGAAGTTTTAATGATTGAGGGCTGTTAATAGTAGATATTCAATATGTTTGTCTGTTATAGTTGCCTAATTTTGCAAATATTACTTATAAAACTTATGATGCATGACTTTCTCAGACATTATTAAACTTGCTTTAAACTTTTAATGATCAATGATGATCTCTTAAAAATTTTGATGACTATCATCGTTTGCTATTCAATATTTATCAGCATTCAATTTTTACATGAATGCTGATATTGTTTTGAATATATCATGATAATATTGCATCTTACCATCAGTCTTTGTATGTACGTAGATATATATATATCTATATATATGATAGATAAGCTAATTTATATGATTCCTTTGCTGCTCATATTTTCACCACTACTGCCCAAAAAATATAGTGTACATGTAAAAATACATTTATTGCATACAGTATTTAACCTCTATTACATCAAAATGTGTTTTATATCATAAACTGTGCAACAAAGAATTAAATGAAATGTAATTATGTGTAGAATCACTTTTGGGATCAAAAGGCTTATTTTTAAGATTTTGATCAATTGATTTTATTTAATGTAATTAGAGTTGATGTGTGCTTAATAAAAAAAAATGATCTCTTTCTTGACATTTGCTGGGTTGTAGCAACTCATAAGCAATCAAAAAAAATTATGTAAAATTTATAAATTGATTAGGGATGGATTTGTTTTATCTTTATATATTTCTGATTTGGGTTTTTTATTATAAGAGTTAAAAATGTAAAGTCTCATTTTGTTGTATGACATCTTCACTAGATGTTTTGCTACTGTTAAAATCGAATTTTAAAAAAGAAATAAAATTATTTTAAAGCTAACAAAAAGAAAATCTGAATTGAATAGATTAGCAGCCAAATGTAAACTATACAGGTATCATATTTTTATCTAAAATGTATCTTGCTTTATTATATTAATTATGACCAAATAGATTATTAATATTAAGATAAATTTATTCAGATTAAAAAATAATTTAAGAAACTTGCTTCTTGATGGAATAAATACATATTTAATAACATCTATTCATTCAAACAGAATGACAGAAAATTTGAAAAGAATTTTATAATTACAAGATTTGTTACAATACATTTTTCATCATTTAAATTATTCTTATAAAATTATCTTAAGTTTTTAATAGAATTGTTGAAAATTTGGTGATCAAGACATTTCAAATAAAATGCTGTTGAAAATTCATTATATTTATAAATTTCTAATAGAATGTTTGGTTTTTAAATAGGAAGATGAAGATGAAGAAAAGCATGTTGGTTTTGATTCAGACGTTGAAGACCAAAGTGATCGACCCAACAAATTGCATCGCCGAGATACTCCACATCATTTAAAAAATAAACGTATCAATCTCATTGATTCTCAAAAAGATCATGAGAAGGTAACTTTAGAATCACAGGTAGTGCTATGTTCATTGACATTTATAATTAAATTAAATTATTCCAAAATGAGAAAATGGATTGATTTAATTTTGTACTATGTACTTATTAATTTTTCTTTATTATCATTTCTTGCATTTTTCCTATATGGAAGAATTGGATCAGTATGTAGCTTTTTTTCTTCCCTTGGACTTATTTTTAAGGGACTTATGTCTTTTCTAAAAACTGCCAATTTGAGAGGATTAATTTATTAATATTGCTGGAACTAATGCAGGAAATAAGTTGGATACATACCCAACTATTATCCAATTATATTACCATGTTTATATTTCTTAAAATGAATAATAGATTAAAATTATAAATTGCTATGGAAAAGAAATTAATTAAAGTTACAATATGAAGGAATTTGAAAACAAATTCTAAAAATTATAAGAATACCTAAAAGTGAAATAAAGTATGATTTCCTTCCTACTCCCCCTCATATTTGCGTAAATATTTGCATTATTAAATATATATATATTATCTAACTAACTTTACTTATCAGTAAATAAATAAAGTAAAATATGCATTTTGGTAGAAAATTTTATTAAATAAAGAATCTTAAGGTTATCTAAAAAAACAAAATAAAAATTGTGTTAATATTGTAAATTGAATCAGATTTAAACCATATTAAATTGCAAGTGCTATTCATTTATGTAAATTAAAAATACTATATACAATAAATGCAAAAACAACTTTAAAATTATTAATTCCATATTATCTTAACAAAATATATAAGATATAACTAATTTAATTTAACTGCCAATAAATTAGTTTCATATACTTTATTTATATTATGTTAACCTTTTTTTCCCCTTAGGTCTTAGCAATATTAGCTCAAGCTGAAAGAAAAAATTTTACTGATGATGTTCCGTCTATTAATTCATCTCCTTTACCTCGTGATTCAGATATGGAAAAGGAACCTCTTAATTCTAATGGTATGTTTGTTTTTAGACTTCTTTCTGTATTTGTTTCGCCTCAAATAAAATTTAAAAAAAAAAAGCTTCTATATATATATTGAATAAATCATATATTCATTTACAGCTATATATATTTTTTTTCCTCCTAATTATAAGAGTTGTAAATCATCTATAGTAGCAAGCATATCATAACCATCTATGAGTTTTTAAGTAGATTATCTACCATATATCTTCTTGTAGATAATTTTTTCTCACATATCTGCTTACCATTCCACAGCAATCACTTTTCACCGGAAATATTTACTCATTAAGAACGGTTTACTTTTAAGTTTCATTTATGTATTTTTTTTTTTTATATTGATTCTTCCTTTCTTTTATTTAAAGGTATCGAAGAAAAATCTCTGAATACAGAACCTGAATCAGAAATGGAAATTGTCATTCACAAAACAACCTCTGGCCTGGGTTTAAGTATAGCTGGGGGTATAGGATCTACTCCATTTAAGGGAGATGATATGGTAAGATTCATTTGTTTTTTCTTTTCCTTTCCAGTGTTGCAGTTGAGTCTGAATAAGTCAATTCCATAGTAAAAAATGTTACTTTTTTAATACTTATATTTAGTACCCAATGCCATTTTCTTCATATTGGAACTTCTATAAAATTCGCACAAATAGAACTTGTAAAAACTGTCTTCACCCTTTTTTTCCCCCTAAATAAAAAGTAGAAGGGAAAATCTTGCGCATGTGTACATACATGATAGAATTACATTAATTCTGTTATATATTCTTTTTCTTTACTACAGATTTAATTTGTGTTATATAATGGATTTAGATTATGATAATAATTATTACTGGTATCAATTAATTTTAATTTGATTTTTAGGGTATTTTTGTATCTAAAGTTATCCCTAATGGTCCTGCTGAAACTGCTGGATTACAAGTTGGAGACAAAATATTGTCTGTTAGTTACCTTTTTTTAATAACATTATTTATTTATCTTTGATCATTTCTTTACTCAAATATTAATCAATAAATATTTTTAGGTTAATGGAAAAGATCTGGAAAATGTTACACATTTTGATGCTGTGGATGCTTTGAAAACAGCTGGAAGTACTATGGTTATGCAAATAAAAAGGGATTCTGGATCAACTGTACCAAATGTAAATATCTATACATGCAGCGTTTCTTTGTATTTTATAATTTATAAAAATTATTTCATAAATCTATTTCTTTTAATAAATAATTTGTACTTTTAGTGATGGGAAAAATAAACTAGGTTTATTAAGCATACAAATAATTTTGCTTCATATAAGAAGAAAAAGCATTATTAATTATAATTATAAGTTTCTGAATATGTGTATTTTATTATTGAATAAGGAAAATTTTTAGGATGTTTTAGTATTAAAAATTATTGGAACACTTTTCACAGATAAATTTTTTTAAGTATTAGATTTTCTTGTTGATTATTATTTATAATTTGAATTAGTATAATATATTTATACTTAATTTTAAAGAAATATATGTATAAATTTTGTATGCATGCCTTGTGTATATAAATGTACAATTTTATTTTTGTAAATGAGAGAAAATAAATTTTCATAAGTTTTATATTTTGAAATGTATAGTAATTTTTTTTTTATTATGAGGTTTTTAGTTAACTTTTTGTTTATTTCTCTTTTTTAGTCGCCTCTGGAATCGCCAACTAGTAATAGTCTAGAAAATGGCAATGTTGAGGAAGCATATCATATTCCTGAGAGTGAATTAAAAGTAGATTCGGTAAAGCAAAATCATAAGCTTGCATTTGAAAATAACATTACATCAAAAGTTGAACCTATTCCTGCTCCTGTAGAAGAGCATAAAAAATCTGCAGAAGAGTATAAAGAACCTGTATCAAATCACAAAGAACCAGTAGAAGATCACAAAGATAAAATTGAGAAACCTCCTATAAATGTACAAATTGATACTCCATCAAAAAATAAATTAAATTTAACTATTGATATACCCAAAGAAGAAGACCCGACTCCTAAACTCTCTGAATCTGCATCACCTTCTTTTAGAAAACAAGCTTCAGATGATTATGATATCAAGTTTGAAGTAAGAAAAATTATGAATTTCATTTATTTATATCTATTCATTTGTGATTATCACCGTTTCTTTTTCTGCATTTCTGAACCTTGATTTTGGTATAATTAAATTTATATGTATTCTCTTATAAAAGTATCTTTGATGTAGTGAAGAATAACAGTTTGGAGCTATCACAAGTGTGGATATGTTAAAATTAGCTGTAATGGAGAAAACTAAATCAAATTGCAAACTATAAGGAACAAATCAGTTTTTTTTATATTCAACTTCACTTAATTCCATCAGGAATTGTTGATTGTATTGTGTTAAAGTAAAATCTGGGATAGGGGCAGATTTTTCATTTTTTAGATCCAATTGTTCTCTAAATTTATTAAAATTGTATGTGTTTATTAACTAAATATTTTTTATGAAATAATTATCAAAAACCTTATTTTAAACTGGCTGAAATTTTGGATGTTGTAGTAAAGAGATTGATTACTGTTATTAGATTTGTATTAAAAATTTAATTTCAAATTTCACATTTCTACGGTGAAAATGGGATATTTCCTTTATTATTATTTTTTAATAATTCTCAAAGATTCAGAGAAAAATTAAAAATATTTTTCTATTAAATAATTTAATATATATTTTCTTTAAAAACATTCATTACTAAGAATTCCAAAAAAAAATTTGTTGCTGCAAGAAGGATAAGGGAAAAATTATAGCCTTTAAAAATTAAAAGATGTATTAATAAATACATCCATTATTGAAATGTATCCATTTCCAGTAATTGATGTCTTTATTTATATACATTCAATAAAAAAAAATTATTTTATTATATGTATATTAAATAAAAAATTTTAACAAATTATTCTTGAAATTAATGTATATATCAATGAATTTGTTTCATATTGAATTTTCCGACACCATTTGAAGTGATTGATTTCAGTACAAATAATAAATTTGCTAAATTGCATAAAATTAATTAAATTATGCCTTGAAATCTGAAGATGAACTGTAAAAATTGTGCTGCTATGACACCACTGAGGGAGAAAACTGTTACAAAAATGCAATTTGTCTGTCCTGTTGAGAAACTCTGCTGAAAATCATTTTTTGATTTTCCACACCTGCAATTATATAATATTCATTTTAATGATTGTTAATTATTTATTAAAATGACGATATATTTTATTTGAAACTAAAAAGAAATAAAAATATTCATATTAAAGGTAGTAAGTTTTAAGTTGTAATTAAGAATAATTCCTAAGTTTTCATTTGTTTTTTGCCGTCTTTATTACTGGTTTTTTTTTTGTGGGATATTTTTGATTTAAAATTAGACTTTTTTTTGATTGAGTGGTGAATATTTAAAAAAAAAAAACATATAAAGTTACTCAAACCTGATAGCTTGTAGTGATATTTACTAGTTGTGTATAATTTGATTCTAAAGTGTTTCTCCTCTTATAGATTTTGCATACAACACTAATAAGAGAGCAAAATGGTCTTGGTTTGAGTATTACCGATAGACCAAGTGAAGTTGGTGGAGGTGAAGTAAGTAATGATATTCAGTTCCCTAAAAAACATATAATGAAATGTTTTTTTCCCCTGTAAAAAAATTATCATTGGAAATGAATGTATTCAAAAGGATAACAATTGTTATTAACGTTTTGTTACTTTTGATGATCATTTCTCATTAAAATACTTAATGCTGTTTCTTTTAGGGCATTTACATTGCTAAAATTTCTGAAACTGGTGCTGCAGCTAAAGATGGCAAGTTAAAGGTTGGAGATAAAGTTCTAACTATAAATGGTGTAGACATGGATGGAGCACGGCAAGATCAAGCTGTCTCTCTCCTTAGTGGTCTGGATCGTTTCGTTCGATTAGTTGTGCAACGGCAAAAAGTACATAATTTACTTAATAAAAGTAACATAGTAGTAGTAATAGTTAATACAGTAATATTTTTGTTTATGTAATAATTTATTAAAGACATATTCACTACAATAATCAAAATTATTTGTACTTATTTTGTTTGCTTTTTTTTATTATAAAAAGGCACAAAAACATGTATACAGTATTTAACTAATACAAGTATTATAATATGCATGAAACAATATATATTTCTACAAAATATACCTCTAAATCATGTAATTTAACATATTAATACCATTTGGGTAGCATTATCCAGAAATACTAATTCTTTATATTAAATTCTTTTAAGAAAAATATAAAATTTATATTTCTGTCTGCTAAAAAATAAAAAATTAGATTGAGATGTGTATCTATTGTAGTATGATACTAAGCTAATTAATTTTATGTATTTAGGATATAATCTATTGAAAAGGGTAAAGAATAAAATACTCAATATTTATTTATTTAAGGTTTTACAATTTGAATATTTTTTTACATTTAATCGCATAACATTTATATTGCAAAGTTATATGTGTATTTCTAAATAAGTTCCATTTTATAAATTAAATCTTCAAAGGCTTAGCATATTAACAATCGATGATTTTCCATTTAATTTATTTTTAAAATACATGTGCTACTGATTTCAAAAGTAATATGCAAGTAGACTTCGTTTTAGTTATATTTGACTTTTACAGCTGGTACCACGAGATCCAAACACTCCACACTTGCCTGAGAAATCATCCATGTCTCTTTCATCATCGTCTCTGCTTGGCCAAAAGTCTCCTAAACTCATTGGACTGCCACGACCATACACACCAAAATTCTATTCTTCTGGCTCCTATATGGCGAACAGACCTTCTTATACTGGCTCTTATAGGAGACCTGAGTTGTCATCTACAGACTCTAAGCCTACATTTTCTCTGTACACTAAATTACCTGGACTAAGAAATGATCCTCTAGATTTAGAGCCTCTTTCCACATACACAAAGACGAATTCAAGTGTAGCCAATACTATTAGTGAAACTTGTAATAATATAAACTACGTAAAAGCTGATGAATTAGCAAAAGAAAATAAAACATGTGCCTATGTAAAAACAAATTGTGTTAATCATGTGAATGACAGTGGTGATGTAGAAGTAAGTTTAATATGGTTTCTTTTATTTTCTCATAAAATCTGTGGTGTTTAAAATTATAACAAATGTTTTAAAATAATTTCTTTCTGTATGTGTATATAGAAAAGTGGCTTGCATCTAATTTCTATCTAATAGTTAAATAATTAAAGAATATATTTTCAATGACAGGCATTTGACCAGTGAATCATTTTTTGGCTTTACATGAAATTTATTTGCTTTTTTTTTAACCATCTCTGTTTATATATGGTCAACAGTTTACAGGTTGGTTACTCCTTGTAATGGCAATAATACTTACAGGAAAGAAATCTATGCATTAAGGATTTATTCTGTTTTATTACTATGTATCGTAAGAGAAAAGTTGAACCAGATATATATTATAACACGGTTGTTTCTGAAATGCCTAATATTGTACTTGCCACCCCTGAAAACAAACCTTTTTCCCTTCCCTTCTATTCTATCTAGTTACCACTGCTATTAGACAATATTAAGTTAAATTCATATTTTAAAATTTAATTTAAATTGCAATTAAAATGAATGGAAATTAAGCTGAAATTATAACTATTAGTATAATTTTTTCTCTTTAATTAAGGCTTTATAATAATTTTTTTTTTTTTTTTTTTTTTTTTAGGAAGTAAGTCTTGTAAAAGCTGGTGGTCCACTAGGCTTGAGTATCATTGGTGGTGTTGATCATTCATGCCATCCATTTGGTGCTGAAGAGCCAGGAATATTTATTTCAAAGGTATATTTTAAAATGTTTCTACAAATAGATATATATATATACATCCCCTTAAACTTATTTTGTATAGTTGCTGTGTAAATTTCTTGTAATTTTTTTGTAATTACTTTAATTTTATAACTTGTACTTTTAATTTTATTATTTATGTAATTTTTAATAAGACTTTTACTTGATCTTAATTCTGTGTTTCAAGGTTTATTCTTATCTATCTCAGAATTCATATCTTATTATATTTTGATTATCTTATTATTTATTAAAATATAGTAATTATTTTAAAATTTCTGTCCTAAAGGCTTTGTATCATGTTTTTTTAGATTGTTCCAGAAGGTGCAGCCGCTAAGACAGGAAAACTAAAAGTTGGTGACAGACTTTTAAAAGTAAATTTTATTGACAACATTATATTATGATTAGTAAAATTACTAATCACCATAATTTTGTAGCGAAATAAATCTATTAAAAAATATTTTTTCCTTTATAATAGTCCTGATAAATATTTTATTGTTCATTAAATTGCTGTATAAATTCCTTAAAAAACTTTAAATTTATTGTTAATTTGTTTTCTTATAAATGTTGTAAAAACATGTAAAATTTTTCAAATTTAAAACCACATTGAATATTAAAAAAAAAATGTCTGAGATATATTTTAAAGAAAATAATTCTGAAGTAAAATTATTACTCTTTATTTAATATTATCACTTGTCTTATTTTTAATTTTAATCTTGGTTTATGACCAAATATTAGTGCTCTGGCGTTTTGTACCACAGGCTTCATCCTGGTGGTGGAATGCATGTTTGTTAGTGGTTCAGAATCCACTTTAAACTGTTGGTCCCTGTATAATTGGCCCTAAGTGTGTAAAAAATGGCAGGTGTCAGACCAAACCAATGCAATTTTAATTGTTATTAAATGTTTTGCAGTTGTAATTAATATTGCTTTTAAATGCATGGTTTTTATATTTATCAGCTGAATTCCATATAGAATTCATTATTTATTATAATTTATATTAACATATTTCTTAGATTTAAAATAAATAATAAATATTTTTATTTATATAATTTAAAGATGTTTATTGTCTGTAAGTGGGCAATGCCCTTGATCATAAATATATATATATATATATATATATATAGAATAAATGTTAACTTCAATTATAGAATTCAGTATACTAACAGCTTTGTGATGATCAGATGAACTGATTTAACATACTTGATCTAAATATTTCTATTATAATTTGTCTATACATGAGGCATCAATTTTTTAACACTCTGAAAACTTAGGATTATCTCTTTCGAAATTAATACATTTATTACTTTGTAGTTAAGTATTCATCCTGTATATATAAAAAAAATTTTGGCTCAAATAACTGTTAAATAACTTCAGCCATAAATGTGATGTCTGATTAAGTATAGTAAAATAGCTATTGTCTACAAGATAAGGTGCATCACTCTGTCTTTAAGATGTAAATTCAGAAGTTAAAAGTTTATATTCTGTGAACTAGAGGAGATGGGATTAAACATTCATTTATAAAATTGTCAAAAATCTTTGTTTTAGTAATATATAGAGAGACATACCCACATGCAATAAATAGTTGCCTGTCTTCTCTGATTTTTATGTTTTCTCTAAATCTAAAGTTTAGTTTCTTTTTCCTAAATAGAAACTAAATTCTAATAACCTTTAAATTAAAGAATAAACTAAATAACCTTTTTTACTACTGATTTAGGGTAGTTAAACAGATCTTCGCCATTTTTAAATTTCAACCATATCTTAATTGAGCAAGAAGTTCTTTATTTGTTTTTGTTTTGTTTTTTTTATATTAGTCATGAAATATTTTTAGTTTTTGTGAAAGGGTGCAGGGAAAAAAATGGTGTATACGCAGCAATATTTTTTATAACAAACTAGAAACTAAATTCATTCTTTTTCCACTTATAAAAAATAATTATATTGTAAGATCAGCTTAAGTAGCAGGAGCATAAAAAAACATTTATTTTTGTGTCAAATTATTATGATTATAATTGAAAACAATTTTTGTATTTCAGTTTACTAAAGTGTTTTATTCCAGGTAAATGGTGCTGATGTATGTCAAGCTTCGCATAAAGATGCAGTTATGGCACTCTTGGCTCCAACATATGAAATGACGTTGACCGTCCGTCATGACCCATTGCCTCAAGGCTGGCAGGTAGGGTCACCACTTTCTGCTGGGGAAAGTGATTTGTAACATACAATTCCTATTTAGGTCTAGTCTGTAAACCATGAAACATGCTCATTTCGCATTATATATTTTACTCCTTGCTTTTAGTTATTCTAGGTTACATCTTTAAGTGACAAATTTTGTATGCTTGGAATATTTATCTGCATTCTTATTTTTATTCAAATTTTAGATTTCATTCATATTTTATGCTATGGAAGTTGTAATCTTAATTTTTAATGAAATAAGGTTTCAAATTTTGCTGGTTGGCTAGGAAAACAATATTCAGTAAATATTTTTTAAAAAAATGCTTTCTTTTTTTTTTTAATATTAATATTAATAATGCATGTGGTTGTCTGGTTGTATATTATATTTATTTTTACAATGTTAAAATCATATGCTGTTAACTTTTTCAAAAGCTATTTCTGGTGTAATTCTTAAAATAAGTACTCAAATTATATTTATAACTATGTATTTTAATTTTTACTATTAATAAAATTTAATTGGAATTTTGCTGGTCATAATTTCTGTGATAATTTATTCTATCATGAATCACAGTATGCTAATTTATTTTGTGTCAAAAACATTTGTAGATAATTATATTTGTTATTGTATTGTAGTGTTTTTTCCATTGTAATATAATCCACTAGATGAATGAATATTATCTGAAATATATTTAGAACAGAGTTTTAAAAAATTTGTGCCTTACTGTGGTGCTTATTCTAGCCCAGGAGTGAACAGTTATTCATTGATTCAGCCCATATAGAATTTATTATGATACATTTCAATAATCACATTAGTATGAGTTCTTTAATTTTGCTTTTTCGTGCATTTGCTTTTTATTTTAGTGGTGCTATTTTAATTTCTATTTCTGTTTTGTTCTTTATTTTGAATTTAAAATATTTGTAAAATGTACTTTCATGGTTTACAGTTATTAAATTATTTGTAATATTGCTGAAATATGATATTTGTAAATTAATTAGAAAAGAATTACTTAAATTAATGAATTATCATTTTCCCTTCCTTCTGTAACTTAAGTATTTTTCTATAAAGAAAATTCATCGGAAACAGTATTTTTCATATTTGTATAAATCCATTTTTGTGTGAACCTATTGCATTATGTAGAAATAAATCTTTGTTGTATAATACTTTTGTTAATATACTGCTGATCTTCTCAAAATTGTATGAAATTTTAAAACTGAATGTTGGTGATACTTGAAATCTTAAAATTTTATATAAACTCTTTTTATAAATATTAGAAATTTTCTTGAATTCCATTTGATAAAAAAAAATGAAATTAAAAAGAAATAGATTTTAATTCTTCTTTAATTTAGGTATTATAAAAATATATTTTTTGTGATCTGAATATTTAAGCATAATTTTCTTAAATTATTGTAAATATATTTTATGAATTATATCCTGCTTTTATCCTGAACAGTTGAATCTTGTTATCAATTATTGGTCATTAAATTATGTCTGAAAAAGATGTTTAGCATTTTCCCATGTTAAATGTGATTTTGACTTTATCTGGTCAAAGATTTCAAAATAGAATATATAATTGTCAAGTTCAGTTCAAATTATTTGTAAAAAAATACTTTATTAATAATATAAGCTGTCAGAATTTTTTTTTTTTTTTTCTTCCCCATTTAGAATGTTGATAGTTAAAATTTGTTTTCTAGTAAAATTAAGTCTTTAATTAAGCTGTTATTTTACTTGTACTTGCTTATGTTCTTATGGGCTATGTAAAATAAAAGTTTTATCTTTTATTTTTTTTAATGATTTAATCCATATATTTAATGTCCTCCGCCTGTAATGTATATATATTTAAATATTTTGGTTTTAAATTCGTTCTTAAAGTGTGCAAAATATTTAGGTTCATATTATGTTTGAAAAAAGCAGATTGACGTTCTTAAGTCATCTACAATTTATATGCATATATTACCATTCTGAATAATTATAGTCAGAAAATTACAATATTTCTCAGTAGAATAAATTTTACACTATTGTTAAAAGGTGCACAAATTAATAATTATTTAGTTAAATAATATACTTATATTAATAATATGGTATATTTAAATTTTATCTAAATAAAATTTATATATGAATATTATTATATCTATAAAATTTGCAATAAGCTTAATAGAGTTTGAAATTATTTTTTTTGAGGCCATAATAATTTTTATAGGATCTAGTTATAATAATGTTATATTAAGTATTAATTTCAATCTGCAGTACCTATATTTGAAAGGTGTTTATGTCGTGTTAAATTTGACGTAAATCCTTCTTGTATTAGATTTAATACAAGAAGCTGATGTGGGCTTCAACTTGAATTATTGAACAAATTTTATATTGTCTTATTTATTTCAAGTATAATTTCAGTGATACCCACAGTTATTTCTTGGGTATGCAAGGGAATTTTTTAAATTTTTTTTTTTTTTTTTATATTGTTAAATGTTTATGCAAAAGGTTAAAGGGGTTTAATCATTTCTATTTACTTAAACTATAAATTTATAATTTTAAGCTGTGGGAAAAATATCTATTTAATGTCCTTGCATAATTAAAGATTGCTTCACTTTTTAGTGGAATTTGTGTATGTAATATATGATGTTTGTACAACTTTTTAAAACAAGATTCAACTGTAATTGTGATTCCGTTCCCCACATTATAAAAAAAATGATTTTTTTTTTTAATTTTAATTTAATCTGATTTTAAACATTAGAGTACAAATTGATTGGTATTTAAAAATGTAATCTATTATGGCTTCTAATACTGAATGAGTTTACTATGTGCATATCTGTGATAATAGAAAATTTTTTTATTCACTATTTCATGCGATTTGCTATTGTAAAAAAGAAACATAATTTTGTTTTTTTAGTTCAAAATTAAAATAAAATTTTTTTTTATCAAATTATGTCCTATTGTTTATATAGTATAAAGTAATAGTAGTGTATATAGTATAAAATTAAAAATTCAAAATCCAGGCAGTTTGAAAAGTTTTATATCTATGAGAGTTTATGGCTTGGAGTCATTCCAGTAATAATATTGTGTGCATTTATCAAAGCACAAGCTAAAAAAATTTTACCTATTAAATTAATCACAAATATCAGTAACATGTAATATCTTATCAAAATGTCTAGAATTATTATTTCTGAATACTAGCATTTGAGCAACTATGAATTGCTTAAATAAGTTTTTTCCTTTGAACATCCTTGAGTTGTTATTCAATTCTTATTATATACATTCTTGTAAAAATAAATTTTATTTATCATTATTAAATGGGATAATTGATTTTTGCCCTAATCTATTTTGTCAGACACTGTTTTCAAGTTTTAAATAGTAATTATCACTTGTGTAATAATGTTAGCATATCCTAACTTTTAAAATACTCAAAACACTATGAATGATAAAATGGTGTATGACAATAATTATACATAAAAACTTGTTTGTACTTCATGAGAAAAAATACTTCATTCAAAATTTTATATTATGTACAAGCTTATTATTAAATCTTTTTGAAATGATTGGTTTATTTTCCCCAACATTTAAAATTAAAAAATTTTAATAGATAGTGGATTTATCAAAAATACTTTTTTTTAACTTGCTGTCTTTGGCAGCAGCATTTAATATTTCTTGGTTGACTTCATTTTTATAAATCAGAAATTAAATTATTTTTCTATATTGTTAAAAAAAATATGCAAAATAAAATCAATTGTGTATCAGACAATTAAAATGTATTGCATTTGTTGGCCATCAGCAACAGAAATTTTATGATATAGTAATTTCAATAGGAAACAAGATTATTTATTATAATATGTCAAAATGTTCAAACATTTATTTCAGATACATATATATGATAAATTACGAAGTTTTAATTAATCTTGTAATTTGTTTTTTATATATTTATAAACTGACGTATAATTCAAATTAATCATTTTCTTTTTTTTTTTTAATTGATAATTCATTTAACAAGCACTGCCATTTTACTTTCCACAACGAAATATTTAATATAATAACAGAATGGGTTTGTATGCTATTTTGAAATGAGAAATATAAGGAGTGTTTTGTATAGTGCTTATAGATATGTGCCTTAAGCATGCTTTATTGATTAAAAGGCCTCTTGTATTCGTAACTTTCTATGAAGTAATGCTGTTGGCAAGTTTGCACATGAGAAAATATATTAATGTTATCATAGCATTTAAATGTGTAAATAATATCTTTACTAACTATGCTTTAATCTCAAGATTTGTAGTTATACTTAGAAGCATCTATAAACACATAGAAAGATTTGCCAACATCTCAAATTGATATGAACCAGAATTTTGGTTATCTGAGTATGTTAAATTTTTCATTGTAACATATTTATAGATAAAATATAAGAAAAAAATTGAATAAAAACTGCAAAAATATAACTTTTTGATGCAATGATATAACAATTTCTTTCTTTTGCTAAAATGTTACATATCAAACTTAAAGTTTGATTTCAGATTTTTAAAATAAATTTAATGAATTAGAAATACTATTTTTTTTCCCCCCATATAAATAGCTTTATAGAACTTAAGACTTCTTTCTAATAGTCTCCCCACCTCTTATTCTCCTGTAATAAACAAAAGATAAACCTTAAATTTTGCAAATATTTCATGCAGCAATAAACCTAATGTGCATTTTACTAAATTGTCAGCTATGAGGTATTGTGTAAATCGAATGTAAAATTTATAAATATTTTACATATCAGCCACATGGAATTTTTATAAAATGTAGTTATATTTTCTATGAGATATATATATGTATGTGTGTTAGTTCATCAAGCAATAATATTTTCTGTAAACTGCTATATTTATGCTAATTGTTTTCTGTTACAATTCCTTGAATAAAACATTTTATAAAATTCTGCTGTTGTTAATATATGACAGATATAATTGCAATAGGATTATTTGATTCTTACTACCTCATCTTGTTTATTTTTTTAGAAAAATTTATCTTTGAAAAATATATTTCAGTAAAAAAGATATAATTTTGTTTTAACTTAGTCATTATGATTGAATGATAAGATGCACCTTTAATTCTGAATTGAAAAAAATTATAGTAGTATTTTATGCTTCTTCTGGCAAAATAATTTTTTTTATTAGATTGTACCATAATTTTTCAGACTTTTATCAATGTACCATAATTTTTTTTACTTCTATCAATTAATATATTTATCAAAACTTTATTTGTTACAATTAAATGATTCAAAATATATTTTTGTTATGTATGTAATGAATCTCTTATTGTTTATGAAGTTATGGATGCAGGAGGCTTATGAATAATTAAGATAGAAAGGAAAATAAATATGTATGTATATAGATTTAATCATAACTGTTTTTCTAGCAAAGAATGTTTGTATAAAAAACTTTCTAAGTAAGGAGGGTTTATACTTGTCACAGTTTCAGAATTTAATTGTGCTTAACGAAGTATTTTCTTATTCTTTTCATGCATCTTAAGATTCCTAAAAATGTATAACCAAACCAAAAAAATTATTTTTTAATATAGATTTAAAAAATTACTTGTATTTTGAATAAAAAATTTGTTAGTATTAACAAATGATACATTTTTACCGAACAGTTAATTAAATAGCAAAAAAAAAATTTTGTGTAATAGGATTTTTTTTTTTTTTTTTCAATAAATTAAAATGGTGCTCTGATTTGCAAATCAAATTCTTTCTTTTACCATATTTTGATTGTTTTCAGCTTATGTTCTATTTAACTTAAATGATCATGCTTATTGGACTTGACTTTGCCTGCCTTTGATTTTTTTATCCATGTTTGTGATGAGTAACACACAATTTAATGTTGCTTAATGCAATTAAAAGTAAATGTAAAATAAAAATCCTTTCAGTAAAATTCATTTCTATAACATTTTCTTTTAATTTCTTTTCCTTATTTTAATAATAAATAAATAATTGAATAGGAAAATGTAAAAGGCTGTATAGATGATCTGTAAAAAGATTGATTTATCTAGATTTGTTATAGATGTTAGCATGTTAGTTAATGGTTAATGAATTATAAAAATAATCTTAAGTTCCATTGTTTTATTCATATGAAATTTAAGCTTGATTTTGCATGTATTAAATAATTCAGGCAACATGTTCCTTTTTGCACCTACTAACTACTTTTTTTTTTTTTTTTCTCTCCTTGCAAAATTTATTGTTTTAAATAACTTTAGTAAATATAATAAAAATTTTATTCTAAATTTTTATGTAAGAATTTTTCTTGCGTAATCATTTTAGATTGTAGGAACAAATGTTGAAATTTTTAGAACAGAATGGTGGACTGAGATATTACTAAATTAAATTTCCTCTTGCCATTATATTGCTATTTTATAAATTGATTTGATATTTATTTTGAAAGTACATACATTAAATTATTTTATAGAAAAGTGTTGGGGGGTTATTTCCCCTTAAAAAAATTAAGAATACTGATCATTATTTGTTACTTAGTAATTTCCTTTTCATCTTTAAATTTTCTATATGTTGATACATTCATAAAATGAGTCTGATAACTAATCTCTTGTGTTTATTAATAGCTTCTAAAAATGAATCTTCTCCAATCACATCTAATTGAAATTTTTTTATCTCAATGCAGAATTGTGCCTGGTATAAACCTCCTTATTTTAGATTTCAGAATGTTATCAGTTATCTTCAAAATAACAGTTCTATTTATTTTTTCATATTACTTAAATTATTGGGTCCAAATATTTCTACAGTGCATTTAATATATTCTGTAATTGTATTTCAATACAGAAGTATTACTCTAAAATGCATTGTAAACCTCATTCTATAAGCACAAACAGGAACAAAATTCAAACCTTGTATACTATATTCAATATGCAGATCATCCTTGGTACTAAGTCATATGTAAATACTTCATCTACTTTTCTGTATTTGACATGAATGTTTATAGTTCTTTGTGACTTTTATCATGAATAAACTTTGTCTTGTCCCTGTTATTGTTGGTTCTTGAAATTTTTTATTTTACACATTTTAAACATGATTACAAATGCAGGTATTAGTTAAACATTTTTAATGAAGTATATTTTTTTTTAAATAAATAAATATGAAATGAAAAATAAGTTTAAAACTACATGCACTTTTAAATAATGCTCAAGTATTATTTTTTTCATAAAAATATCTTTATTGTTAATTTCATATTAAATTTTTATATAAATAATCTAAACTTGAAAAATCTTAATATGCATTAACAAATGATTTATATTGTTGGAACATGATTTGCCAATCTAGTAATTCTACTGTAAGATAACAAATAATAGAAGATAGAATGTTTTAATGTTTATTCACATCAATACTTGATTTTCGTTTTAATAAAATTTTTAACTTGTAGTTTTTGAATTTGTTGATAATTTGCATGTATGCTTTTTACTATGTTATTTTCTCATATTATTTGAAGCTTTATTTTCCTTAATTTAGTATAGTATTGTATATGTTATGAGCTTGTGTTTTTGTTTAATCGTATTTATTTTTGTAGAAATTATCTTATGCATGATCATCAAAAAGTTGAAAATATTCAGCACTATTGTTAAATTTTTATTGCTTTATTTGTTTTGTTTGCTATATAATGTAATGTGGTGGTGTTGATAGATGCTTGACTAAAAGTCTTGAATTTGCTTATGTTACTTTATGTTTGTTTGTTATCCATTTGCTTACAAAAAGTGTATTATTTTTTGACAAATAACTAATTTTGTTACTATTTTAAAATAATCTTCTGAACTTAATTGGTGGTTTTTTTTTTTTTTTTTATTAAAGTCTGATAAAATGTTTACTTTTCGTGTATTTATAAGTTTTAATTTCAAGCTATTATAAATTAATTCGATTATCTTATTTTAAATTAATTACAATAACAAGGTAAAATGAAGTTCTAATAATTCTGAAAGACTTTGTATATTATCAAATTTCTTTCATATTTTCAATAAATAGAGTTGCATGCAGTTTACTTCATTAAAACCTGCTTTAATAATTGTTTTAGCAAATCTAAACTTGCTTTGCTGGAAAACTTGGCATTTGTATTTGAAGTTATTTAGCTTTACTAATGAATTTACAAAATTAACTAATTTTCTGGTGCATGATTTAGAAATAAATTTTTCTTCCTTCATTGTTAAATAATTGATTATTTCTTAAACATTGCCAATCGTCTATCAAACTAGTTATTTATTTTCTTTGCATCAAGTTTCCATGGTGATGGTGCATGCACATCAATCCACTTTTTTTACATTCTTATTGCAGCTACTGTCCTCTGTAAGTATGATTTCTTTTTCATTAACATCTTATTCTGCTATTCTTTGGGTGTTTTTTAAGCAACTGGTAGAAATTATTTTCAAGTCATGGCTGACAAAGTAATCCAAATTTTGTATCTATATATATAATATGATCTTTAGTTTTCTAATAATGATAAAATTTCATTTATGAGAAAATCTTGTGTAATATTCTATTTAAATATTGACTGTTTTCTTTATTCTGTATCAGTTATGTTTAATAAATTAATTTTTAAATTACTCCAGAATTATTATCGTACTAATAAAAGAAATCAAAATTTAGAAAAAAATAAGATTTGAGAAATTTGTCTTAAATAGGATTAATTAAAATATATTAATTTTAATTCACCTATTGCTGATGGTTATTCATATCTCATAATAAATATGTTTTTACAGGAAATTATAATTAATAAGCATTCCACTGAAAAGTTAGGAATGGGAATTAAAGGAGGTGTTGGTGGCCAACCTGGTAATCCTTGTGATAAAGAAGATGAAGGAATATTTATCTCTTGGGTAAGAAATCTATTTATGTTGAGACTGTTATAATACAAGTATTCTTTATCACCATTTGTTTGAATACTTCCAATTTTATGAGATAAGATAGAATCCTTAAAGCTTTTTTTAAAATATTCTAATTTAAACTTGCTCTTTTGTATTTAAAAGCATCTGATAAATTGGTGTGTCAGTATTTGTATATGTTACTATGTTGGTGATTTTTTTTTATAGTTATTAATTCTTTTAGGTTAAATAGTAATAAATTTAACCATGTACTTAGGAAGGTTTATTGGAAATAAATATTTTTATATGCTATAATCTAACACATAATATTATGTATTTTTTTTTTATTATTATTATAAAATCATTTATATTATTTGATAGTATAAAAAATTTTATCTAGGTTACTGTATTGTAATTCACAATTATTATGTTCTAAATATTGGAAAAATGAAAAGCACTAAAATCTAAACAATTTAAAACAGTTATCAAAAGTGAAAAGTATTTCAGAATTTAAATAATACTCTAGTTTTTTCTGAATATTTCTGTGTATGTACAATAAATAAAAAAGGAAAATCCTAAAATTACTGAAAGAAATATACTTAATTAATATTATTAATTGAAAACGTTTTTATAATTCTATTTTAAACCTATATAAATTCTAAATTAATTGAAATAAAAGAACTGAACAGACTTTTTTATCAGATATTTTCTCAAATTTGAAACTTTGTTTTGTGTACAATAAATGAAGATTAACATGTATAGTATATTGCAGTGCTTTTTAATAGAAAAAAAGTGTGTATAATGATATATATATATATATTTATTTATTTATTTACAATTATGTTTAATTTTTTTTTAAAAAAAAGGTTAACAGTGATGGTGCTGCTGGTTCTGATGGGCGTTTACAACCTGGTATGAGGATAGTGGAGGTATGGTTTTTTCTTCTATCATAACTTTTAGACAATTTGAAGATTCATAAAAATTGTACCATCAATTAATATGAAACCAAAATTGTGTATTTTTTATATGTAAAGTTGAAAGTTCAGTCCCTCTCTGTTAGACATCAATAATGTATGGATTCTTTCATCTTAAAATTGAAACTTATTCTTATCTGATGATTGGCATTTAAAATATGTTACAAATTTTGATTTTAAGGAATATTTTTCTCTAGGTAAACGAAACATCTTTACTTGGTGCCACATATCAGGAAGCAATTACAGCCATGCGTACAGCTTGTGATACAGTTCGTCTAATAGTTTGTGATGGATATAACATGCCTTCAGTTGAAACGAATGAACCATCTGTACCAATGAAACTTTCACATTCATCTTCTTCGATTGATAAAGATGATGAAATGATGAATGTTATCAGACAAGCAAGTCAATATTTCATAAAATTCTATAATTTAAAGAGTTATTTTTATTAGTGGAAAATTTAATGGTTATAATAATAAGAAAAAAATTAACTCATTTAACATCAATTTAGATGTTACAAAAAAAAATGTTTTTATGCTTTTGGAATTCTATAAGCATTTATTTACATTTCCAAAGAGGGGTAAAACATCCAATGAAAAAGGAAAATCTAATTGCATGTCTAAGAATTAAAATATTGCTAAGATTCAGCACATGCTATTTTTCCTGTTAATATTTTTGTTTTAAATATAGTGATACAGACATTAAACTGGAGTATTTTGATACATTAGCTCATTTTAAACTCTTTTGTTGGATACAGAGTTTCTAGGAAAGTTAAGAATAGTTTAATTTTCAAATGTCAACTATTAACTTGTCAATAAAATTTACTTAAAAAAAATTTTTTTTTTCAGGAGCAAGAAGTTTTAAAAGAAACAGCTCAATGGGAAAAAGAAGATATGGAAAGAATGGTATTGATCTATATTCAAATATTTTAGTTTTGAAACTATTCTATTAAATTGTTTTTTGGGTTTTTTATTAATTATGATAAGTTGTTTTATATTTTTAATTTTTATAAAATGATTTTAATTTATTTCTCCTTGAATTGTTTTAAAATCAAGTTTTGTTTAAGTTTCCTTTTTTAATGATGAAATCATAAAATAATATTAATTGTATAAATTTTTTTAGAAATATACATTATATTGAATAAATATTTTAAAACTAATAATTCCTTTGTTTATGGAATTATTTCATTTTATACTGTTTGACAATGTTTTCTTATGTGTAGGAACAACTTCGTGAGAAGACAGACAATCTCCATTTTGAAAATTCACATTTAAATGATGATAATCTGGAATTTAAAGTAATTTCTATTGAGGTATAATTTGACAAATATTGGTTGTTCCATAAATTCTTATTTCATGTATTAGTTAGTAAATTTTTTTATTTTTCTTAGGGCAATAAAATATTTGGAGATGATATTGAAAATATAAATCAGATGATGTATAGTACCCCAAATAGACAAGATTTCATCAATTCAAACAAAACAGAGGTAATGCAGTATAAAAAAAATTGTATTTGAAATGTTACTTCCAACAGTATTGATAAAAACTTTATAATCTTCCATTAGATAATTAATGTGTGACTTAACTTAATATTTTTTTTTTTTTTTTTTTTTAAGTTTATAAAATTGTAGAAAATTAGAAAAGGATAGATGAGTTAATAAAAGCATTTTAATTATTGTGAAAAAATTAAATTCTATCATAAATTATAAAACAAGTTGTTAAACTTATGTCTGCAGAAATGTTTAAAGTTAATTGTCAGTGCAGTGAATTTTGTTATATATTCTAAATATTTGTGTATATAAAATTATTCTGTTAATAGTGCTACATAATTTGACTTTTATTCAAAGAGAATGTACTGTTTTTTGTGAAGTTGTTTTAAAAATAAAAGCTCTGTTTTTAAGGGTTTTTTTTTTTTTTAACTTGTTGTTTTGTAATACCTTGCATGGTTTTTAAATAATCTGTGTAATAAGTCTTATTCAAAAGACTAAAATTGTTTTATGCATTAAGAAATGCTTTTTTTAACTAGTTGAGAGAGATGCCATCGCCAATTCATTTCAGTCAAGAAAATTCTAATTTAACAGTCAGTACTGATGAATCAATGGTTGATCCAATTGGAAGGTCAAAATTACCAGGTGCTAAACCAGTTTTTCCTAAAATGTCTAAGGTAAGCCTTATAACAGATTTTTCATAATATAAATCCCAAGATAAATTTCAATTTTTGGAAATTATCGTTTTATTTTTGAATGAAGTTATTATTACTAAAAAAGTATTGCATATTGCTGTATTTCTAAAATATATCTTAACATTTAATATATATATATATAATACGAAAGCATGCTTCAATTTTTACAACAGTTTTTATTTATTATCAGAAGACAATTTCTTCGGATTTTAGTATATCAAGAGAAAAATATCCCTTAAGTATAGTTTGACCACCGATCCTATGGAAGAATTAATAAGCTGCCAAGTTGGATTATTTAAAAAGAGCAGTGTTATTATGGGGGGGGGGAATGTCATGGTAAAATAATTTAATTGCAATAGAAAAGAAAATTAATTTTTAATAATTCATATTCTAGATTTCACAATATTTATAACAAAAATAGAGGGAAAATTCCACACTGACTTATATTCATTTCTTTGAAAGCAGTGTGTCTGAATAGCATCCCTAATAAGTAATCAATTCCGCTGTTTCTGCCTTGAAACGGAATATTTATCATACCATGCAATCCATGGTCAGACTATTTTTTTTTTTTTTTTTTTTTTTTTTTCTGTTCCTTTCTAGCCTATTGAAGTGATCATCTCTTAATATTTAGATGTATTGTTAATAAATTTTATGTGTGATGAACTTTTTAGGTCTCGTGCTACCCTTCCTAATTTGTATAAAAACTTTTATTCAGCAAATTAACAATGGAATCATTTTCTTCATTTCTATACTTTTTATTTTTTAGAAAATTAAGTATTCATTAACATTGGTGTCTTATGTTGTAGTATAGATTTTTTTTTTTTTTTTTTTTTTTGAAAGGGGGGGTAATTCTCGCCACAGAACAAGCTCAATTTTGAGGATTTTTGAAAAGCCCATTAAAGTAAAGTTTTTACTTTTTAATCCATTTTTTAGTTATAAATAATCTTATAATATTTACAAATTTGTATATTGATTAGAATATTAAAAATATGTGTATAGTGTATTATCTAACTTATTGATAATTCATTTAGAAAAAAACAATTTTGATTTTTTTGATTAGTGGCCTTTAATGCACGAATACATAATGTTTATAATATACTTATATAATGTTGTTATATTTTAAGGGAGTTGTTCCACAAGTTGAAGATCCTGAGCAACTAACATTTAGTGAAAAGAAGCGCAGGTTTGAACTTGTGACTAAATTAGCAGATGGTGGAGTGGCATCTGATGCTAAGCAATTTAGTTATATTTCTCCAATAGAATTAGAAAGAATGAAAGAAGAGGAAGGTACCACAATTCATTAAATTATCTGTTCATCTACCTAAATATTTATTTTCTATGTTTGTTAGTTGATTTGAAAATTTAAATTTTATTTTATTAAATTTAACTTGACTTGTTAATTCATTGCAAGACTGTTTACTTAGATATATAATTGTAGAGAATGCAAGATTATTAAATAACTTATAATTGTTTGTCTTTAAAAATATAAATTTTAAATGCAGTAATGTTTCTCAATTATATTTTATCAATTTTATAAAATACAAATGCTCATATTTATAATTTTTAAGTTGTAAAAGAGGAAAAATATCTTTTAATTTTACTTCTAACTATTTTTGAAATATTAACTAAAATAAAACATATTTATTTTAATTGCTAAAGTATTTATTAATTATATTTCAGAAAAAAAACTTTCTTCTATGACAGAAGAGGAGTTGAAAGGATATCATTCCCTACAAGATGAATTTGATGAAATTATCAATAATGCTAATCTATTTGATGTACAGAATTTAAACTTAAATGAAGATCTCCTTTCTGAGCCTGGGTATATTTCAATCTGTTTCCAGTATTAAAATTTATTTTTTAAAATTCCTCAATTGTCATACTTTAAATTTCATTTGTTGTGATAAACTTCAAAATAAATAATATTTATTTTCTATATATGGACTTTTACTTTATAAAATAATAGCTTGGAAAAAAAAGTTATCAAAAGTAAAGGGTTTCCTTCCCACCCCCAGCTATTTGAGATATAGATATTAAGATAATTTGCAATACATAGAGACAATGCTTTTTTATTACAACTGTATATTAAATTACTATAATCAGAATTTTTTTATTTAATACTCATATTTTTCAGTAGTCTTACTTCAGAACAAATCAGCAGAATTCCAGTCCGAACGGCAAAAGCTGAGCGAAGACTAAAAGAAATGTTGAATCAAAATGAAGATCAGGAAGAAAATCTCACTCCAGCTCAACAGAGGGCTTTACATGCAGCTAAACGAGCAGCTTGGAGGCAAGCTAGGTAGGTTTTTATTTCTGAAAATCTCTATTTGTTGCATGCAAAATTTTGGTCCTTGCAATTTTAAGGATTTTTTAATTCAATATTTAAATTTCTTTGGCTAGAATCTATATACGTGAATAGAATTGTATAGTGTTATTTGATATTTGTTGCTGTTAGACTGCAGTAATATTCTATTAACTTTTAATTCTGTATTTATTTTTTCATAAAATTTAAAGAAATGTAAATAAAAAACTTAAACACTAGGCTACTAAATATGTGTGTGTGTGTGTGTGTGTTTTTTTGATAAGGATGCAGAGCTTCTATTATTGGCTGAATAGAAAAATTTCTGTTAAAAAGGAAGGAGAAAAACGATATTTGATTTCTTTATCAATAACTCGTCAAGCATAGAGAAGAAGAAATATAAGTTGATAAAAGCTCTTTTTAGACATCTAATGTGCATTAGATTGTATACAGTGTATTTTGTAAGAAAATGAAAACTTTATTGTAAATTTATTTTCTATAGATTTGTATAAGATGGGTAGAATATTGTTGGACAATTTAACATAAGTTTGCTGATGGATTAGTATTGAATTGCAATGTTTCACTCTACCAGTATTTCATTTATCTCATAAATGATTTCTATAAAATCATTGATTACTTAAATGAATCATATTTTTATTTTAGTTTTTACTGAAAAATAAGCTAGTGAAATTTGATGGTGCATTTAAAAAAATTTAAGGGCAGACTCTTACTTTTGTTTAATATTTTCAACTTTTATTAGGCTGAAATCCTTGGAAGAGGATGCTGTTAGAGCTCAGATGGTCATCATGAAAGCTCAAGAGCTTGCCAAATCTGAATCTGCAGAAGAAATTGATGGTCATTTAGAAGGTCAGTATGACAACACACTAGTAATCAAAATTTTTGAAGCCATTTTAGCCAAATGGGATTTTAAAATTATTTGACAGTAGGGCTGGACAATGTTGAAATTTCTAAAATTGATATATTGTTCATCAATTACATAACAATACATTGATTTTATTCAAATAGAAAATAAGGAAATAGGAGTATCTGAGTTCTTCTGACTGCTAAATTTTAAAAAAATAGGTGGTTTTTCCTCCCCCTAGTACAAATGTTTGTTTTAGTTTATCATTTTGTTGCCTTCAACACAAATTTATTTTATTTTTTAAAACAAATCTCATTTAGACTTCATTTAATGCTAAATAATTAATTGTATTTATTTAGTTTTCCCCAGACAAAATTGATGTACCACTTTTTCCTTACTTAATAAATAAGCAAAAATATGTATCAATCGATATATTAAATTTTACTGCATGAAAGAAAAATTTCGAAGTTTAGGAGATAATTACTAGCGAGTTTGTTAGAAAGGAAAGAGGGGAAGCAAATTAAGGTTTTCTATATTTAACTGCTCTCGCCCTTTCAGTACTTTAAAAGTTAGCAGGTTATAAATATTATGAAGTATGTTTCCTCAGTGAGGGGGGGGGGAAATACACAAGAATAAATCACTGTATAACATAGAAATGTGTTTAGCAAAATAAATAAGTAAAAGAATCATTAAATAAATATAGATAACAGAAATAGTTCAAAATTTAAGTGTATAAAATTATATGAAACAAAAAAAAAAAGTAAAATTTTTATTTTTATTTTTGTTGAGAAGTTTAAATTTTATGAGAATTATTAATAATAATAAAAATGACTTACTAAAACAATTTAATTTGAGTCAAGAAAAAAATGAAATTGCATTAAAATACATAAGTTAATAATTATGCAGATGCACTAACAAACAAATATCAGAAATCGCCTGATACATCCAACATTATCTGTGAAGTGGTTATACTGATTTCGAACATTGGCTATGCTGTTCTTGGAAATCGCTATTTGCATGTTGAACATTGAAATAGATTTCATTTGACGATTGACTTTGAAGTGGTTTTACCGATTTTGAAAATTGGTATTCTGATGTTGGACTTAGAAATTGTGATATCAGTGTTACAGAACATTGATATCTGTCTAACCTTTTACTTGGTCAGTATAGAGCAGCAGTATCATTTTCTTGAAAGTATTTTTTGCTCTGAACAGAAAAATGATAAGCAGCTGTGTTCTATTAAAATTTTAAGATAATCATTACCAAAAAGATTGCATAATGATGAAAATTAATTTTCACAATACATTACATAAAAGTGGTTGCATTTTCACTTTGTAAAGTGCCATTTGTCACATGTTCCATATTTATTGCTGGCACATATCCTTACCACGTAACATTAAATAGATGCTTCACAATTTGTGTCAAGCACTCAAATAACAGTTCTTTCCCATCCTTCTCCTAATATATTTTGTGATAGCATGGATAATGGAGTTTCTTCATTCCAGCTTGCAGTGTTTCGTGGTTTCTCTGAGTCAATGTATTTCTAGCTTATTTTATTGTTCTGGTCATATTTGAAGTTAAATGGCATTTTCCTTATAATTCTACTCTTTATTCAAATATCTTGAACACTTTTCTTATTTATATTAACACATTTTCAAAAAGCGTATTGTTTCAAATCACTCCTTCTAACAATCAAATATATTTATTTAGTTCTCTTTTTACAAATTATATAATTGTTTCTATCTGTAACGTTTTTGTTTTAAATTATTAGAATTTATTTATCGTAGTCCAACAGAACTTTATCTTTGATTATGTATTTTCCAGTGCTTCCTATGATTTTATTGTATTCCTTTTCCTTAATTCCATGAAATTAATATTTTGCACCTTTTTTTTTTTTTTTTTTTTCTTTTTCTTCTTCAAGTGACCAGTAGATTATTTTTACTGACAGTGAATTTTTTCATCCATTGCAAATTTTCTCAGCTTATTTAAAAAAGTTATAATAGAACAACTCAATTGGGATCTTTTTCTCGATTCTGGTAGAATAAGATATTTTGGTTATGCTAATTTATTTGTAATGCTAATGTACACTGGCCACCAAAAGTTAAGGAACAACATGTTTTTTGCAGCTCGCCATAAAAAAAAAAAAAAAAAAAAAAATGAGAGTAACAATAAAATGTATAGTTTATATAAATGATGAAAAACAACCTTTATGCAAAAACGATAGCTACAACTTTTATTTTTATAGAAAAGAACAGGTATATATGAGTGAGAAAAATATGCAAATATCAGGATTTCGTAGTTACGCTTGTAACTTTTGTTGATTTTCAGCTTTTGTTAGCAGATCTGTTGATAACAGGCAGTGGGGTCCAGCAATGTCTGAGAGAAGCTGTTTACCCGATTCGCTAAGGTGTTGGTCAGTCGGATGAAAATGGGGTTGTCCTAGGCTGATGCTGCTAGGTGTCTTAATTTGTCTCGCAGTGTGGTCCATCGTCTCTGGAATCAATATCAAACCAAAGCTTCTGTGTCCAGAAGACATGTTCTAGGTCGACCACAAGCTACAACACCTGCAGAAGACCGTTTTATAGCTCTTTCGGTCCAAAAGAGAATAAGCTTTCTGTGCTGCAAGATGTTGCAGACCACTCTGTAGCATCAGGGATAAAGAATATCCGCTAGTATGGTGCGAAGGCGTCTTCACAATTCAGGTATCTATGCAAGGCGACTAGTTGTGCATGTCCCCCTCAACAGACGACAGAGAAGGGCCCGCTTATCTTGGGCAAGAGAACACGTTTCCTGAACCAGACAGCGATGGGCTCCTGTACTCTTTAGAGATGAGTCCAGATTCACACTGGAAAGCGATTCAGGGTGTCTGCTGATCTGGAGGGAACAAAGCACCAGATACCACCAATCACACTTTTGAAAGACACAGTTACTGAGGTGGTGGAATAATGGTTTGGGCAGGGATCTGACTCATTGGTCACATTCACCAGTCACAGTTCCAGGGAGGAACTGTGACTGGTTTGAGATATTGGGACGAGATCCTTGATCCATATATGTCCGTCCATATGCCAGTGCAATTGGCAATTTTTTTCATTCAGATGGATGATAATGCACGAGCTCACCGAGCTGTAATTGTTGAGGAATATCTCGAGGGTCTTGGTTTTGAGCGAATGGAATCGCCAGCTTGATCTCCAGACCTGAATCTGATAGAGCATCTATGGGACTATCTTGGTAAACAGGTTGCTGCTTTAAGTCTTCCTCCAATGTCTTTAGGAGAGCTGGAACAAAGTTTACTCTGTGTCTGGTCTGCATCCCATTTTGGTAACCGACAACTTAATTGACAGCATTTAAATGCATTGAAAAGTCAATGCCATCAATGCATTCAAGCTAGGGGGTGGGCATATCCGTTATTAAAACTCATTGTTATTATGTTTCTATGACATTTTACCACATAAAACTGTGATTATTTTTTACAATAATAGATTTTTCCCAGCGAGATTGCTTTATTTATTTATTTTTTTTTTTAATGTAAACTTCTATGTTGCAGGCAATACATAATTGTTTTATGCACATGTCATCCAAATTTGGTGTTTCTACATTCATTTATTTGCAAATGAGGCGCAAAAAATAGATTGTTCCTTAACTTTTGGAGGCAGTGTATTCTGTGTAATCGCAAATACTGATTCTCTTTTAGATTAAATTTTCATGCTGATTTTTATTTTAAGACTTCACCTCTGAGATAATTAATATTATATATAGCTGTAATTTAAATAATAAAGATAACTGTTAGATACTATTGTGTTTTGCATAGTTATCTTTCTAATGATATGCACAATTTCTTTCAAAAAGGATAAAGTTCAAGAGATTTCCACAAATGTGACCTTGTCTATATTTATTAGTATAAGAAGTATACACTGAAGTGACAAAAGTCATGGGATAGCAATATGCAAATTTTCAGATGGCAGTAGCATCGCGTAGAACAGGTATAAATGCGCAGTGCTTTGCAAAGCTTTCATTTCTGTTCAAGTTATTCATGTGAAGAGGTTTTGACGTGATGATGACCGCACGACGGGAATTAACAGACTTTGAACGCGGAATGTTAGTTGGAGCTAGACGCATGGGTCATGCCATTTCGGAAATTGTTAGGGAATTCAACATTCCCAGATCCACTGTGTCAAGAGTGTGCCGAGAGTATGAAATTTCAGGCATAACATCCCACCATGGACAGCGCAGTGGTCGACCGCCTGCACTTAACGACCGAGACCGGCGACGTCTGCAAAGAGTCGTAAATTCTAACAGACAAGCAACACTGCGTCAAATAACCGCAGAAATCAATGTGGGACGTACAAGGGACTTGTCTGTTAGAACTGTGCGGAGAAATTTGGCTTTCTTGGGCTATTCCAGCAGAAGACCGACTCGAGTGCCTTTACTGACAGAACGACATCGCTTGCAGCGACTCTCGTGGGCATGTGAGCATATCGGTTGGTCCCAAGATGAATGGAAAACCGTGGCCTGGTCCGATGAGTCAAGATTTCAGTTGGTAAGAGCTGATGGTAGGGTTCGAGTGAGGCGCAGACCCCACGAAGCCATGGACCCAAACTGTCAGCAAGGCACTGTTCAAGCTGGTGGTGGCTCCGTAATGATGTGGGCTGTTTTTTCATGGCATGGACTTGGTCCTCTGCCAATGACTGGACCGAACATTGACTGGAAATGCTTATGTTCAGCTACTTGGCGATCACTTGCAGCCATTCATGGACTTCATGTACCCAAACAACGATGGGATTTTTATGGATGACAATGCGCCATGTCACCGGGCCACAACTGTTCGCGATTGGTTTGAAGAACATTCTGGACAATTCCAACTAATGATTTGGCCATCTACATCGCCCAACATGAATCCCATCGAGCTTTTATGGGACATCATCGAGAGGTCTGTTCGTGCCCAAAATCCTGCACCATCAACGCTTTCACAATTATGGACGTCTATCGAGACAGCATGGCTCAATATTCCTGCAGAAGACTTCCAACGACTTGTTGAGTCCATGCCACGTCGAGTTGCTGCACTTCACCGGGCGAAAGGAGGGCCGACACGATATTAAGAGGTATCCCATGACTTTTGTCACTTCAGTGTAGTATTCACTCATAATTTTACTAAATAGGATTTGTTCTTATTCTTACAGTTGAGCTTAATCACAATTCGAAGCCCACTTGACAGAAAATATAGCCCATTGAATACAAGTAAGTTGTTATAGTTTAACATTCTGTTACTTTTATATTCACAGGTGATTTTGTATTATTAGTGATATTTTATTTGAATTGAAGTTATCATAACTTTAAAACAAAATATTGGATTACTGTAAAATTAAAAACAATTATTTACTTGCCATTTTTAGCTTTTAAAAAGTCAACGGATTATCCCAAATATTTACATATTTATATCTGTTCAGAACTCCACAAGTTAATTCTGGATTAAAAAGGATATTTTGGTTTACTATTATTTTAAGGCACAAGTTCATATTGTTTTATCAATATTTGACTCAATCTCCTTTAGTACCTAAAAGAATTTCCAAATAAATAAAAGAAAAGGCTTTACAGTGATAATGGCAGCATTGTATTGTATTGTATTGTGATCTTGATGAATAAGAGGATTATAGTTGCGAGTCTCATTTCTATCCAGATTGCTGAATTTATCTTTGAATTTTTGTAATAAAAATATATAAAGCAAAAAAACCTATTGATTACAATTGTAATTCTTTTTTTTAATTAATTAATTATCTATTAACTATCTTGTCATGAGTCAATCCTTCCGGTTAAAACAATCCTTTCCCCAACTTTGCACCTAAATTGGTTCTTATTTTTGGCCTTCAATATATTTGTTTCATCAATTTGCTTCTACTCATCACTTTTTTTATTATACTGTGAAATGCATAATTTGAAGAGGAAAGTAGAGAATAGTAAACAACCAGTTTAACAGTAGAAACAGATGAATTGATTACGTAATAAAGGTGTTAGTCATATAGATATGGCGCAAAGCTGCTTTGAAAGAAAAAATATAATAGTTAGATGTGGAATTTTTTTCAACCAGTTTTTTTTTAATATTGTGTGAACTAAAATATGAATTATTAAAAAATTTTATTGCAATTAAAATTCCTCTTAAATGGCATTTTTTTCTCTGCAACTCTTCTCTTTTTAAATTCTTCCTACTTGATCATTTGCTTGTTTTCAATGTGATCAGTGATTAGTCTATGCATGTGTGTGTGTGTGTGTAATATATATATATATACATATACACACACCGTATTTTTACCGTAGTATTCTTTAAATATATTGTGCAGTGTAGTATATATTTTTCTATTGGCCCCTCTGTAGACCTCACATTCTTTGTAATCCAACAAATGTTTGTTCCCAAAGATACCAAATTAGGGTATTGTGTATGCAGAAATTTATTTAATATTTGAGATAAAATAGCAAAAATCTAGTATATCAAGTATATAACAAAACTTGAAAAGGATTTTTAGATACACTAAAAATGTATATATTAAATCTTTATCAAGAAATATGTAGCCTCAAAATAAATTTAAATCTATGTCATTTATACATATATTTGGATCTTACTACTTTTTGTGGCAAAGTATAAAGGTTAACTGAATATTGTATTTTATGTCAAAAAAATTCTTATGTCGATGGGTTTTTTCAAGAACTTGTTTGATGACATTTCATGTATTCCTTTTAATTTGTATCCAATGAATTTTTCATATTTTATCATTGCAATATTTTTAATATTTCATTAAATAAATAATATTTCAATTAATACATTCATTTATGATTAATTCTGCCATATCACTTTTACAGGTCTTGCATATAATGCTTAATTTAATTTTTATAAGTTATACTCGTCATTCAAGAGGATGACCAAGATGTAAAGTATAGTCTCTTTGCATATTTTTCTCTTTAATATTGAGAGATATTTTTATGCCTGGATCTGTACAGTGATTTTACAAAGAATGCTCAGAATGAAGAAAACCCATGGACATCGAGCTTAGCCAAAATGTTTCAATATTGTTAATCAATTTATTTTATAGTCTGGAAAACTCACTTATTTATATTACTTTCTAACTGTTTGTGGGTTTTTATATTTTTATCTGGTACTATTGGAATAAAGCACACATTATTTTATATCGGTTGTATAAAATTTTATTTGCAAAGTGGAAACACAGCTTGAAAATTTTTTTAAGGTATTTTAGTTACCAACAGTGCTGTTGGAATATTTTTTATTTGTAATGGCATTTGCAAATAATACTATTCAAATGTAGTTATAATTGGTAAATTATGTAAAAACAGAATATAATCATGAATCAAAATGTAAATGAAATCACAGCTCCATTTTTGGTATTTTATATCTTTTAAATAATTATTTGTAAAGCTGATGTATTTTATTCCTGGAGCTTTTTTAATATATCCAAGATATTTAAATTTAATTTTAAACTAAAAAATTTATGAATTTCTAAAAATTTGTTTTGTGAAATTCACAAAAATTAATCTTAAAGCATGTTTTTTTAGTTCTTTTCTTATTAAAAAACTATGAAAGTTTACTTTATGAAGTAGATTAATTTTATTTCTTAAAATCATTCATCTTTTCTCAACTATGTATTTGGATTATAAATAAAAAGAATTACTTTTAAATGAATTAGACTAGGTATTTTCTACCCGGAGAAATATAGCTTATAAATTATTTATTTATCTCTAAAATATTTCATACTAGTAATTCATTATCAACACTTGAAATGCTTTTTATGTATTTTATTAAAATTATATGAGGTGGTTGTTTTCAGTTAAATTTTATGGAAATCATTTATATGAAATGTAAGATTAAAGATGGTACATGCATGATTTATTAAATTTCAAACTGAGGTAATTTGTAAAGAAATAAGCTTTTTTAGATTATGCAGTTAATGGTAAAGGTTAAAAGGTCACTTAGAAGATGTTTTAGAAATTTGAAATGTTTTTTTTTTTTTTTTTTTTTTTTTTTTCTGCAATTTAAATTTGTGAAGGATTCTAAAATTCTTCTAAGGAATTTCGGAATTAAGGAATCTTCATTAATTTTATTTACTTTTTCATGCAAATAATTAAATCAATTGAATATAGATTTTGCAAGATGAACTTTTATTTTGTAGTTGTATTTCATTCTCTGAACAAGGGGGGCAGTATAGTAGTATTTTTAAGTGCTTATAATCTATTTATGAATTCCATTTTGAAACTTTTTTATCCCCAAAAAATATTTGTAAAAGGTTCTCTTATGAAGTTTAAAGAAAAAAAAAAATAGTTACTATATTTTAAAATTTTGTTATTTGTCGATGTTTTTTTAAACAAATAATTTTATTCAAATTGTGAAATATTTATTTTTAGTAATTTTTTCATGTTAAATTTACAAAAATATCAATTATTCTATTAAATTTAGAATGCAACAGCATTTTTTTATATATTGCAATAAATGTTATATGTATTGTACTGATTTTTTTTAATTCCATAATTGATGTTTAATATATATTTTATATCACTTGTATGAACTTTTAAATGAGTTTAATTTTATAGTCAATATTCTCTGTAAAATTAATGTTTGAAAATTTCATCAAAAACTTATGTTCAAAATCATGTAATATATTTAAGATAAACTTGTATTTATATTCATTGGAAACAAAACAGCAAATTTATGCAATATTGTAAGTATTATTGTTAGTTTTTTGTAAATATTAAAAATTTTATCATGATTACTTTTGCATTTGAAAGTGGAGCTTTACTGTAAAATATATATATATATATGTATACCACATTTATTTCATTTACTAATAAAATTTGAATTTTCATATTATATAAACAGTTCTGCTACTTTTTGTGTGTGCATTAAAACCTTTTTTTGGTATTTGACTAATGTTCAACTACTTATAAATTATAATTTAGACATTTAAAAATATTCTTAACTTTTTTTCTTTTTATATAAATTTAAAATTTTAATGAGATTTGTATATTTTGGGTATAAACTGATATTTGCCATCTTTGTTGTAGCATTCCCCCCCTCCCCCTATAAATATCAATTAAAATGCATAAAATAATATATTCATAGCTATATTATAAATTATACTAATTTTTTTTTATTTATTTATTTATTTTCGTGCTCAATGCATATAAAATCTTCAGCTTAAGAAATTTAATTGTCCTGTAGAGTAATTCCTACTTCATACCAGACTAATCTCCTCTCATTAGGAATCTTTAGATTTTTTGAGAATATCGCTGAATATATATCCAGTTTCCTTTTTTTTTTTTTTTTTTTTTTTTTTCATCCGAATCAGTTTATAACTTCATTAGTTGAAAACTGTAAAATTTGAAATAATCTCTTTATATAGCTTTCGAATAACTATCTTGTTTAAAATATTTTTCCAGTAAACTTGTGTTGCTAAAAATTATATAATGTGGTATAGTTTCTCTAAAACAAATACTTCCTAATTAATTAGTGTGATTCTTTAAATTATTTTTCACATGTGTTATTGTATTTTGAGAAATGTTTTCAAGTGCTGGAGGAAACTGTATTGAATTTCGAAGAATAGATATTTTGGGGAGAGATCGAAGTAGAGGAAATTAATATTTATCTGTTCATTACTTTTTTCCCATATGCATATGTTGATTGAGGTCAAATAATGAAATTATATTTTACATCTAATATTGTTATTTATACTTCTACAGGGTGGCGACAGAACAGGGAAGTCAGGTAATTTTATTGACATGGAAAAGTCAGGAAAATTAGTAAAAATACCTTAAAATTTGGGGAAAATTGCCAATGAGTATTTTTGTGCCAGGCAGGAGTGCGATAGGCGATTTTGTGGCCAAACATGTTTGATAGCTTGAATCGCTCCTCATTTTATGGCAACTTCACATCCGGTTTGTTTTTTTCCCCAATTTACGATCTCATATTTAAACATGCTTTTAATTATGTTCTGCTTGTATTCATGCTGTTTACTTCAGCCAATTTAGAAAAGTAAGGATTTTAATATTTTTATTAATAATGATTATCTGTTGTGTATTGAGCTTAAATTTCTTTAAACCTAACTTCGCAATCCTTTAGCATATGCATTGAATGCTTACTTTTTATTTTATTACTAATTCTGGTCTTCAATTGAACTTCCATTATGTATATGTAGAGGGGGAAAAACAAAATTCAGTGGTAGGGTGTCTCCTTTAAAAAAAAAACACATTCAGGAAAAACTGTTATACACCATTTCGTGATATGCCATCATATTTCGTTCACTATTTCTTCTAGCGAGTTTCTTAAAAATTAAGACAATTGTTAAAAAAAAAGATGTAAATCTCTCTTAATAAAAAGTTTAAATGAAATAATTTATCAGTATTTATTTTAGAATGGTTATTTTGTAATAATTTGGGGGTTTACTGTAATATATTATTTTTTAAAAAAAATTTAGGATGTTTAATTTTATGAAAATATTTTTTCATATTAAATAACTGGTACAAATGTTTTTAATAACGTAATTAATATTGTACACATACAATGATTCCAGTAGGGAAATGGCCAAGAAACTAATATACACTCAAGAGCCAAAACATTATGACCACCTGTCAATAACGAGTTGGCCCACCTTTGGCGCGCAACACAGCTTCAACCCGCCTTGGCATGGATTAATACCACTTCCACCTGATCACGTGCCTTCCACGTCATCCAGGCGAGTTCATTGTAAAATGTGGGGGTGGTCATAATGTTTTGGCTCTTGTGTGTAATTAATAGCCGTAAGTAGGTAAATGTTGCAAGTTTAGTCCAAAGAAATGTTTTTTTATGGTTTCTGTCTAGCTACCCTTTTCTAATAGTGAATGAGCTGAATGAATATCTTAGTTATCATAACTTTAGTTTATAAAAGATGATGTGTTTGGGGAGGGAAGGGGATTGCTATAGTATTTTCTCTTGCCAAAAAAAAAGTTAAGGGGTGACAATTCTTGTATTCTAGAATATTCCAGCTTGTAGGGTTATTTTTTTCAACACCTGCTTTAGTTACTAATATGTGTATTATTTTTTACTATTACTCCTCTGAACATATATTTACATAATAGTCAGAAATAGTACTTCAAATTTAATTTAAATATTTTAAGACTACACACATTTCCCTTTAACATATAGTATTAATAGTTGGGCTGGCATGTTCGTAGGCTGACACATAGATGACGCTACTAGTATTAAATCCATATGATTTTTAGTTAGCCCTAACCTTCAAAAGACACGTGTATAAATTTGACAGCTGTTGCACTATTAGTCTGCGAGTTATAGCATTTTTAGTGAAGCAACTTTTGTTAGTTTGAAAAAATGGATGAAAAGGAATTTCGTGTGTTAATAAAACATTGCTTTTTGGCGGAAAAAAATACTATTGAAGCCAAGGCTTGGCTTGATAAACATTATTCGGACTCTGCACCAGGAAAATCAACCGTAGAGAAGTGGTTTGCTAAATTTAAACGAGGCGAAAAAAGCACCGAGGACGATGCACGCAATGGAGGCCCCAAAGAGGCTGTTACCGACGAAAACATCAAAAAAGTCCACAAAATAGTTTCTGATAACCGTAAAGTGAAGTTGATTGAGATAGCTGAGACCCTAAAGATATCAAAGGAACGTGTTGGACATATCGTGAATGAATATTTGAATATGCGAAAGCTCTGTTCAAAGTGGGTGCCGCGCGAGTTCACAATCGACCAAAAACAACAACGAATTGATGATTCTAAGCAGTGTTTGGAGCTGTTCAATCGTAATAAACCCGAATTTTTGCGTCGATGTGTGACAATGGATGAAACATGGCTCCATCATTTCACACCGGAGTCCAATCGACAGTCAGCCGGGTGGACTGCACGTGATGAACACTAAAAATGCTATAGCTCGCATACTAATAGTGCAACAGCTGTCAAATTTTTACACGTGTCTTTTGAAGGTTAGGGCTAACTAAAAATCATGGATTTAACACTAGTAGCACCATATATGTGTCAGCCTACGAACTTTTCAGTCCACCAGTTAAATGTCAAAATTTCTTCATATAATAGCTAATATGTTTTTTTTTTTTTTTTTTTTTTTTTTTTTTTTTTTTTTTTTTTTTAATTTTTATCATGCCATGATTGCTTTATATTACAACAAATTTAATTTGCCTGAATAAAAGGATGGAATCAAAAATAGGCTAACAAGCATTGAAAGTTAAAATTCGTCTGTTCTTCATTTTCTTTAAAAAAAAAAACCAATGTATTATATTAGATAAATTCATTCTAACCGAAGTATAATATTAGTTGTAGTAATATTTTTTTTAAAAAGGGGGATGTAATCAGCTTTTACAAAGAGTGTGCAATATAACGGGGAACTACCATTTAAAATTGAATAATTTTTTTTTTTTTAAATAGTATTAATTTCTAAGATCGAATAATTTCAAACAATATTTTTAAAATTCATCAAATAAGGGGAGAAAAAAAATGAAATTCGTGAAAAAGACAATTTAAATGAAAATTGGTAAAATTCAATTACTAGCAAATTTGACATAGCATGAAATATTATATTATTTACTCTTATTTGGTTAATTAAATTAAAGGAAGAATATTAGTGAAAAGTACAAGAAATTCATAAAAAATATGACCCACTTCAAATTTCATTATTATTAAAGCCTAGCACAATCCTTTACGAACCTAATTAATTATCCATGAACATTATATGTTGTATATAATGTAAGCCATTAAAAAAAACTTGTGATCATCTAACAATTGAAGTTGCCAAGGATTTGTGAATTTATTCAGAAGAAAATCAAATTTCATGGCATATACATTAAACCTTAATTTTTTTTTAATAAGATAATCATGTAATTATACAATAATTATAAGGCATATGGATATTTATGGACTATTATTATATTGGAATTTTTCGGATATTTTCAGAAAAATCAAATTTTAACATACTATTTGTTTCCAATAGACAAATTAATATGTGGTTGAAAGCTGAACGAAAAATTGAATTAAAAAAGGAACGTTTTCAGATGGTTTATTTCCTTTGGAACAAAATTTTTTTATTTCTGTAAAATATATTATCAATCAGTGTAAATATATATAAATTTTGCAAGAAAATCTTAATTATAAGCTTGGAATGTTTTTTTACATTAATAGCCATACATATTTGCTTTTACCCATTATATCATCCTACTTCAAACTATAATATATTTTCTTATACTTTATACCTTTTCAAACATGTGCTTAGAATTATTATTTAATAGATGCATTCACGTACTGTATTCACTTATTTGTAGGAACTCTAATATGTCCTTGGAAAATAAACTAATTTATCTTGTTTACTTGCATATGCGAGTCCTATTTCGGCTTCTACGGCTCCGTCGAATTCCGAGATCATACAAAGGCTTGGAAAATAAGTTTCTACGTACTGTAAAAATGTTTTTCATTCCAAACCGCCCAAAAAGTAAAACCAATTTAAATTTCCCGGGCATATGGAATTTCTTTTTTTAGGTTGTTGGCACTGACCTTGACATCTGTGTGAAATTTGACGTCAAACTATTCATTAGTGTTTGAGTTACGCTTGGCTTTGTGACACGCTAAAAGTGATTTCGGTGATTATTGAAATGGCTGAATTAATTGAGCAAAGAACTGGCGTTCAATTTTGTTTGCGGAAACGTATACAATGTTGCAGAAGGCATTCGGTGAGCATTCCTATATCGGAAAGAAATGTTTATAAGTGGTATAAACAGTTACAAAAAGGCAGAGAAGAGCCCTCTGATCAACCTCAACCGACGAAGCTCCAAAAAATTAAAGATTTGGTGCTTGCAAACCGTCGATTTACAATTAGAGACCTTGCTGATGATGTTGAAATTTCAAAAGGATCGGTCAATTCCATTTTAAAAGATGTTTTGGGCGTCAAATCTCAATTGGTATCGAAAACATTGAATTTTTTGGAAAAACATTGTCGCTTTGTAAAACAGTGCTTTCTGAAAATCAGGACAAGTTGAAATACATCATAACTGGAGATGAGACTTGGATTTATGCTTACGACCAGGAAACAATCGAGCAAATATCGTGACAAAGGTGAATTAAGACCGAAAAGAGCACGCCAAAGTCGCTCAAAAATCAAGGTCATGTTGACTGTTTTCTTCGATTACCGTGGTGTGGTGCATTTTGAACTCTTTCCGCCGGACCTAATTGTCAACAAGGAATATTATTTGAGTGTTATGCGTCGTTTGCGTAAAGCTATTCGCAAAAAGAGACCACATTTATGGAAAGACAACTCTTGGTTTTTGCATCACGATAATGCGCCAGCTCACACTTCGTGACTTTTTCGCCAAAAATGAGACCCATATCTTTCCACCACCACCGTATTCACACCGTGCAACTTCTGGCTATTCCATAAATTCGAAAGATCACTCCGGGGACACCGTTTTGAGTCGATTGAAGAGATTCAACGTGAATCGCCGCGCGCTTTGAAGGCCATCCCTGCCGATGACTTTTTATCATGCATTGAGGATTGGAAGAAAAGTTGTCATAAGTGCATTGTGTCCGGATGTGATTACTTTGAAGGCGAATGAAATAAATTTGGAAGAATAAATAAATAGTTTTTGAAAAATAAATAATTGGTCGTACTTTTTGGGCACAGTAGTATGATTAAAAATTCGCCCTGGTTATTCCGAAATGAGGTTATCAGACATGCTCTTTCCCTCCCAAGTTTTAAACAATTTGTTTACAAAATTTTTATAACTCCCATTCCCAATATTAATAATTCTGTTTTAAAGGATCTTGCCAACTATGATTACATTTCTGATTTCAAAAATCGCAAAAGACCGCGTGGTTCTGAATACTTTTGTTTCGATATCCTTACTCCTTTTCTATCTAATCAATAGGCTGAAAGCTTAAGAAACTTCTCTCATTCACAAAGCAGAAGATAGAGGTTACTATGCAACCAAAGCTCTCCGTCAACCTGGCAAATCGTGGTCGTCAAAATTATTTTTAATACGCTTTTATTAGTTTCACCTGTATGTATGTAACTGACTCTTTGGGCTCGATTTTGCCCTACTTTAAGCGATCAGATTTAATTTAAACGTTGTAGACTTATCAAGGACCGACGACAATAAAATATTTTGATAAGTTTATTATCTCATCATGATTAGGATCGCCAGGATTAGTGATTTTATTTTAACTTATGAAGAACAATTTAACCCATGTAGAATGAAAGTATTCAGTAAAGCATTCAAACCTACGTGGGACAACGAATAACGCGCCTGACTACGGATCAGGAGATTCCCTGTTCGAATCCTAGCTGGCTCGACATATTCGCATTTAGCCTTTGTTTTACTCACAATTAAATTATTGTAAGAACTATAGTTCCAGTCCTCCGTACCTGGACCTCATTTAGATATTATAGTTTGATTAACTCTAAAAGCATGTTTTTAAATTAAAAAGTAAAAAATAAATTAATAATTTAAAAACACGCTTTTAGAGTTAATCAAAGTAAAAAATAATTGTTAACATAAGAATAAAATGACTGACGAGAAAATGAATGTCACTGTTCTAAAAGCGTGGGATGCTTGATATCAAGTTATAATTTTTCACTAGTTTCATTCCGAAATGCAGAGTTAGTTTAAAAATGTCATACGAAACACCCCACGCTTTTAGAACAGTGACATTCATTTTCTCGTCAGTCATTTTATTCCTATGTTAACAATTATTTTTTTCGTTTTAGTTTGATTAACTCTAAAAGCGTGTTTTTAAACTATTAATTTTTTTTCAGCTAATTGAAAGCAGCTTTAACAATGAATGTCGAATAAACTTGATAATTATAATTTTAGCTAAAAGATACCGAATTAAGGTTTAAAACTATCAAATACTTGCCTGACTTTATTTCCATCATAAATTCTCAAGAGTTTTTAACATAATGAATTTTTTAATAAGTTGTATAGATAATAGGTATATTAAAAAAATAAATTCTTAGTGTCCTAATATAAATATGGGCTACTGAACTTATTTTAATGTCTTGGTGTGAATTAAGGAATTCTAAATGAAAGCAAATAATACTTGGATTAAAATATTTTAAAAGCTTGAATTATTTCATTGCAGTTTTTATTTAAGTAAAAAGGGGTTTTTTTTTGTTTTTTTTTTTTTTAAATTCGTGAACATTTACATTTCTAAGTAAGCTGTTTAAATGGAACAGTGTTGGTTAACGATATCGCAATTTGGGAGGAACATAACGGCGTCTAGGTAGTTCACTAGGTATTATTTTTGCTGTAGCCTGATGGGCAATTGGCTAGCGTTCTGGCCTTTAATACAACATTTTTCAGGTCGAATCCAGGCGGGGGCATGGATCTTAGTTAGCGGTTCGGAATCCACATTAAACTGTAGGTCCCGGTCTAATTAGCCCAAAGTGTATTCAGTATTACCGTAGAGCGACAAACCCAATAGGATGACTTTCATGCTTACGGATTTATTATACTCTTACCAAACTTAAAAATGGAAATTTTCTATGCCTTGCCGGTCTTCGAACTGAACTGCCTTAGACTAGAAACAGAAACTTATTCTTAATGAAGTTCTGAAATATACGTTTAAAAATCAAAACTGAATGATTATGTATGTATATATATATATATATATAGACATTAATTATTTTAATTTGTGAACATTATTTACATTTCTAAGTAATTGCCCATGAACCCGAAAAGCTTGTTGCCCATTTAAATGGAATAGTATTGGTTAATGATATCAAAATTCGGGAAGAACCCAACGTCGACTAGGTAGTTCGCACCTTCTCCGCAAACCTAATAGAGGGACTTTTCATGCTTACGGATTTATCATACTCATACCCAGTTTAAAAATGGAAATTTTCTGCGCATTTCTGGTCTTCGAATTGAATTCTCTTAGGCTAGAAAATTATTGTTAGTGATATTCTATTATACGGAATATATACATTTAACAATCGAAACTGAATGATTATATATACACTGAAGTGACAAAAATCATGGGATAGCAATATGCAAATTTTCAGATGGCAGTAGCATCGCGTAGAACAGGTACAAATGCGCAGTGCTTTCGTAGAGCTTCCATTTCTGTTCAAATTCATGGAAGAGGTTTTGACGTGAGATGACCGCACGACGGGAATTAACAGACTTTGAAACGCGGAATGTATTGGTCATGCCATTTCGGAAATGATATTCCCAGATCCACTGTGTCGAGTATGAAATTTCAGGCATAACATCTCACCATGGACAGCGCAGTGGTCGACCGCCTGCACTTAACGACCGAGACCGGCGACGTCTGCAAAGAGTCGTAAATTCTAACAGACAAGCAACACTGCGTCAAATAACCGCAGAAATCAAACAAAGGGACTTGTCTGTTAGAACTGTGCGGAGAAATTTGGCTTTCTTGGGCTATTCCAGTAGAAGACCGACTCGAGTGCCTTTACTGACAGAACGTGACATCGCTTGCACCGACTCTCGTACGGATTTCATTTATCATACACGAAGCCATACCCAAACTGTCAGCAAGGCACTGTTCAAGCTGGTGGTGGCTCCGTAATGGTGTGGGCTGTCTTTTATGGCATGGAATTTTCATTGCGCATGTTCTGGTCTTCGAATTGGAACAATCATGTCTTAGAAGCTAGAAAATTATTGTTAGTGATATTCAACGCTTTATGGAATATATGCCACGTCGATTTAAGGGCCAACACGAAACTGAACTTTTGATTATATATATATATAATCATTCAGTTTTGATTATTAAACGTATATACACTGAAGTGACAAAAGTCATGGGATACTTCTTAATATCGTGTCGGCCCTCCTTTCGCCCGGCGAAGTGCAGCAACTCGACGTGGCATGGACTCAACAAGTCGTTGGAAGTCTTCTGCAGGAATATTGAGCCATGCTGTCTCGATAGACGTCCATAATTGTGAAAGCGTTGATGGTGCAGGATTTTGGGCACGAACAGACCTCTCGATGATGTCCCAAAAATGCTCGATGGGATTCATGTCGGGCGATCTAGGTGGCCAGATCATTCGTTGGAATTGTCCAGAATGTTCTTCAAACCAATCGCGAACAGTTGTGGCCCAGTGACATGGCGCATTGTCATCCATAAAAATCCCATCTTTGTTTGGGTACATGAAGTCCATGAATGGCTGCAAGTGATCTCCAAGTAGCTGAACATAAGCATTTCCAGTCAATGTTCGGTCCAATCGCACCAGAGGATCAAGTCCATGCCATGAAAAAACAGCCCACACCATTACAGAGCCACCCCCAGCTGGAACAGTGCCTTGCTGACAGTTTGGGTCCATGGCTTCGTGGGGTCTGCGCCACACTCGAACACTACCATCAGCTCTTACCAACTGAAATCGTGACTCATCGGACCAGGCCACGGTTTTCCATTCATCTAGGGGCCAACCGATATGCTCACGTGCCCACGAGAGTCGCTGCAAGCGATGTCGTTCTGTCAGTAAAGGCACTCGAGTCGGTCTTCTGCTGGAATAGCCCAAGAAAGCCAAATTTCTCCGCACAATTCTAACAGACAAGTCCCTTGTACGTCCCACATTGATTTCTGCGGTTATTTGACGCAGTGTTGCTTGTCTGTTAGAGTTTACGACTCTTTGCAGACGTCGTTAAGTGCAGGCGGTCGACCACTGCGCTGTCCATGGTGGGATGTTATGCCTGAAATTTCATACTCTCGGCACACTCTTGACACAGTGGATCTGGGAATGTTGAATTCCCTAACGTTTTCCGAAATGGCATGACCCACGCGTCTAGCTCCAACTAACATTCCGCGTTCAAAGTCTGTTAATTCCCGTCGTGCGGTCATCATCACGTCAAAACCTCTTCACATGAATAACTTGAACAGAAATGAAAGCACTGCGCGTTTATACCTGTTCTACGCGATGCTACTGCCATCTGAAAATTTGTATATTGCTATCCCATGACTTTTGTCACTTCAGTGTATATAAAATCAAATTATTTTTGCTGTATTTTACAAATACAAAGTTGACCATGTATCATCAGTATATCCAACAGTATTCCCCCCTCCCCTCTTTCTGAAATACTTATTAAATGATTAAAACAAAACAGGTTTCTTTTACAGTTATATATTGTTTGTTTAAGAATAGCGATTTACATATATATATAGCTATATCTATATATCAATCGCTATATATATATATATATATATATATGAGAATTAACTTTAAATTTAATTAATTGAAATGTGTTTATTTAAAAAAATTAGACAGCTGGATTGTAATTAATGCAGTGTGATGTGCCTAAACACATGGTTCTTCCATCCATTTTATTAGCCCATAATAGCCGGGAAAAGAAGTATCTGACATCAAAATACAGTTAGACGAGATATAGTAAGGTGACCTTAATTTCTATGGTAAATGGTCACCTTGGTTGTTGACAATGCAAATCTTCAAAACAGCATCAAACTAATAAAAAGTTGGAACAAATTTAGAACCACCCATCCATATGGAACAGTTTACGAAGACATCAAGACGATTTGTATTGGAAATCGAAAACGGATAGTTTTTCAAGAAAAGGGGGGAAGCTCTCATTATAGATGAGGACGATGTTTTAAAAATGAAAGGCTGCCGAAAAGTCTGGAACATTTTGGAAGGGCGCCAAAAACAGAGTTAGGTATGACAATCAAACTTTGCTTTGTGAAATTCAACGCTGCAAGTGAGTGGTGCGACGACCTCGAAAACATGGCGACTTATCTGACATTGATGGTTCGGAAGATCTAGTTCTCTTTTCTCGCAATAATAGTTATCAAAACTTGTAATTAATGGTTTGGGAGAAGACGGAAAAATTAAATTCGTTATTATGAACGTTAAGAAGATGGACATGGTTATTAAAAACGAAGATAAGTCTGGTATAACTGCGATATGAATGATTTATAGAACTAAAAAAAAAAAAAGAATTCACAACAATTTAAATTTGTGCTTAGTAAATTTATTATCAAAAAAGGGTTAAAAAAGCAGTAACTAAAAATGCCTGTAAGATATTTAAATATCATATGTTCTAAGTTAAAAAGAACTATTAATTATAATGTAATATGTAATAGCACTATAATACGAATTATTTTTAGTAGTTCTAAAATTTTTTACGGTATGCATTGTGAAAACAAAAATACATTCCCAAAAGCAGGAGTTCGCAATTTTGGAAACAAAAAAAAAAAATTTATTTATTGAATTCGAAAAAAGAAACTTGAATATCTGAGTATTCGTATTTTAAAAAAAAAAATCTCGGAGGAACTTTTATTCCTTTGTGAAATAATGCTAATTAAATTATGATAATTTTATTAGATAAAATAACACATTATCTCTGTGTTCACATTGTGCTTTAGCCCTTTTGTTCAGAATGGGCTGGTAAAATCAGACATTTTCTAAAGAAAAAAGGCGCAGTTTCAAATTTGAAAACGAAGACTACGAAACTTTATTGTCATCTTTATGATGGTGTAAAATATTTCAGTGTGTCATTGTAGGACGATGTGGAGGAGTGAATTTTTAGAGATAAATGTCCAGGTTTATGCTTTGCATTGAATAGGACATTGAAACCTTACCTTATTGATCCAAAATTTTTTTACAACTCCTTCGAATCTAGTAATTTGAGCATTCGTCACCATAAAAATCAAACCCATAATATCTTGTATAATAGCTTAGTGAGACTCTTATAATTAGCTTATCACTAGGCTACGAGAGGGCTATTTCATATGTTAAAATGGTTTCTTAAGTTAGTTGCACATTAGATATCAACAATTGAAGAAATTTAAACTTAATTCAGAATTAATTTAAATTTTTCTTTAATTGAAGAACTTTAATATTCGTGACCAAACTTAACGAATATTAAAGTTATCATTTATATATTAATGAAAAAAATGACACATAATTTTTTAATTTTAATGCAAAAAATTTAAATTATTGAAATTAACTTCGGTAAAAATGACAAATCCAACAAAAAAAAAATAAGTATGAAAAAAAATCAAATATCATCAACCTATTAGTAATTAAATAGTAGTTCAACTTGAGGGTCCATCTAGTAATTACTTTGCTATAATTTTCCGGTTATTCAAATGAAGATGAACATAAAGTTACTTCAAATTTCAACTATGAAACGATAGTGAAACCCCAGCTAAAAAGTTATTGTAACCAATAAGGATTTCATTGTATCAAAAAGTTTTCTCCATTTAGTCGAGTAAAAATATAATATAATAATAAATAATATAATGTGTATAATAATATATGACAAATTATAATATCGAACATAAATATATTTTAGGAAAAAAAGTGAAAAGAAATTATGTGTTTCTGCTTGTTAGTGCTTCAAATGAACAAAATTTTTTTTAATTTTAAATACAATTTCATTTCAGAGGATTTTCGCAACTCTTATTCGACTTCATTCCGTTGTCCCTAACTATAACGTTTCTTTCTTGATTTTTCGAAAACTGCTATTATAAATATTATTTATTTATCTTTTTCGAAAAAATATTTTTAGGTTGCAGAATTAATCTTTATAATAGTTATGATACAGAATTAATTTTTGTGAAACTTCCGAGAAAAAAAATTCCTCAAATTATACGTAGTTTTCTATAATCCACATCACGTTTTTTGTAACGTATAATCCGCGGGTATAGGCAGGAAATTACGGTACTTATTCGTCGTTACGAAATATTGCTGGATGACTATCTTACTATTACAGTTAATGTATTGTCTCCCTTCCATCGGCCTCAATTACTATGTTTCTTTCTTAATATTTCGAAGACTTAATTTTTCCCTGCAAAAAATACTTTTAGATGGAAGTTTTATAAATTTAAAAAAAAAATCCACAGGTGATTTATAATCTGCACGTCGAAATTCCAAGATTTTTAACATATAATTCGTGGATTATAGGTTGGAAATTATGGTATTTATTCGAAATCATTCTCTCTTCTTTTTTCATTACAGCAATTTTTCTTATGACTGTTGGTGGCATAAAGATTGTATCAACCATCTGTCACTATAGTATTTGCATTATTTATTTTCTAACCCTTTTCTTGTTGTTTTTGTTTGTTTCTTGTTCCACTTGGTAGATGTCCCACTAAGAAGGGGGCAGTCACTGATGGAGACCCATAGGTAGAAGCCTGACTTGGATCCGTGTCGCTAAAGAAGGATGGCACTGTCTTTTTAGAGAGAAAGTACATTTCTGGGAAAAAAACCGGAAAACTCACGAAATATAGTGACTCACGAGGCAAGATGCTGAACAAGAAAGTAGAAATTGACTTTAAAAAACAATTTGTTATATTACTTGTTTTGAAACAGCGTCTACAGCATTGCCGCCAACGAACTGCACCTCAGTCCGTAATGCTCACCAGCAGCGCACGTTGCCACGAGTCGGGCTCATCTTTTTCTAATGTCTGGAAAATTCTGAAGTCGACTTCTAAACTTATCTGAGTTCTTATCTATTTCTTAAATCATTTATTAATATTACCTCTTATCATTGGTATTATAATTGATCTCAATTTTTTTTATCTCACTGCAAAACTCAATAACTCAACTTTTAATAAGCTTATGCGATGACATAAATTACACTGAGGAATACCCAAATTTAATTTTTCACATAGCATATCATGGGGTATCACATTCTTGTAATCCAAGCGTATTTGATTGAATCCTCATAATAGAGGATACTCGATGATGTGAAGTTTTTTTGACTACCTGAAGAATGCGTGCCTTTTGAAATTAATTGTTAGATTGCTATACTTTATGATATTGTTGTCTATTCATTGATGCAGAAATTTTAAAATTTAACTAAATGTAGAAATACAGTAATACTCCGAAGATGCATGATATATGCGCCCAACTAAAATCGCGTAAGTCAGAATACAACTTTGAATATAAATATATATATAAACTGGGAATATAATAAATATAAATATATATAAATTAATATATTCTTTAATTGAGACCAACATAAATGGTTTAGAAGAGAAAAAAAACGTAATGAATTTTCTGGTTTTTATTCAGTCAATCTTCTATTATTTTCGCTTAAAATTTTTCACCTTCCAAAATATTTCCCGTTTATCTTAATGTGAAGCCATTTTCCTTGTAATATTCTAAAACTTTCCATTTCTGCATTCATAAAAAAATTTACAAGAGGGAGGGGGGAACGTTGATTTTGTTGAAGGTTTTTTTTGCGATCAAAATACATTAGTTGAAATCTATAAATCAGATTTTAAAAAAAATCGGAAAGAGATTAATAAAAAAATATATTAATAAAAAAAGAAGAAATAAATAGAGCAGTGCTTTGATAATTAAGAAAACACTAACTGCGAATTAAAATTTCCTTTTGAAGATTCTGTATTTATAGAATAGAAAAATTGATTGAATAACAAAGTGATTTCCACAGTGACATTATTTTGATCAATAAATCCAAAATAATAGTAGAAAATTGTAAGGACACTAAAAACTTAAAAGACAAATCGAAGAATGTAAAGGCTGATGATGAAATTCATCTCCAAAGAGAGGGTTAAATAAAATAATAAAAGGTTTGTATGGGTAAAATATATATATATATATATATGCATCACAACAAGAGAAACATTGAAGATAGTAAACAGCAGTGTTGCCAAACGAAAAAAAAATCAAAAATTGTTGATATTAATATACTGATTTTAGTGAGATATAGAACACTGTCTAGTTCTCAATTTTTGTTCTACCTTCCCCTTACAGAGAAAGAAAAAAAAAAACCACATCGCCAAAGATTTACTTTCTTTAAGCGAATAGAGATATAGTAAAAATTTGTATTTTATTATGTTTTGAGCAGGAGATGAATAACTCAGTTTGGTTGCATTTTGTATACTGAACGTTAACCAGTATTCTTAATCGAAAATGGTTTTAAACTGATGTGTTTTTAATAAGCATGTTTCCTTTATGCCAGTAATTTATCAATAATACTTAGGCGATATGTGGATGATATGAAATAGAAAGGAGATGAATGAAGACAGCTCACAAGTTGCTCGTATCGCTTTACAACTTCCGCCTTTTTGTCGATCAAATTAGTATGCAACTGTGGATAGTGGCGTGCAACAATGCTTTTTCATTCAGCGGCATCGTTAGCGACGATATAAAATACCCTGTCCTTGTCGCAATTGTCAAAGCTGAAACTCTTTTTTGATGTTTCGGTTTTGATTGTGTTGAGTCCATCAGTCTGCGAAAAGTACAACACACTTTTTAAGCACTTACGAATCGAGTTCACTGTGAAACGCAGAAAATAAAAACACTTCTTACTGATCTTTAATTAGGCGATGAAAGACCTAGCCACTTACTTAGAAAGATGAAGAAATTGTCAGGTCATTTCGGCAAATGATGTTTACAAGACAGCAAGACAAATGATTTTCCAAAGTTTGTGATATCAGAGAATGCTTCCACATATCAAAGTTGTGCTGTCTGCAACCTCTGAAAAGATAAACTGGTTCAAATTGCTGACAAAGTTTCTGCGGTTGTGACTGTTTGCCCCTGTATGGGCAACATCAGGTGCACTGCAAATTTCAGGACAACCTTGCATCGAGTCAATTACCCAGCAAATCAAGGATGTTTCTCTCCAAATGGCCGACTCAAAGCATTAACATTCAACTTACTGATACCAAAGTCATCGTTTACATTATCGAAGATCCTATTCTCGTCCAAGAAGTGATAGCTATGTGAGTAATTATGTATGTTTTTATCACTGCCGTTTAAAAAATCTTGATTTTAAATGTACTGCCTCATGTTCTTACAATAATAATCATAATAAACTGAGTAAGCTCTGTCATAGCTGAGATGGCAGTGGTCTTAGTAAATACCCGCCGGTTACTAGGTCTCATACATGGCACTTATTTGTAAGGTATACCACTCTTCTATAGCTTTAGTTAACCAAAACCAATGGGCAAACTTTTTCGGTCGCGGGCCAAAAAATCGAAAAAAAAAAAAAAAAAAAAAAAAAAAAATTTGGCGAGCCAAGATAAATTTTTCTAAAATTTTAAAAACAATATACAAGTAGTATTACAATTAAAATATGTTAATGAGATTAATGAAGTTGCGATTTCATTTTTATAAGTTTCTTATATTGAGGTTCGAAGTGAGATGTACTGATTCTAAGGAACGATGGTAAATGCTCATTTGTCAGTCTACTTCTGAAATAATTCTTTCTAAAGTTCATAGTTGAAAACACTTGTTGACCTATATAAGATGAAGCAAACGTAGCACTGATTTTCCGGGCGTGAGATATTAAATTTGGGAAACTTACTTTCGATAGTGATTTGTAAAACTCTAACTTGTTGCCGCCTATCTACAGCTATAACTAACAAAGAACTTCCGCTTTTAAAACTTTACCGATTGTGAGCTGTCTATGCTTGCTATTTCCGTCGATTTATGTTTTGTAGAACAAAAATAGAGAAAGTAAACAGATCATCAGTCCTTTGAAAAAAAAGGGGAAAAAATAATAATAATAATATTTAATCAAAGTAGAAAAGGAGATGGATATATAATATATAAGTATATATTTCTTTTAATTTGCCTCGGATTGGCAAATTAAAATTCCGCAGGCCGGATAGAACCTTCCGGTGGGCCGGGATTGGCCCGTGGGCCGTAGTTTGTCCATCCCTGCACTACGAGTTAGCAGGAGATCGCTTGGCTTCACTTTTACTAAGATAACATTAATTGTATTATTTATTGAAACTTAAATTGTAAATACTAATGAATACACTTTTGTTTATATTTAAAATCATGAAATTTGTTTGTGAATTATTTCATGTGAGTGTGTTTCCTTTTCCAACTTGTGTAAGTCTCTGAAGGCATTCGAATTTATTGCGGAATTCTTAATGGTTATTGTGTATGTTGGGTAGACGGTGTAGCTAGTTATTGCTAGGATCGGGTTATTGTTTACTTAAGGGTTTTAAGTTGAGTATCAGTACCACATCTCTGATCGTTTATAACTTGTATTTTGTGTGTTTACCTGGAAAATAATGCTGCTTAACAAGTGAAACATGTACAATTTTTTCTAAATATTCTTATTTTCTCTTCATACTTCCACTGCCCCTTATTTTTATTAAATGCCTCCAATTAACCTCAGGTTACTTTCATCCCCTACCTAATAGTTCCATTACCTTTAAAGGGGCAATATTGCCTTCTTTAGTAACCACTAATATAGATTAAACCATTCTGATCTAATTGGCAATTCAGGATCTGAATAGGATCGAAGCGGGGACTTAATTTCCTTACTATAGGAATCATTGAATTTGAGTCGACAAACCACTACCATGCAAGATATCTTGTTATGTGAAGTCCTAAAAGATCTAATTTACAGCACTAAGTACGAAATTAATCTGAAAATTTCACTAAAGTGTACCCTATTTGCAGTAGTCATACACAAGTAACTATAACTTGAATATATGTTGTCCGAAAACTTTAATCGTTAAAAAAAATTAATAATTAATAATAATAAACACTGGAAAATATTTTTAAAAATTACAAAAGGGATCACGAAAAAATATTGTTCTAATTAAAATATTAGTTATAACATTTAAATTTCTTTTATTCAAATGTTTTTTCCTTTTTTTCAATTGATTCTATTAGCTCACACTCTCCCTGTATACACTGAAGTGACAAAAGTCATCGGATAGCAATATGCAAATTTTCAGATGGCAGTAGCATCGCGTAGAACAAGTATAAATGCGCAGTGCTTTCGTAGAGCTTTCAATTCTGTTCAAGTTATTCATGTGAAGAGGTTTTGACGTGATGATGACCGCACGACGAGAATTAACAGATTTTGAACGTGGAATGTTAGTTGGAGCTAGACGCATGGGTCATGCCATTTCGGGAAATCGTTAGGGAATTCAACATTCCCAGATCCACTGTGTCAAGAGTGTGCCGAGAGTATGAAACTTCAGGCATAACATCCCACCATGGACAGCGCAGTGGTCGACCGCCTGCACTTTACGACCGAGACCGGCGACGTCTGCAAAGAGTCGTAAATTCTAACAGACAAGCAACACTGCGTCAAATAACCGCAGAAATCAATGTGGGACGTACAAGGGACTTGTCTGTTAGAACTGTGCGGATAAATTTCGCTTTCTTAGGCTATTCCAGCAGAAGACCGACTCGAGTGCCTTTACTGACAGAACGACATCGCTTGCAGCGACTCTCGTGGGCACGTGAGCATATCGGTTGGTCCCTAGATGAAGGGAATACCGTGGCCCGGTCCGATGAGTCACGATTTCAGTTGGTAAGAGCTGATGGTAGGGTTCGAGTGTGGCGCAGACCCCACGGAGCCATGGAGCCAAACTGTCAGCAAGGCACTGTTCAAGCTGGTGGCGGCTCCGTAATGGTGTGGGCTGTTTTTTCATGGCATGGACTTGGTCCTCTGGTGCGACTGGACCGAACATTGACTGGAAATGCTTATGTTCAGTTACTTGGAGATCACTTGCAGCCATTCATGGACTTCATGTACCCAAACAACGATGGGATTTTTAAGGATGACAATGCACCATGTCGCCGGGCCACAACTGTTCGCGATTCGTTTGAAGAACATTCTGGACAATTCCAACGAATGATCTGGCCACCTAGATCGCCCGACATGAATCCCATCGAGCATTTATGGGACATCATCGAGAGGTCTGTTCGTGCCCAAAATCCTGCCCCATCAACGCTTTCACAATTATGGACGTCTATCGAGACAGCATGGCTCAATATTCCTGCAGAAGACTTCCAACGACTTGTTGAGTCCATGCCACGTCGAGTTGCTGCACTTCGCCGGGCGAAAGGAGGGCCGACACGATATTAAGAGGTATCCCATGACTTTTGTCACTTCAGTGTATATATCTTGTTCAAATTTTCAATCGTTCATAAAATCCTTTTTTTTTCATCCAATCAAGTTAAAATATTTTTTTTTTTTTTTTTTTTGAACTTGTAGTGGATGACATTGGATGTTAATACAATTTTTTCAAATATTAATTCATTGATTCAATGTAATTAATTAATTTTAGTTTTTTTTTTTTTAGATTTAAGTTGCATGTATTTACCAATAGCAGATAAACTTAAAAAAATGAATGAAAATTATTAAACTTTCTGCAATATAGTGAAAAAAAAGTAGGAATTGACTTAAAAACATTTTTTTTATATATTACTTGTTTAATGTTGAAATGCTTTTCAATTATTCTAAAAGCAATCTGCTCTGTTCTTTCTTTGTTACAAAGATGTCAGCAGAGCCGTGAAATGAAAGAAACTAACTCATAACAACATAATTAATTCAAAGCCAGCAGACCACCTTTAGGATTAAAAAAAAAAAAAAAAATTACTTTCATCAATGAAGAGACCGCATTTACTTTCATTCTCTGAAGTACACCGCAATCCTCCACGCCACAGAAAGACAATTCCCCATTGACTGCCTTTGCGAGGCAATAAATCTTCTGAACTCGCCAAGATGTAATGGATACCCACAGACCCTCTTTTCAAGGTCGTTCTGCGAACTGACCGCCATTGTTCTCGAGACGTATCATCGGGTGGTTGCCCAACTCACTGCCAACACCTGTGGTCTTTTCGACTTTTCTTTTGAGGAAATCGTAATGGTTTTTCGCTCGTAGAGTCCTTTTCGGTTCTTCTGTGCTTACTTCCAGAAGGGCTTGAGATTGCAGCTTTTGAGAAAAGTGTGGAAAAATTTGCCAAATTTGAAACAAGGATATGTATAAAATTTTGATTTGGGATCTTGTATTGTGAAAGACTAGCAAATAATGGCACTTCGAAATTAAAGTAATATATTATTTAAATATGACTTTAATTATATAAGTGGCCATAAGTCTTTCAGTGGCAATATAACCATAAGTCTTTTAAGTGGCAATAGGGAAAGACAGAACAGCTAAAAAAATAGAAATCTTCAGTGGAAAAAAAAATTTGCTTATGCTTACTTTTTCTCTTTCTATTTTTATATTCAGCAACCAATTTATATTTATATAAAGCGGTTTAATATATAAAGGAAAATATAATGTAAAATATTGACGTTTTTAAAGTGCTTCCAATGTATCATGCTTAAAAAAATTAAATCATATAGTCAAAAAATTGAGGGGAGAAAGTGGCAAGATTCAAACTTTTCACAAGAGGTCGAGAAGGATTTCAAACTTATTGTATTGCCATCGAATGCTATCAAATTTATATTTTAAAATATAGCTCCTTTCACGGCCATTGTCAATCAGAAATTTAGTTTAACATTTACTCACGTAAATATGGAACATTACAAGACTTGGTGAACAAAGTGAGCAGGAGACAGAGATCCCATTATTAAAAAAAAAGTTCAATTAAAAAATGAAGATAATTGTTGCCACCCAGGATAAATGTTTACTAGCATTTGAAAATGTTTCTTCTCGAATATACGTGGCTTGATGGCCAATAGGCTAGTGCTCTGGCCTTTGGTACTGCAGGCTTTAAGGCCCGAATCCTGGCGGTGGCATGGATGTTTGTGAGTGGTTCGGAATCCACGTTAAACTGTAGGTCCCGGTCTAATTGCCTAAAGTGTACAAAAAAAAAAAAAAAAAAAAAAAAAATGAAATGACTGTAGAGCGACAGACAAAACCTCGAATCAAGAATCAATTTTTTTTCCCCACAATAAATATTCACTGAATTATTTTTTAATTAAACAAATCTGTCTTATAAAACACTGTTTTCCACTCAAACTTTCTGTAATTTCTGAAAGTTAAAATTCTTCTTCTTAAAGACAAAATTATTTTTGATACAGAATTTTTGAAGCGATATAGTACAATGTTTTTGTTGCCATGAGATTGGAAGAGAACCTTTAAAGTATTGCAAAAATCTGCTATGTAAAGAATTCTCATTGCTATACAGTAATATTCTACCAACGAAATGTGTTCTATATTATCAATTTTCGGTGAGCACCAGGGTTTTATCGTATCTCTTATGATATATATCTTTGATTTGAGATAGAAAACTTTTCAAAGAATAGTCTTAAGTTCATCATTATCTCAATTGCGACAAAGGTATCAATGAAATTTTGCACCTACACTAACCATGTGCAATACATCTAATTTCTTAGAAGAATTTAAATGTCCTTTTAAGAAAGAATTACAAAAAATTCCCTTTAATTTCTTTGCTTACAATCTAATGTAATATGCTTGATAAAAAAATAGGAATCTATCTGACGCATTTATTATATTGGAACATTAGTGATTTATTTGTATTCAGTCTGTTCATGAGGTTTCCCAATAAGCATTTTTGAGTAGGAAAAATAAAACTTTAAAACTCTAGACTAAGATTTCTCAGCTGTTTTAAATAAAAATATTTATATGTCTGTACAATAAAAAGGAAAATTTAGATATCTAAAGGTAAAAAAATGTAGTGTTCTTAACAATTTTATATTTTTTTAAATTTAATTGCAGATTAAATTAATCTTTTTAATGAAAATTTTTAGATAACACATAACATTACAATAAAAAAAATATTCTTTTAATCTCTATCTCTTTTTCTGGCGTATTTTAAAATATATTGTTGATGCTGTTGTTCTAATGCAGCTGGCAATACAGAGACAGTTAATCTTTATACCATAAGCAAGGGCTTCACCGTTGTTACTCATTTAGCACTATCCAGGGGGCACGCGAAGCTTGAAAATATACTAAGGACGCAAATAACACTACCCCCACAACACTCTAAGATTTTATTAGACCATGACCTGCGATTTAAATTGGATTTCGAACCACTACAAACATCCATGACACTGCCGGGACTCGAATCCGAAATTTGTGGTACCGAGCGCCACAGAGGCAGCCACTCGGCTATCAGGTCCCATTTAAAACATTTAAAAATATATTTATTGAAATAGTTTTTTCTCCAAAAGTAATGTATCTTTATGTCCTTGTTTTTTTTTTTTTTTTATTTTTGAAATTTTTTCCAAAAGTGTCCTCGTTTTTTTTTTTTTTTTTTTTTTTGTAATGTATCTTTTTTTATTATAATGAGTATGGAGAGTACATATTGATTAAATGAAACATATTGCAAACTGAGCAGAAGAAATTCAGACATTGCACCACTACTTGAAAATTCAAAAAGGAGAAAAAAAAAGTCTTTGTTCTAGAAAATTCAAAAGAACTAGGAAGTTCCGTGACAAGCAACAAAACAGCAGTTCTTTCTTTTAAAGTGTTCTGCATCTTACGATTCACTTTCGAATCAACTGGGGGGGGGAATGCAATGAAATGAGACCGTCATCAACAAATGGAAAACGGAAAAACCAGTTTTAACAAAGTAAAACTATTCTCGAACTTCAAGTTAACTTCTTCGAATGGCTTAAAGTAATATTTTAAACCCTGTTAATTTATGTAAGACACGAAATTCTGATTTACAGGACAAGTTAAAAAAAAGAAAACTCTAGTCTTTCTTGGTTAATTCTTTCATCGTTACGAACGGCTTCTCTTTTATTATTTCAGGTGAAAAATTATCATTTAAATGATGACATTGGCCCACCCACAGAGAAAGGATAAGCTGTAATAACATTGAACTTGAAATTGTTAACTTATTCTTTTACAGGAGCTTTTCTTTATTTTTCTTTTTAGAGAATTATTTTATAGAGTACGTAATTCTGCTCTTAGATAGATATATTTTATGATGACTTATTTAATGACATTTTATAAGATGGTATTTAAATAACAGACATAACCAAAATCGACTTTTTAGGACTAAATAAAAATTTGATGTAAATAATCTGTCAAACGCGATTTTTGCATACCGTATTTTAAAACGTCATACTTTTTTTAGCTTTTTCTCCCTTTGGCATGCTCATCAGAAATTGCGCATTTTTTGGTATCTGTAATAATGTTTCCTTGAGCATGGTAGGGAAAATGTTAAACTGTAGGTCCCTTTAGAGAATTATTTTCTTTTCCTTTTAGAGAATTATTTTACAGAGTATGTAATACGCGATCATTTATAAATTTAAACTCAAACGTATTTAGGATAAAAGGTGTCCAATATTTAATATGGTTGTTCATAACAAATTGTTCATGGGAAGATTTTAAGGATCTTGACCTACGATGAGAATGAATCAAATTCACTATTTTTATTTTCAATAATTATTAAATCGGGGCCTGATGGCCGAGTGACTAGCGCTCGGTGCCACAGGTTTCGGGTTTGAGTCCCGGCGGTGCCAGGGTTTTTGGTAATAATTCGGAATCCATAGGTACCTGTCTAATATGACTGTAGAGCGTCAGACTGACAACCGTACCCCGTAAAAAAAAAGCATTTGTCTCGAAATCTGTCAGTAGCCAGATGGCCTTGGCCGACTATGGGGCTGTTCCGCCATTGATGATTAGGAGGAGGAATCATTTAATTATTAGCTGTCCACAGGCTTCGGGTTCTATAAATGAATGCATCTGGCTGTACCATGAATGTTTTATTTGTATCTGTGATCCACTTCAAACCCCAAGCTCGGTGCCCAGGTAATATGACCGTAGAGCATTGGACTACCATCCATACCCTGTAAAAATGCATCTTCTGTCTCAAAATCTTTAAGTAGGCAAATGACCTTGCCCCCTCCCCCCCCATGGGGCTGTTGCGCCACTGATGATGATGAATTATTTAATTAAATCGCGCATTTTCTTCTCCTATAAATGTGTGCATCTACTTACAACTGATTTAGTTGTATCTATGAGGATTATAAGATACACAATATTTTAAGAGAAAATTTTTATTAATATTAATAAGAAATCTGTGTTTTTATGTCTATTAACAAGTATTTTCTGTTCTCTCTATATATTAATATATTGAGTTATACATGGCAGTAAAGTTAAAGCTCCATCCAAATATGAATATTTACATACATTTAACCTCCATTCACTTTTGAATGTGAGCCGTGAACATTATTCACGAAAGCTTTCCAAACTGGCTTGTTTCAGTATGGATGAAAAATGCAATGCATGCGAGAACGTTTGACAATTCTCGAGGAAGAAAATTTCTGCTCCAGACAGAGTCAGCCTATGGTCACACATCAAACGATTTACTATCTTTCGATAACGATTGTGACGTTGTTCTTCATCAGAAATCAGCAATTCACTACATCTTTCATCTCCATATGAAATCGAAGAAGGCACATACTTCATTCAATAACAACTAGTATCGAATTATTACTGGAACATCGAGGTTTATTTAATTAAGCAATTTAAAAGTGTCTCATTAACAAGACGAAAAAGAAGATGAATTAGTTATTAAGCCAGTATGAATCTCAAGGAAACTTATTTGCATAATAATTCTTACAAATTGCTATCTGAATAACTTTAATAATTAATGCAATGTTAAAAAACGATTGTGACGTTGTTCTTCATCGGAAATTAGAAATTCATTCTACTGCATATGGAATCGAAGAAGACACGCACTTCATTCAATAACAACTACGACTGATTTGTCATTAGTACATCAAGGTTTATTTAAGTAAATGATTAAAAACTATCTCATTAACAAGGCAGGAAAGATAAATGGTTTGGTTTGGTCTGTCGCTCTACGGTCATTTTGTGCACACTTTAGGTTAATTAAAACGAGACCTACAGTTTAACGTGGATTCCGAACCACTAACAAACACCCAAAAAAAGATAGATGAGTTAGTTATTAATGAATCTCACGGAAAACATCAAATTATTTGCATAATAATTCTTACAAATTCCTATCTGAATAATTTTAATAATTAATGCAATCTTCGAAAACGATTATGACGTTGTTCTTCATCAGAAATTAGTAATTCACTACATCATTCATCACCATATGAAATCGGAGAAGGTACGTACTTCATTCAATGCAAACTAAGATCGTATTGTCACTGGTACATGAAAGTTTATTTAAGTAAGTAATTAAAAAGTATCTCATTAACAAGGCTGAAAAGATAGTTGAGTTATTAATTAAACCAGCATGAATCTCACGGAAACAATGGAACAAAACACCAATTTAATTGCATAGCAACTATTACAAATTCCTGTCTGAATACATTTAATAATTAATGCAAAGCTCAAAAACGATTATGACATTGTTCTTCATCACAAATTAGCGTGAAATCGAAGAAAGCACGTGTTTCATTCAATAATAACTAAGATCGAATGGTCACTGGTACTAACACCAAGGTTTATTTAATTAAGTGATCGAAAAGTATCTCAATAACAAGGCGGAAAAGATAGATGAATTAGTTACTAAAGCCAGCAGAAATCTCACGGAAAACAACAATTTAATTGCATAATAATTTTTACAAATTCTATCTGAGTAACTTTAATAATTAATGCAATGTTCAAAAACGATTATGACGTTGTTCTTCATCACAAATTAGCAAGTCATTACATTGTTCATCTCCTATGAAATCGAAGGAGGCACGTACTTCATTGAATAACAACTACAATCGAATTGTCACTAGTACACCAAAGTTTACTTAAGTAAGTAATAAAAAAGTATCTCATTAACAAGGCGAAAAAGATGCTATGAGTTATTAATTAAGCCAGCATGAATCTTACGGAAAACATCAGTTTATATCATGATGATTCTTACAAATTCCTACCTGAATAACTTTAATAATTAATGCATTGTTCAAAAATGATTATGACGTTGTTCTTCATCAGAAATTATCAATTCATTACATCATTCATCTCCATATGAAGTTGAAGAAGGTACGTACTTTAATCAATAAAAACTACGATTGAATTTTAAGTGGTACATCAAGGTTTATTTAAGTAAGTGATTAAAAAGTATCTCATTAACAACACGGGAAAAAATGAGTTATTAATTAAACCAGCATGAATCTCACGGAAAATACCAATTTAATTGCATGGCAACTATTACAAAATCCTGTCTGAAAACGTTTAATAATAAATGCAACCTTCAACAGCAATAAAGCATTCACAAATCAGCAGCAATATTCAATCTTCACTCGGAAATTGAAGAAGAACACTTACTTCATTCATTAGCAAGGATATTCCGCCGTCATACGGAAATCGAAGAAGAAGCACGTCACTCATTAGCATTGAAGGTCGAGTTGTCCCAGGTGTTGCTGAGGTTCACCTAACTAAATAATTTAGAAATCGCCTTCATTAACAAGACGGAAAATATTCTACATCCAGAAAGAATTAAAAAACAACAAGAAGTTCTTGATATAAATGAAAGAAAATCTTCCGCTCTAGCAGGAAACTTGATTTGGGGAACAAGGGTCGTTCATTAGGACAACGAGTTTCTTAATTACACACACCAGGGTTAAGAAACTGAGCGAGTGTCATTAATTGTGTCATCGCCGCAGATGAAATTTTATTCAGATGATCTCTATGACAGATGGTTTTTGAAAGGGGGAAATAATAGGAAATGGCTTTAATTAGGAAGAGATTTTATTTATTATTTTTTTAAGGACAGATGGTGTGATTACTGTTGTAAGCAAGTTTGTGAGATCTTTACGGTATGAAGCATTTCTCTCTTGAAGTAGCATTCTTAAATATTCATAACTTCCATGTATACAAACCATTATTATAAGACAAAACAATGTGAAATGAAACATTGTGTTCGTGGGCAACTAAAAGGTATTTTTGGATGAAGAAAAATTTTAACAATTTATTATTTTACTTACTTAATTACTTCGTTTTGCTTGAGGCCAGATGACCGCGTGACTAGAGCTCTGGCGCTCGGTGTCATAGGTTTCGTATTCGAGACTCGGCGGTCCCATGGATGTTTGTAATGGTACGGGATCCACTTTAAACAGTGTGCCCCATTCTCATTTGACTGTAGAGCGTTGTGGGGCTAGTGTTACTCGCGTCCGTAGCATATCTTCAAACTACATGTGGCCTGTGGGTAGTGCTAAATGAGTTTCTAATTACACACCAGTGTTAAGAAACTGAGAGAGTGTCATTAATTGTGTCGTCGCCGCAAATGGAAATTTATTCAGATGATCTCTGCGAGAGATGGTTTTTGAGAGGGGAAATAATAGTAAATGGCTTTAATTGGGAAGAGCTTTTTTTTATTTTTTAGGGACAGATTGCGTGATTGCTGTTGTAAACAAGTTTATGAAATCTTCACAGTATGAAGTATTTCTCACTTCAAGCAGCATCTCTCAAACATTTTACCTTTCATTTTATACTAGGTAAAATAGTGCTGCGCGTTCTCCCCTATCTAAACTTCTTTTTCATCATTAAATATTCTAGCCATTTAAATGTTTTATTGGCCGTGAAATTACGGGTAGTGTTTTGGGGAGAGTATGTCTGTGGCTTCCTAAACGACTTTCAATGTTTCTTAATGGTTTATTTATTTATTATTTTAATTTTTTTTTTTTTTTAAGAGCTAATAGTTATATAATTAATTACTTCTTATTGGTTTATTATTTTTTAATTTCTTTTACAAGCTAATAATTATATAATTAAATATTTCTTGTTGGCTATTTATTTTTTAATTTAATTCTTCTTCTTCTTCATTGGGCCAAGGCTGTCTGACTCTGTCAGGTTCTGAGACGGGAGATTTGTTCTTTTTAGGGTTTATAGCCTTACTTCCAAAGCTCTACAGTCATATAAGACCGGACCTATGGTTAAAAGTGGATCCGAACCACTACAAACATCTATGGCACCCCCGGGTCTCGAACTCGAAACTTGTGGTACCGAGCGCCAGAGCGCTAGCCATTCGGGCCCATTATGACTTTGGTCTTCATCAGAAATTAGCAATTCATTACATCGTTCATCTCAATATGAAATCAAAGAAGGCACGTACTTCATACAATAACAGCTACGATCGAATTGTCACTAGTACATCGAGGTTTATTTAAGTAGGTAATTAAAAATATCTCATTAGCAAGACGGAAAAGATGGAGGAGTTATTAATTAAGCCAGCAAGAATCTCATGGAAAACACCAATTTAATTGCATAGCAACTATTACAAATCCCTGTCTGAATACATTTAATAATAAATGCAACCTTCAACAGCAATCAAGCTGCAGTTTTTCATTCACAAATCAGCAGCAATATTCTAACTTCGCTAGGAAATGGAAGAAGAACACTTACTTCATTCATTAGCAACAATATTCAGTATCCATACGGAAATCGAAGAAGAAGCACGTCACTCATTAGCATTTAAGGTCGAGTTGTCACAGGTGTTGCTGAGGTTCCCCAAACTAAATAATTTAGAAATCGCCTTCATTAACAAGGTGGAAAATATTCTGCATTCAGAAAAAATAAAAAAAAACCAAGAAGTTCTTGATATAAATGAAAGAAAATCTTCCACTCTGGCAGGAAACTTGATTTGGGAAACAAGGGTCGTTCATTAGGACAGCGCGTTTCTTAATTACACACCAGGGTTAAGAAACCGAGCGAGTGTCATTAACTGTGTCATCGCCGCAGATGAAAATTTATTCAGATGATCTCTGTGAGAGATGGTTTTTGAAAGGGAAATAATAGGAAATGGCTTTAATTGGGAAGAGCTTTTATTTATTTATTTATTTTTAAGAACAGATGGCGTGATTATTGTTGTAAACAAGTTTATGAGATCTTCACGGTATGAAGTATTTCTCTTTTCAAGCAGCATTTCTCAAATTTTACCTTTCATTTTAATTTTAGAAGGTAAAATATTGCTGCGCCTTCTCCCCTATCTCAAGTTCTTTTCAACATTAAATGTCTTAGCAATTTAAATGTTTTATTGCCCGTGAAATTATGGGGTATTGTTTTGGGGAGAGAGAGTCTGTTAGACGAATTTCAATTTTTCTGGATGGTTTATTTATTATTTTCTTAAAAATTTCTTTCACTAGCTAATAGTTATATAATTAAATACTCGTTATTGGTTTATTATTTTTTAAATTTCTTTTACAAGCTAATAATTATATAATTAGACATTTCTTGTTGGTTATTTATTTTTTAATTTCATTCATCTTCTTCATTGGCGCAATATCTCCATGGTGGACCAAGGCTGTCTTCCTCTATCAGAGGGACATTGTCAATACGACCCAATCTTCAACATAATAAAAACTTTGTTGATGACATATGACATATTTATGTATTTACAATAGAGTTACAAATAGATATTTTAATATTTTAATTAATACAAAAAGTTATAACAGAAGGCACAGCTCAGTATTCCGCTCAGAATTAATTGCTATAAGCGAAGCTCTGAGCCTATCTTCAGACCTTGAAGTACCCGATGTTTGGATTCTGACTGATAGTAAGAGCTCAATACAGTATTTGAAGGATTGGCCAAGCATCCTGGACAAATTGGGGCAGGATATCGTTTCTAAACTAGCCGTCTTGGACCAGATCGGATCAGTGTGCTTGCAGTGGATTCCCTCCCATATGGGCATCTATGGAAATGAAATTGCTGATCTGCTCGCTATGGAAGGTTGCGAACTTCCCAAAGCTTCTTCTTCCAATCTGTTAGCTTCAGAGGTTCATTCCATGACATTAGCCAGAGTGAATACCACTTGGAGGTCGCCACCAATTCATGCATGGTACGCCGCTAAATATCCTGGTATGCCCTTGCAGTGCTCTTGTCCTAGATCTGCTCGAACGGCTTTAGCTAGACTAAGGACTGGCCACACAAAGAGTTTGACCTTCAATGGAGACGAGAAGACATTTACCTTTTGTCATTATTCGGCCATCGCGTCTCCCTCTCATCTCATCGATTGTATTGGTGCCTCTGTGAGGCAACTGTTGAATGAGGAGAAGAGCGTTTACATTCTATTGATGCATCATGATCTACTGGAATTGGCTTAGGATTCTAAATCAAGGGGATAACAACAACACTATAACAGAAGGAGACATTGTGATAAAAGTTTCTGTAAAACAGGTTTACTGTAACGCGCCTGCAAAGCAGGTTTAGACTATATTCTACAAATATTTATGTGAAGATAGTTTTAATTGGAGATTCAAGCTTTTGTTTGAAAATAAAAAGAATATTTCATAGTAATAGGCATTCATTTATTTTTTTCATTGTAAAGGGCATCCCCGATTTGTACCAGATTTCAATACGGGACGTCTACTCACTCCAATCTAAACAAAACTTCAGCATCTGATAAATGCCAGCCCATCAAAACGAACAAAGATTAGACGGGTAGTAAATTGCGCATAACCGGTGAAGTGGGTGGCAAGAAAAGATTTCATCGAACGTCACTTGTCATCCCTCCACATCTTGGGAGAGAAGAAAGCGTGCCCTTCGGCGGCACCTCCCCTGCGACGATGGGAAGTCGACAGCCGTAAATCCTTCGTCGCCCGGCCGGAAGCACTTCCACCCGGCCGGGGAAGGAAAGGAAAAAAGAAAATACCGCCCACAGGCTAAAACAGATGAATAAAAGAAGACGTTATCGATTTTTTTTTTCTTCTTCATGATGTGTTGAAAGAAAACTGAAGAAAAGGCCACTAAAAGACTTTTGGCTTAGTTGAGATGAGTCAGTAACAAAAGATTTGAGAAAACTCTTATGTATAAATATAATTTTTTATGTGAAAATATCGATTAGGTCCTATTTTATGAAATTTAATTTTTGCACTTTATAAGAATGTAATTTGGGAGAAAAGATTGAAAGGAGTTAGTTGAAAAATATTTCGAAAAAGGCAATCTCAGTTCAAAACAGTTCCTTTTCCGTTACAAGCAATTTTTTAAAGAAATGTGACGTAAAAGCACATTATATTTTCTATGGGTAGTTATAATTGGGTGGGGCCTGTTGGCCGAGTGACTAGCGCTCTGGCACGGGTTCAAATTCCGGTGGTACCATCGATGTTTGAAGTGGTTCGGAATCCACTTTAAACCGTAGGTCTAATATGACTAATCAACTGATATAACTAACCCAATCTAATATGACTGTTGGGTGTAGGCTGATATCCCTACCCCGTAAAAAAAAACATCTTTTGTCTCGAAATCTACCAGTAGGTAGACGACCCTAGCCTACTACTACTACTACACTACACCACATCACGGTGCCTAGGCCTGAGTTGCCCCTTTACAGTCTGATTATGACGTGGGTGGGTCTGACTGAGTTCTATGACGCTCTACGGTCATATAAGACCAGGACCTACGGCTTAAAGTGGATTCCGAGCCACTACAAATATCCATGGCACCGCCGGGACTCGAACCCAAAACCTGTGGTACCGAGCGCTAGCCACTCGGCCATCAGGTCTAATATGACTGTAGAACATTGGGAGTAGGGCTGACATCCGTACCCCGTAAAAAGAAAAACATCTAATGTTTAGAAATCTGCCTGTAGGCAGACGGCCTTGGCCCACCATGGGATCGCCATTGACGATGATGATGGTGAATTATAATTCGGTAGAATAAAAATATAGCTTCATAAGTTTTGGACTAATAATGGTATGTAAAGGAAAAATATTGCATAATTATCTAAGAAGAACGATTTTAATTATTATAAATAATTATCATGCGAAACAAATATATAATATTTTTTCTCATAATCAAGTACGTTTCTTCTATACCACGCAGTCACAGAAATTTGAAAAAATTATCAAAGGGAAAAAAAAAATTGCTTATGTAACGTTGCGTGTTTGTAACGTCAGTCAGCAGTTTTGTAACGGCTTTTCATCCTGTGTTTTTATCAGGTTTATCTAGAACTTAAAATACAAAAGTTTTTAGCTGAGCTCTCCGAACTAGAAATTGAACTCACTTAAACTTGTAGTTCAGAGCGGTGGCCATCAGACAGTTTTAGTCTTGATTAGGTAACATTATGATCGTAATTATGTTCTGAAAAGAGATTATTTTATTTTCCAGGAGGATATTTATATTACAAAGGATCACCTTGAAAACTTATACCATCAGGCTTCATTGCCAAAGAGCATTTTAATGCACTTAAACAAAGAAAGAGATTAAGAGACTCTCTGCCTCCGAAACAGGCATGATAGTTCTAATCATCTAGTGCACGGGTCTCCAAACTCCTGTTCGCGGGCCAAAACCACTCCCAAGTAAAAGTAAGATCTGGGCAGTTTTTAAAACATCTGTTCAAGAGTCTACTAACTCAATCAAGAAAGAACCAATCCAAAGTTCTACAAGAGCCAAAAAAAAAAAAAAAAAAACCAATCTCGGTGTTGATATTTGTTCAGACAATTGAGTTAATATATTATATAATTTCGGCAATATCTATAATTTTCGCCACAGAGTTTGATAACAAACTGATGTTTTTAAATAAATCAGCATTTTCTAGGCACATTTCCTCTGCTGGTGCAATCATGCAATCCTTGATTAATTCGTCTTTAGTAAATGGTTTCCTGTTGATGTTTTTCATCCCACTTGGTCGAGAGCAACATCTAGATCAAGTGCATAAGCCCATGTGTTCTCAAACAATGAAAAACCTCTCCACGACTTGAGCACAATGCAAGTCAAGATATAGGCAGGAGTGGTTTAAGTCAAACTGCATTTCAGGCAAAGGAAATAAACCTTAAGGGCAGACACATGACGTTGAGCACGAAGATGACACTGAGGAAGCCTAGCAACAGCCGCCTGTTCGGATATACTGCCCGTTTCAATTAAAGCAGCACCAGCACGGTTACTATCATACCTCTCATGTACGGGCTCCTTTCTCCAAGAGTGGTTGATAACTAATTTGACCCTAGAGACAAGTTCCGAGAAAGAGAGACAGCTACCATCAGTACAGTAAATGGTCTGCTTTGTTTCGCTATTGAATGAGCCACGTTGAAACTAGTGCAAATTGTTGCTACTTCTTTAGTATTTACTTTCTTAAACAATAATTGCTAAGATTTCAACTTGAGTTTCAAAGATTCATATTATTCATTTCCAGATAGTTCCAAAACGAAAATTTGCTCGTAATTCAAAACTACTGTATGTTGGTATGATTAGCTAACTAGATATTGGCTCTTGGGACTTAATAGAGAGCCAGTGTGGTCCTTAGGCTAAAAAGTTTGGAGCCCTCTAATCTGGTGAAATAAATATTGGGTCTCATCATTAGTCTACTTCAGTTTATGAGTTTATAATTCAATGTTTAATTTTTATTATAATACAAATTCATCATAGGAATTTTAAAATTAATTAATTTTAAAATTCCTATGATGAATTTATAGATTTATTTATTGCATTATGAATGAATTATGAATTTTGAGATGAATACATAGATTAATTCCTTTACATAACTGCATTTAATTTTAATTCAGTTATGTAAAAGAATTAATCTATACGTCAGAATGTTATTAATACAAAAAAGTAAACTAAAAGACTTACTTTCGTGATTTACTGAGGATCGTGCAAAAGAATCGAAGATCGCACGTGAATTTTTGTGATCGCACTTGTCGAAGATCGCACGCGAATTTTTTTTTTGCATACAAGTCGCTTATCTTTTGCCAAATGTAATATTTTTAATTAAAAAAGAATGCTTGCATTATAATCACTTAGAATAACCGTAAAGATTTTATTTTATAATTTCTTGTTTAAGACGCCATTTTCATCACTTTTTCCCCATTTTGTTTCATATTTACAGCATAAGCCTCTAAATATACCGTTTATAATTACTCACTAACAATAATATAAATATATTATCACTCCATTATATACATGCATGCGCAATAGGTACAATGTATCCGATACGCATGCGCATTAGGGAGAAACATACCGAAAATGATCATAAAGCTAATCTTAAAAATATTCGAAAACTCGCTATTAAAATTGATTAAGATTCCATGAAAAACAAAGGTATCCTTTTGAGGTTACTGGGAAACATTAAATTAATCATCTTTATGTACTTTTTTCTCAGAACCTATAAAGATTATTATTATTATTATTTTTTTTTTTTAAGTACGATTTTTTATGAATGCTAAAGAGACATGTGCTATGCATTTTATTATCTCATTTTGTTCTCACTTGAATATTACATTTTTATTAAAAAATTTGATAAAACAATTTTACTCTTCTATAATTCCATAATATTATTTAAAAAATAAATAAATAAAAAGAAAGAACGAGAAAATTATGAAGATAAAGAAGTTAGATCTATATAAATCTAACTTCTTTATCTTGATAATTTTCTCATTCATTCTTTTTATTTAAACTCATTCTCTTATATAAACTTATCATAAAAAGTTTAAATTAAAAATTTTTAATAGTAAATGAGAAAATGGAATTTGATTCTTAAAAAAAATGTGTCAATAGAAAAACAAGTTTAAAGTTAGAGGTATTATTATGAAGATTTTTAAATGGAATTTTAGATAAATCTTGATTTAAATTAAATATTATCTATTTTACTTCATTAAAGATATCTTTGAGATTTTCTTTAGCAATTTTATTTATTCTGTCTGTAATCTTTGTAATATCAAAATAAATTAAAAATTATTATGGCACCTGATAGCTTAATTTTAGTTAGGCTGTTTTAATATTTTACACTGTGGAATATTAATTTTCCATTTAATTATATATATATATATATTTCATTTATGGAATAACTACAAAAAACATCTCGAAATTTTAAGTTTTGATTGAAAAAAAATTCAATTATTTGCCAAAATAACAATACGTAATATAAAAGTTTGGGTTTTCCTATGAAATCAATTTTTTCAATTCCTACTATTAGCTCAGGCTCTTCCTTTATATATTTTGTTTAAATTTTCAATCGTTCATAAAATACTTTTTATTCATTCATTCAAGTTCAAATACATTTTTTTTTAACTTGCAGTGGATGGCACTTGATGTTAATATAGTTTTTTCAAATATTAATTAATTAATTAAATTTAATTAATTAATTTTAGGTTTTTTTAGATTTAAGTTGCATGTGTCTAATAATAGATGGCGCCAGATGTAAGAGGAAAATTTCAACTTTAATTGTAAAGGACATTTCTGCAATATAGTGAAAAAAAAAAGTAGGAATTGACTTAAAAAAAAATTTTTTTTTTATATTACTTGTTAATATTTTGTTTAAAACTCAAGAAAGTAACATTCAGTTTCATTCAATAATGTGCAGAAATAATTCTATTGACACTTGCATTAAACTTTTGTTTAAAGATGGATAGAATTTAATATATGTTAAATTTTTAGATATTTAAACTTTTTGCTATAAATTTTTATTTCAAAGAACTGTATATATATATATATAAATTTATTATATTAAACATAGTTTTTAACAAACTAAACTGGCAGTTATGATACGGCGTTGCCAGGCTGCAGAATATAATATGTATTTATTTACATTTACATATTTATTTATTATTTTTTTCTTCCGAGTATTAGAATATCGGAAGATTTACTTTTATTTTATCGTTAATTTACAACTGTCTACTGTTCTTCGTTTGTTCGTTTGATACAATTTTGCTATCTTTCTTTCAAGACATGTTGGTTTCGGTGACATTTTTGAAAACCGTTTGCAATAATTCGTTTTTAGACATAACTTAAAAAAGGTAAAATGAGAACTGTCGTCACATGTAACTCACAAAAATAAAAATCGTTTTCTTTTTTCAAAAATATAGAAGTTATTACTGTAAATATACATAATAAATATGTTTATAACGTCGTTTTATAATTAAAAAAGTTTTTTTCCGCAATTTTGAGGCCAAACCAACGCTTTTGACGTAATCAATAACCATTGTTCTATCACAGGACAGTTAAGAATTTAAAGACACTGTCTAGCTTTTGGCCAATCACAGGCCAGCTAACAATGTCAAACAGTCACGCTGAAGTCTGTTGTTGTGTGGTGTACTGTTTTATTTAATTAAAAAAGAACTCATTGGAATTTTTTCGTAATTCCGGCACCTAAACAATATTTGTGACGTAAATAATAAGAGATAAAAAATTTAATGATGATTGGCTGGAGGGCGTGGCAATCCATAGGGAAATAGAAATATAGTTTACTTTTATGTATATAGCTTTCACTTATTTATTTTCTAGCATTCTAAAGAGCAATGCACTCGTTAAATTAAATATTTTATTTAATTCTATTTATGTAATTTCTCTTTTTGCTACAATTTTAAAATTAGTTATGCAATTGGAGGTAAGGGATACTACTTCCTAGGTGCTATTTTAACAGACATAGCCTTTGTATGGGTAACATTAGGTTTATTAGATTTCAAATAAAAACTTTCAATTTCGAAAGTGCATTTCGGTCGATGTGAATTTTTTATAGTTCGTCTACCCATTGTGTGAAATGAAAAGCATCCATTTTAAAAGCAAAAAGGAACGAATCGATTTCTTGTTACCGGGAATAGTCAGATATACATATTGCAAAGCAGTTTTGATACAAAGACAGTTCATTAGTTAGTGATGATTTGTTTTTCACGTTAGTGATGAAATTTTAGTTATTCAAAAAATAAAATTATTAAATTAAATTAAAAATTAATAAAATTAAAATCATTTCGAAATTATGCCTGTTCCCCATAGCCGTGCTTTTTTTTTAATCAGTTCGACCTGGCCGTTTGTCAGTTTCCCGCACATTTGGAGGTCAAACTTTAGTAGCGGTGGTGATGGTTGTTTAAAATTAAAAGTAGTGGTACGTATTTACCACTCATATAACATTAAAAAAAAACTACTGAAAACTATTGTGACATCTCTGCTTGCATCTTTAATGTAAAAAAATCAGTGACTTCGATTTAATAATGTAATGTACTATTGAAAAGATAAAATTCATCTCTATGTTGTTTTGTTGTTCATATTGTATTTCGTATCGCCTAAAGAGCACAAGAGAATCAAATATCGTGGTGCCCCCGAATAATATTGACTATGTTGATTGCCAGCTCGGAATATTAATCTTCCTCCGAGGGATGGTCCAGACAATGTCTGGCGACTGCAATAGCTGGAAAATCAAAGACATGATGAGGAGTAAGTTCGACATCAGGGAAGTTGCCAGATTTTTGGTATTTTTTAACGCCATAAGCAGAAATTTTTGTGATGTTTGATCGTTAATCGTGTGAGTGTATAAGCTGTTTTTCTGTCGATATTTAGTTCTGTAATTTTGTATTTAGTTTTGATCTTAGAAAGAATCATAAGTTTAGATTTTGTCAAGGCATTTGCATCTGCAAGGGAAGTAGGAATGGCAGTCTGGTCTAGTCTTCATCGCCAAAGAATCTGCAATATCATTAAATTCCAAATCCACATGAGTAGGATACACATTTTGAACAAGCAGTAGATTTGTTCTAAAAAAGATATAATGTTCAAGATCATACTTGAGAAACCTTTATTAAGAGCTTGTAATGCATACCTTGAATCAGTGAAGATAGTAATTCTATTGATTTGTTGTGATGGAGGTAGACTCAGATAGGCCTATTCATCTCTACTGAATTCAAGAATAAAATAAAAATCAGTAATTGAGTCAATTTTCATTTTTCCAATATCCTTTCCCTTTAGTTTATCAAAAAATAAAATATTTATGCTTTTAAAAACAAATAAAAGGAATTAAACTTAATTAAAGGCAACATGAAAGATAGCGGAGCATTATCAATATATGCACGTACATTTTTGAACACATTTATTTGCATAAGATAATTTAATTTTATCAGATTCCCTATTGAGACAGCAATCATATTATTTTTTTTAATTGGTAATAGAGGACGAAAAGTCTTCGCGATGTTCTTGGTTAATTTTTTTTTTTAATTATTAGAAATGGTTGATGTCGTTGGCCTTGTACAGATTAGTGGCTCCTGAAGTAATAACTAGATTATAATATCTTTTGCAGTTTAGTTAGGTAATCTGAATAAATCAGGTAACAAATAAGAATTTTCTAAAGGTTTTTCCGTTATTGGAATTTTTTATTGTTTTAAATTGGATTGTCAATGTGGACTGAAAACTAGAGCGAAAGAACTAGTTTTCTCACCAACGCCAACCTTAATAAATCCAGGTTTCTTGTTCGTTAAAAAGGTTGTGTTCTTGCTAAAGTATTTGAATCAGAAAGTTGTATGAAATTCAAGTTGATTTGGTTTGTCTTTCTACGGTCATTTTTTGCACACTTTAAGCTAATCAAACAAGGACCTACGGCTTAAAGTGGATTCCGACCCACTGACAGGCAGCCTTGCCGTCGCCAGGATTCGAATCTGAAAAGTGTGGTACCAAAGGACAGAGCGCTAGCCAATTGGCCATCAGGTTCCTTTCAAGTTGAAAGCGACGTTTGGAATGAGGAACAAGAAAATAAAATTTGTCTTTGCTATATATATATATATATTTCCAATTTACACTATGCACTTTTATAAATATAAATAAATTACACCTAGCCATAAGGCAGTTAAAGAGATAAATATGTTGTGTATTTTATACCAGGAGAATGTATTCCAGTTTAATTTACATTTTATGATCAAAATGCATAAATAAAAAGTATATGACTATATTTTTTCGTAAATTAATATAGTATACTGTGTATATTTATTAATGGCTCAAGTGAAAAGAAGACTTTATTTCTGTAAAATAAGATGTTTTTTTTTTTTTTTTTTTTTTTTTTTTTTTAGTTTTTATTCTGAAGAATATCGAGAGAAAAAATATTTTAATTAATATTTTGATGTGAAAATATCGTTTCTTAATCTCAACTAAGTTTATTTTTGTCAAATTCTGTTTGTAACCTCGTCTATCTGTTCCTCTGCACTGATTGCACAAATGACTGCTTCCACAATGAAGATACTTCCAAGTATTATGAAAAATTACACTTTTATTTAAACAATTTATAGTAAATTATAATTACATTAATCATTCTTCATAGTATTTAATTAAATTAAGTCTTAATACAAATTTATACTGATATTAACCTGCACATCAATCTTTGGCAGATACTTAGCACAAAGTAGACTGCCTCGGTCAAAATCTACTGCATATCTCCTCGAATTCTTTCTTATCTTTCCCATTGCCGCAGGGGTAACATGGAAAATGACCTTTATTTGCTACTTTCAGATGTGGCCTTTACTTATCCAACTTCAGAAATGACCTTTTCCGTAATCACCATTTCTGTACCAAAACTTCTAGAAAGGTGACTTGCACTACTTCTATTATTTATTTATTCTTGTTGTACATCAGTAGGCATCGTATTCCATTTATGTAGAGACGGATAAACATTGTCTTCAGGGCCGGATTTTCCTATAGGCTAACTAGGCTTCAGCCTAGGGCCTCAAGATCAAGAGGGGCCTACATTCAAATTATTAGAAAAATTACAATTGCACTATTCTAAAAACAGTAAATACTAAAACACTGAATCGAAAATAAGTAGAAATTATGAAATAAATTTATCTGAATTGAATTTGCTTTAATCTTCAATGTATTGAATATATTTAATTTAATTTGATAGAAAATATGATAATTTTTATTGCATATTTTATTTTCGTAGTCAACGTTTTTTATTATTTGAATTTTGTTTCTTTGTAAATGTTGTGTGTTATGTTTGATTAGTTATTGTTACAAGTACTATATACGATGCTGAGAATAAATGTCCAAACAAGTGTTCTTGACTTTTTTTTTGTGCCACATTTTTTATAAAGATTAGTACCAATCGCAACATGTTTCATTCAACATATTGATATATATCACAGTAATGATGTATTTTATTATCTCTCATGGCATTTACAAACTTAAAAATGGGAGGTGAAAGGCCCTCATAAGTGGAATAGTCTAGGGCCTGTTTTCATCTAAATCCGGCCCTGATTGTCTTTCAGAAAGACTTTTAGAGAGAATTGTCTTGCATTTGATTATCATATAGAAGGCAACTCAGTGTACTTTCTCCAAGAAACATAACAGTCTATGCGGGATGCTTATACATGTTGATACAATCGTCATCGAGTTACCTTTATGAAAGCAGTGATTATAGCGAACGATACTACAAGATTCGCTCCCGAGTATTCTTTTATACTTAGTTAATCACGCTACAGGTCTACAAGCTTAACCACCGAGAATGCAATGTTATACTGATCGATTATAATGTCATCAGCGGAAGAAAAATTTTAGAGCACTCACAAAAAGTAAACACAGAGTTTCCCTTGAGCATTATCAACTTAGATTTCTATTAAATTAATATTTTTAAAGAAAACTTCATTTTTTTTTTATCGAGACTTGTAAATTAATCATTGTAGCAGATATCAGTTATTTGTGCAGCTGGATATGGGTGTGATTGGGTTTGGTTGTGCATCTTTTTTCACACAGCTTTATTTACAAGCACGTAAACAACTCATAAACAACACAATTAACTACAAACAATATTTAACACAGAACATGAATAGTTGATTAACATTCATTTTCTACCAAGTGATAACAATTTGAATGAATAAGAAAGTGTCATCATAATGTGCAAATTCATATTTACCACCTAACACTTCAATTAAGTTCGTTCTACTTGTAGGTAACATAATTTAGAGTAAATTATATATCACATTTTTGATGATGAAGCAAAATAAGCTTTCTTTTCCCTTGCATAGATTTAGATGAATAAGGGGATAATCCATCATAGATTTAAAGAATATTCACATTTCTGAAGAATAATTAACTTTTTTCATCATTTTAAAAAATTATCATCTATTTGTGAAATAAGGCTCTTTAAGGTATCTGTTAGTGTAGTCAAAGCATCTTTTTTTAAATATTGAAAAAAAATAACACACTATTGCAGAATATCAATTAATACATATGTGTTATTAAAAGGGAAGTTTTATTTAAAAGGGATTGTTATTATTTAATACTGCATCGGATGGCAGAAGAAAAAAAAAAAATTCGTCATAAAAGCTTATAAAATTTACCAAACTGTTTTTACAGTGAATGAAATCTTCTCTTTAAATTACACCAATTCAATTCATTTTAACTTTTGGTCTTTATCTGTAGGAGATTTAAAACAGTAACCTTGACTTCATCCCCCACATTTCGGCACTTTGAAAAAATTATCCAAATGAGAAAAGAAAAAAATTGAGTGAAACATTAACATCATATTACGAGATAAGAAGTCGTCCAAGTAATGGCGGGAAGAACGGGGACGAAAAACCGGCAGGACACCACCAATAATGACGCCATAAGAAAAGAGGGAAAGAGTATTATGGCCTTATCTCTCGGTGGTTATGCTTTTAACTCATTTATTCATCTGATTCTCACTTTTAAAATCAGTGAGCAGATCAATGAACTTCAATGGCTGAAATATCTTAGAAAGGGAAAATAGGAAATGTAAATTTATATTTGTACGGGAAAGAGTGCAAGATGGTGATCGAGCATTTTAAGCAAATAAAAAGTTGTATACCAACAGATTTATTTCACGAAAAATAAAATATTTGATTTAAAGGCTCTAATAAGGCCCACGTACGCTGGAGAAACATAAGGACATTAAACGCTAAGAACTTGGATTACACCAGGGTCTTTGAGAGGATAATTTTGAGAAAAACTTTTGAACAATAATTGAGTTGACAATAATATATGGATTAGAAGACCAAACGAAGATATTGAACCCCTAATTAAAAATAGAGACATGCGATACACCAAATCACAAAGAATCCGCTGGCTCGGACATGCATCGCAGAGATGAAGGAAGCATCATTAAAAGGATTATGTTATATAAATTGTTCCACAATAGGAAGACCAAGGGAAAGGTGGGAAGGATTTTCGACAACTGAAAATTATTAACTGGAAGAGATTGGAATTGGAACGAGACAGAGGGAGAGTTGTTGTGTTGTAGGCTCAAGCTTGTACAAGGCTGTAATGCCAGTAAAGAAGAAGAAGAAATTTATGTTTAAATAAGATTAAAGCTTCATTAATTTTTTAATTACAATCTAAAAAAAATGTACATAAAAATTTCAATATTTAGAAGCAGTTTTACAATTTCGTATAGGGCCGAATTCACAACATCTATGAGTCGTATGCGGCCTTAGGGGGGTCACTGGACAGACAACCTTGATTTGAAATTTGGAAACATCCGCGAAAGATTCGGAAAAAAAGAATATTGATAACAATAATTCATATTATAAAATCATTCTTTTTATTTAAAAGGGATTAGATCAACGAATTTTAATGGCTGAAATAAGCAATATCTTAGAAAGTGAAAACAGGAAATTTAAATTTATTAAATAAAATCAGAACCTCATTTTTTTAATTACAATATAAAAGTTTACAATTTTAGAATAAGAATATAGAAGTTTAAAATTTTATGTTGGGCCGAATTCACAACATCTGTGAGTGGTATGTGACCTTAGGGCCTCTGGTTAGACAATCTTGATTTGACACTTGAAAACATTATTGAAAAATTTAGAAAAAAGAATATCAGTAAGAATAATTCATGTTATAAAATTATGGTGTGTTGATGGTTGAAATACATCACCAATAAAGAATGAAAGAGATTATTCCATTGAGATATAATTATATTATTTAATTATTATTTACAAGAGTTGCACAACAATACAAGCGCAGAGTGACTCACCGCCAGTACACTTTTTTTCGAAACCAAAACTCAAAGATATGCGTGTTGCCAAACCCTGTCGCAAAACTTTTGACAAAACGTCGAAGAGCTAGTATAGTAAGTAGAGAGTGCATATGAAAGCTGCTGCGAAGATTTAATACGCACTACAAAATCACTCTTTTTATTTAACTTTATCTGAAGCATGTTATTAAAATATGTATGAAGATCAAATTCATCTTTTGGAGTTTTTCATTTACACAACGGAAGAAAATATTAGAAACAAATCCTAAGTGCACAAAGAATCTCGCAAAAATCTTATTTTAAAAAAATAATGCACTGGTTGGAGAAGTCGAAAGCCAAAACAACAACAACAGCATTCTTTGTGTATCAATAAAGTTGGATTAAAAAAATCGTAAACATCGTAAAAATAAATAAATAAATAAACTAAATATGTTTGGAAAGGTAAAAATTGTTTGAATGAAAATATTCTATATTGCAGGACACGGAAGTAAATGAAAACATCTCAATAATTTTATCACTTTATTTTCCCAAATAAATGTCTCGTTAAGATCATTTAATGAAGTAATTCACAGTCATGGTAGTAAATCGTGACCTTATAAACGTGACATTTTTATCACAAACTTCCGCAAAAAAAAAATAATGGAAAAATAACCTGATCTGTACCTACAGTAAATAATCCTTACTTCAAAAACAAATGACGTATTTTTCTGGTGAAATTTATTTTCATAACATTTTTTTATTAATTTCGGATATTAAACAAAAATGTAAATCGTCTATCTAATGTCATACTAATATCATGGACATTTTTTTTTAAATCTGTCTGCTTAAATTTTTTTTCTTTTGTTTTCTTATTTCGCTCTGGTAGGAAAAAAAAGTTAAAAAATAACATCTGCTGCTGTCTCTGCTTCCCCAACTATTGTATTATATAAAAAGTAGGCTTTTTTTTTAAAAAAGTTTTTATATGAAATGGCGAAAAAAAAGTTTTTTATATGCTTTTTCTCCCTAGCGCGCAATGGCGCATGCGTACAATAATGTTTTATGATGAAAAATGTTTGCAAAAACTCTCTATTATTTTATGATGAAAAATGTTTAGTGACAAAGTCTATCTATTTATCATCAACTAATGATACACCATTTAGAAAAAGCTTGAAACTTTTTTTTTTTTTCCTTGTAAGAATGTAGAACTCCAACTTTCTTTTATGAAGAATTCCAACACTTTGATATTTAAGCGAAGTGTTTTGATTTTTGTAATTTGTTTTCAACGAATTAAAAATTTATTTTTTTTTATAACAGTTCAATTTACTTTTTCTTCTTTTTTTGTTGTTGTTCTTGCAAAAAAAAGTGTTTAAAATAAATTTTAAAAAATAATTTTTAAAATTACAAATTAATTAAACTGTTTTTTAATTTAAAAAATAATTAAATTTTAATAATTAATATTTTTTTTCACATTCTTATTCAGATTAAAACTTTATTTTCATGATATGTGAACATGATGCTGCATAAGTACGTAATATAATTATATGTGTTAATATTCTGTAATGGCATTAAAAAAAGAAAAAATGTCGGATAAACAAATAAATAAAACAAGTAACATAAAAATTTTTTTTTGAAGTCAGTTCCAACTTTTTTTTCACTCTATTGCAGAAAGTCCTATATAAATAATTTTCATTCATTTTTTTAAGTTTATCTGGTGTCATCTATTGTTAGATATCGTGCAACTTAAATCTAAAAAAAGACTAAAATTAAATAATTAAATTTAATTACTGAATTAATATTTGAAAAAACTGTATTAACATCAAGTGTCCTCCACTACAAGTTAAAAAAAAATGTATTTGAACTTGAGTGGATAAATAAAAAGTATTTTATCAACGATTGAAAATTTGAACAAGATATATATAGGGAGAGTGTGAGCTAATAGAAGGAATTCAAAAAAAAAAAAAAAAAAAAAAAAAAATAGCAGAAAACTATAGAATTTCAAACGATTTTCTTTTCTTGAAAAATCTCATTTTCACTTTGAAATAAAATTGTCTTTGCTTTCACCAGATGATTTTTTAAAACAATTTTACATTAATTTTCCTTCTGAGTTAACTTTTGTTATTTAAAAATTACACAATTATTTTGTAAATAAATATAATGTATAAAAAAGCTCGTGAAGGAAAATTAAAAAAAGTTCGTGAAAGAAATTAAAAAACTCCAGATTTCAGTGAAAGCGTCAAAAATTGAAAATGGTCGTCGACACGATACAAAAATCTCATTTTCAGCGAAAAAGCCCCGTTCCTCAAAACAATGCCCACATACTTTATAGTTAATAATATTAAACAAACTTTAATGATAAAATTATGGTATTAGTAAAATAAACCCATTCTTTTTATTTTTGATATTTTTCTTTTTAAAATTGTTCTTATCACTTGTAACAATAAACATAGTGATGCAAAAAAAGAAAAAAAAAATTATTTGTATTTCGAGAAATGTAAATGCCTGTGCTATTTTCCAAAAGAAAAAGTTCAATTTCTTTTAAATCTCAAAATTTCCAGTAAAGAAACAAACACTTTTATATTAACTTGCAGAAGAAAAAAAAAAAAAAATAAAAACATTCCAACTATAAACCTAATCTTATTACTTTAAAAGCCTTAACCAAATTCTATTTATCCTAAAACTCCCTTCAACTGACGTGGATTACAGTTAAAGAAAACAAATAAACAAAAAAAAAAAAAAACATTTCTTTTATTTTCACAGCTTTCTTGAATCAAACTTTGCTTCAAAAAATACAGAGCAGACGATTCTCTAATGTTATTTTCCCAGAAAAATACTGGCAACGAAAACTCTCGCAAGAATTTTAAAAGCGCATTATCTCGCAAATGCAGCTTTTCTCCCGCAATTGTTTTCCCCACCTCGCATCGTAAAGCACACGCGCGCACAAAAGAAGAGTAACGGAATTGAAAAATGTTATCTTCCGCAATTCTGAAAAGCAGTTTTTGAAAAAAGCAGTTCAGCATAAAATTCAGAACAAGCTGACCTTAATCGATAAAAAATAATAGTGGAGTGGAAAGTATTTTTGGTTTTCGAAATAATAAAAGTAAATATATTAATAGAAATTTCGATACTAAATTGAAATATTAAACATATATTTTTTTTAAACTTATTTTTTTACTCTAAAAAGAAAATTATCATTATAATGAGAATTTTAATATACCATCAACATCATTTTGAAACCTGTTTAAAAAGAAAGAAAAGAAATAAACATTTATACCATATGCAATTTTTGAAATATACCAGTAAAAATTGACTGATTTGAATTTAATGGCAAAATAATGGAAGATAATTATTCTTAATGTAAAGTAAATAAAACAAATGTATATTATTTTAAAACGAAAATTTTTTTGCGGATGTGAATAAAAAAAAATAGTTTTAGCTATTTAGATGAATAATTTTGAGCCAAATCGCAAAATAGGGGCCGTTGGGATTTGATGAATTTTTTGGCGCCACCTGTGTGTAAAGTTGCCAAATGTGGTAACTTGAGTTTTTGTATTGTTTGCAATTCCCTTCACTTACAATAGCAACACATTACTTGGCGGACTTCGGCGGAAAAGAAAATTTGATACCAAATCCCAACGGCCCTTTTCTGCGATTTTATCTAATTTTGTGTGTGTGAATAATAATAAAAAAAATAAGTAAAATAATAATAAATATTAAAAAAAAAATAAAAATAATAATAAAATTATCTTAATAAACAAAAACTATAAAGTAAAAAAAAATTTCTTAATAAAAATTTTTATCGAAAAATAACTTAATAAAGTAAAATAATAAAAAATATTAATAATTAAATTAAAAAAATTATTAATAAATTAAAAAATAATAAAAAATTGAAATAAAAAATAATATTAAAATAAAAAAATTAATTAAAAATTAAAAAAATAATTTAAATTAATAAAAACAAAAATTAAAAAAATAATTTAAATTAATAAAAACAAAAATTTTCAAAAGTGATATAAAATAAATTTTAAAATAACAGATCTTTAGTAAAATGAAGCACACCAAATAATAATAATAATATAATTTCATATTATTTATATTACAAATTGTACATGCATAAATCTTCATATAAATATTTTTAGATGTGACTCATTATATGTATCATGTTGTGTTGTTATTTATTGATGATTTTTTTTATCAAGGAATTATTTTTATTTCCTCTAATTTTAAATTGGTTTTTTTATTGTAATTTCTTGGTATTTACTGCAATCTTTTTCCTTTATTAATGAGTGAGGAAAATGTTTTTGTAAAGTCAATTTGTTTATTGAATGATATCTCTGCACTAATACTGCTTCGAATTTTAATATTATTATTTGTAGAAATAATTTAGAAACATTATTTTGAAGTCGAAAACAATTGAAATTGCTATGGATCTCCTGTCAACGTGGTGTTTATTGGACGAAAGTGGCTAATCAGTTGCAAAAAAATAAATAAATAAATAAAAAATAAAATAAAATAATCAGCATTAAACAAAATATCCTTTTATCCTTTATATTTTATAGACTAACGTTATTCATAAAGCATTTCAAGAGTTAAGGGGCCCAAAGTAGCATTTTCGACCAAAATTTGAAATGTAGTTTTATTTGCTTGGCCCTCATTTTCGGATAACGTCACGGACCCCTAACCAGGACAACATCATGTTCACACAGGATACTGAAACTAATAATAATAATAACATTTTTTTTTGTTAAAGTTTTTAAAAGAATATTTTCTTGAAGTTCTTTTTTATTCTTAACAGAATTTACAGTGTTGGCTTATTGGCAAACGTTTCCATCAATCCAAACACTAAGATCTATGTTTTTAATCGTTTGCTGTCACATCCGAGGAGATTTACCAAATATAGAATGGTCTGCATTTCTCAAAGCACTGGCTTTAATTCATAAATCTTCCTTCAAGTGTTTAGCGTCTATCTTTTTTTTTATATTTCCCATTTATCGCCAAACAAAAAAGTTCTGTGCTTTGCCTAGGAAAAAAAAGTATTAAAAAAGAAAGCTCATATATTTGGCATCGCAATAACTATGCCAATAGAAAATGAGATGGGACGCAAAAGACATTCATTCCAATTGCGTCATAGGGATATTCGAATGGCTTTAGCCTCTGTGATTTCCCATTGCCCCCCTCCACTTCGTGTGTATGGAATGTCCATAAAATGGAATGAATGCTTGCGCAATAATTAAATTCCGCAAACAATACGATTAAGATGATGAATAGGAAGGTCCGATACGATTTATGAAATAGTTGTGCGGATTTGAGTGCTGCTCATAAGATGGAATCTGTACCAGAAAATTAATCACATCTCATAGAATTCGAGAAACGAATTTTGTTCTGAATCAATAGAAGAGAGGGTCTTTTTGTCAGTAATTAAGAGATTCTGAAATTTTGTTATTTGTTTTTTGAAATCAAAGAAGTTTTTTAATAAATTCTTTGAAAACTTACATTTTTTATTTATCTCTCTACTTAATTTTAAATTAATAAAGTGAAAATTTGTTTATAATGTCATAAGAGAAAAACTTATTGTTTATATTAAAATAAGTTGTCAAAAAATTTATCTCAAAAATCGTCTGAAAAAGAATTTTGGAATAGGAAATAACATAGCCCTTTGTTGATTCTTAATCTTTGTGGCCCGTAACGTATATTTAACATGATATTTTTTATTATTTAGTTAGTAAATAATTAATTGTAATGAATAAGACTAATAATTAATTTAAAAATCCTCTTGGAATTAAAATAATGAAAAATCTAAATTTTTTGATGGTGTTATTTTTTATTTATTTCAAATATATAAGGATTGGCATACAGGATATATCATACAGGATTGACAACAGTCGCTCTTCTAAGATTTTTTTTTGTACTAGTCTTGTTTCATAGTACCTTGCACAATTTGAAGACGATCAGTTTATTTAAAATTTATCACAGATAACACCAGGATAGATGTGGTATGTTTAACGGCATATATATTGAATTGGGAAGAAAATGAGTTCGATTTTTGCCATGCATTTAAATGGTGAAAACGGAAATTACTTTTTTGTCAACCTAATATATATCGTAAATTTTTTTAAAACTTTTAATTTTTGATTGTTTTTTTTTTATAGAGAGTATACCAATTACTGTGTTGTATAAAGGGCCTGACTTTCCTTGGACTTCAGTGAAGACACTACTAATGCAGATATATAACAGATTCATTCAGCAGATACACATTAGTACCCTAAGTATACTCCAAGGGGGCCTGCTACCATACAGCCGCATTAGAAGGAACGCTCACAGGGGCAGCATTTAGGATGGTTCCTAACATTCGTTCTTATCATAAAATCCTATAGAGGGTCTTTTCGGTTCACTCCGTTTCTGGCTTACGGATTTAATGTGCCTATCTTGAGTAGACAAGGGAATTTATGGCTCTGCTTACTATTAAAATTTCGAATCAAACTCTCCTCTCGCTCCTCGTTTTTGAATGATCAATACGTCAATTTTCATGCTACTCCAGGTCGCCCAACTCGTGGTCCAGTGACAACGAGCGCAGCTAGTATGCAGATGGGATGAAGTTTGAATCCGCTCGCGGCGTTGTTGTAGCCACTGTTTTCTGAAACGAGAAGACTCGATGTTGTGACATAGTATAAAAGCCGTCTCACGTCGACAGTCAACCTTGAGCGAGTTTTCCCGGTTTTTCTCAACGACATCCAAATAAGTGGGTAGTTACCCCTAAAAGAAGTCACTGTCCTCTCCCGGAGGACAGTGTATATCCTCCGATATACACGAAGACTACTGATGTTCTAACCTCACTAGTTTAACGGATAGGGAGTGTGGTGAACAGAAAAAGGCTACTCTAGATCCTACTTATATTATATAATCTTCCCACTAATTGAAACATATTACTTTCAACAAGTTTATAAAAGAAGAGAAAAGGAATCATTATCAAAGAGCATCAATTTGAAACAAATTCATTCGTGTTTCTAGCATTTAAATTACAACTTATCCTTCGTCTCATATCAGCAATTTATCTGTTAGTGCATAAATTTTGAGGTACATCTTCAACAGCTGTTTCTCATCTTATGAATAAATGCCCATTTCCTGTCAATGACATGCAATAATCTGTGTAACATCTCCAAATGGAAAATTTTAATGTTTCAGATCTCGTTGTCGTGAATGCAAATTGCTTTTAACAGGTGCACACGAGGCTGTAATTGACCTTGAGAGCATTATCTTAACCTTGAGGAAATATATTTTATGAAGGATATTGAAAGAAGCCTGTTCGTAATTACAATGAGTAATAATAGAAATATGATTGCTTTAGAACTAAGCTTTTAATATCTAATTATAATTAAATAATGTTTAAAGATATAAAAGTTGATAGTTGATATCTGTATTTTACCTTCTTTTTTTTCTTCTTTCTTTCTTTAATTTAATGGTGCTTTTACTATCTCTTATATAGAGTTCATAATGTGGGAATGAATAGCCGAGTGGCTAGCGCTCTGGTGCTCGGTATCACAGGTGTTGGATTCGAGTCCCAGCGGTGCCATGGATGTGTGTAGTGCTTTGGAATCCACTTTAAACCGTAGGTCCCGGTCCTAATAGGATCGTAGAGCGTTGCGGGGGCATTGTTACTCCGCGTTCGTGGCTTATCTTCAAGTAACACGCTCCCCCTGGGTAATGCTAAGTGAGTAACGTCTGTGCAGCGTTTGCCTTAAGGCATCAAAGACAAGTGTCTAAATGTTTGCCAGCTGCATTAGAACAAAATATATATATATATAGTTCATAATGTACAAAACATATTGTTAACAAAATAAAAAATTCTTGAAATAATTTTATTTAAAAGTTAATTTTTTTATTTAAGTAAAAAAGGTGAAAAGATTTGAAACTAATAAGAATATAGGTAATACGCTTTTCTACACAACATTTCTTAATCAACTTTATATATATTTTAGAGTTTAATAACCAAAAGAGATTTTTTAGTTTATCATATTAAGCCTAAGTAAAAGTCATTAAAAAGTTAATTAGATTTTACTCATATTTCTGTTTATTAATGCCAATTATATGCTTATTTTTCAGAAATATAATGTGTTACAGAAATTTGCACTCCTACATAGCCATCTCAATCACAATTATCTTTCTACTACTTTAAATATACAGATAAACAATCCTTTATATTTTATAGTAATTTATTTTTGTGATTTTTTTTTTTTTTTTTTTTTTCACTGAAGAAATATACTTCATAAGTATTATGACCCAGCAACCTTCAAAGTACCAGAGAGAGGTAAGGATTTAGGGTAGAGGTAGGTAGGGTACTAGGGTTTAAATGTAGATAACCTTAATTTGCCTTAACTTTTCCTTTCTAATAAACTCATTAGTAATTATCTGCACATCCCCAACATTTTCCCTTCCTGTTGTCGGATTTAATATATTGATTGATTGATATTTTGCTTATTTATTGTTCATTAAAAAGATGGTAACTCTATTTTGTTGTCTGGAGAAAAGTAAACGAATGCAACTAATTATTTAGTGCTAGGTGAAGTCTAAATGAGATATTTTGCAACAAAATATGCATAATAAAATGGGGAAAAAACAGGAAATAATTTGATTGGAAAAAATTAAAAAATTTTGTATTGAAGACAACAACAGCAAAAAAAAAAAAGAAAAAGAAAAATTATCAAGTGAACTAAAATGAACATAATCCATACTTAAAAAATAAGTATTAAAAATTCATTTTAAGAAGTTTTGGTGGTAGCCAGACTCAGAAATTCCCATTGTGTTGTTTACGATTGAAAGAAAAATTCCAGTTTCGAAGTTTTAAATCTGTATAAAATCGATATATCGTAACACTGCGGTATTAAATGATCGATATATCAACTTCGCAAATTTCAATATCAACAAAACCGGATTCTTGACACTTTTGACACCAAATGAAGATGTTCCTGGTGATTATTTAAAGCGAGGTGTTCTTAAACAATAATAGTTTGGTAATATTTATTTGAATACAAACAGTTTCGGCAAGACACCAGTCATCAATTGTCATCTATATAGAAAGCAGTCACAACTGTTATAATTGTCTTTACCGATATGCAAAGTATATGTAACGTACCCAGATACAGAGTTGTTATGTCTTCTACCAATCAAGAAAACTAATAATGGTTCATAAAGTAAACCGAAATTCCTACACATATATCTATATAAACTCATGTTTGTGAAAATTGCAACACCATGAAGGACTACGCGAGTGAGCTGAAATTTTCAGGAAATGCAAATTAGCGTATGATATGCAAATGATTAGAATTTCAAATCCGTAGCGCATGCGTATGCTGAGCAGCGCCCTCTGAACGGCGGATGGATCCGAATAAATAGACGGCTGTAGTGAGGCGTGTATGGTTATCGGTGGTTATCTGCTAGTGGTAAACGTTAGCTCAATCGTTACTTATGCCTCTTCGACGAAAGAGAGCGAGATTTGAACAACTTACATAGTTTGAACGGGGGAGAATCATCGGCCTTCGTGAAGCTGGATTGTCTTATTGTGCAGTAGCCGTTCGTGTGCAGCGTAACAGCAGCACAGTGATGCGTCTTTGGAAGCAGTAGACGGACGAGTGTCGGACAACTCGGAAATCCGGGAGTGGACCCCGAAATGTGACGTCAGCTCGCGATAATAGACACCTGGTCCGCATGGCGCCGACGGATCGTACAGCTTCCTCTAGACAATTGGCAGCCAGCACAGTGGTCAATAGCTACAGGTGTTTCATTGTGTGCTTCACCAATTCGTAGACGTCTACTGCAGCGTGGACTGCGCGCAAGGACTCCTTTATATAAGATCCCTCTCACGCTAAACCATCGCCGCCTACGGCTACAATGGGCCGCTCAGCATAGAGACTGGCGAGCTGATTGGCAGCATGTCGTGTTTTCTGACGAATCCCGCTTTAATTTGTGGTACCATGATGGCCGCATTCGTGTCAGACGCTATGCCGGTAAACGCCACCTTCCGGAGTGCATTATCGAACGCCACAGTGGGCGAACACCCGGAGTTATGGTCTGGGGTGCCATAGCATATCATGGACGATCTCAATTGCTAAGAATTGTGGACAATCTGAACAGCAACCGGTACATCAGTGAAATTCTACAGCCCCAAGCTGTTCCCTTCCTTCAAAGCTCTCCAAGCGTTGCATTTCAACAGGACAATGCCCGCCCTCATATCGCTAGGACTGTTCAATCCTTCTTTGCAACGCGGCAGGTACAGCTTCTTCCTTGGCCTGCGTATTCCCCGGATACGTCGCCGATTGAACATGTATGGAATTTCGTTGATCGGCGTCTCGCTCGTGATCCTCGTCCTGTTGCTTCTGCAGACGAACTTTGGGTGCGCATGCAAACAATATGGAATGCTCTCCCTCAGGCAGACATTCAAAATTTGTTTGACACCATGCCACGTCGTGTAGCAGCATCTATTGCGGCGCGTGGTGGCTACACAAAATACTGATTCCGATCTCTTGTTATTGTTTATTTGCTTTGAACATTTAATCATTTATTTGCACCACTACCACTCAACTGTGTATTAAATTTCATTCAATTATGACGATTCCTTCATGGTGTTGCAATTTTCCCAAACATGAGTTTTATATATATATATATACACACACACATATACATATACTTCATTGGCGCAACAGCCTCATGGTGGGCCAAGGCCGTCTGCCTATTGACAGATTTCGAAACAAGAGAAGTTTCTTTTTATGGGATAGGGTTGCCAATCCTACATCCAACTTTCGACAGTCATATTAGACCGGGACTTACGATTTAAAGTGGATTCCGAACCACTACAAACATCCATGGTACCGCCGGGATTCGAACCCGAAACCTGTGGGATCGAGCTCTAGACACTAGGCCACCAGGATCCCCCGAATAACGCAATTTGAGCTCCCGCTGATAACGTTTAGTTGATTTACAGTTTCTCACCCCAAGAGGAAATATATTCAGCGCATACGGGGTATTAGTTGGCTTACAGACTTTCGCCCGGAGAGGAAGTATATTTCACTTATCCTGCTCACATCTGAGTTTCGGGTTTTCGGCCTAAAAGTGGAGTCCTTCCACGAATCTATAATTATCTGTCTTTAAATGTGTTAAATACTGTATGCCTCTAATTGTAAGTGTGTGGTGTTTGTGCGGGTAGGGTTGTCAGTCCTACATCCAACACTCGACAGTTATATTAGACCGGGACCTACAATTTAAAGTGGATTCTGAACCACTACAAACATCCATGGCACCGCCGGGACTCGAACTCGAAACTTTTGGCACCGAGTGCCAGAGCACTTATCAATCAGCCACAGGTCCCTACAAGGTTTAATGCATACACATATATTTAAAATTATTTTGAACTCCTTACCTCCTATTCGTGTCATAATGGTTTTTCTTTTAATTGTGGTTTTAAATAACTTCTTAAATATAAGAGCTTTTGCAGTTAAAAATAAAAAGGATGGCATATTTGGGGGATAAAACAGGTTTCAAGAATATATTTTATTCATAAGGCCCTAGGCTCAATTCAGAAAGGGAATATTTTTCTTTCTACTACTATGTTCGGTATTTTATTATATTTATTTGAGGAATTTACTTTCATTTAATTCTTTGATATCATCTACAGATAGAAGGAGGTTTCCTTTGTTATAGCTAAGTGATGAAAGTTCAATAAACTTAATATTAAAAGATATCATCATTGAAAAAGTGATAAAGGTACAAATACTTCACTGCATTGGAAAAAAAAACCCTAGTTAATTAACGGCATTTTTTAATTTCTATTTAAAACAAGTAATATAAAAAGGGTTTTTTTAAAGTCAATTCCTACTTTTTTTTCACTATATTACTGAAAGTCCTTTATAAATAATTTTCGTTCATTTTTTTTAAGTTTATCTGGCGCCATCTATTGGTAGATATATGCAGCTTAAATCTAAAAAAAATTAATATTAATTAATTAGATTTAATTACTGAATTAATATTTTAAAAAACTGTATTAACATCAAGTGTCATCCACTACAAGTTCAAAAAAAATGTATTTGAACTTGAGTGGATGAATAAAAAGTATTTTATGAACGATTGAATATAGGGAGATAGGGAGAGTGTATATATAGGGAGAGTGTGAGCTAATAGAAGGAATTGAATAATTGAAATCAAATTGTGAATATTCTAATTCAAACACTATATTTACTTTTGTAACCTGATAAATAAATCCTTGAGATGCCTAAAAAATCTCTTCATGTTCCATTTATCGACTTGAGCAATTTAAAATGATACAAGAACGTGCTCTTTACTGTTATTTCTCTTGAAATGTAAGCGTAATTATTTCGAGATTATTACTAATAATATTTTTTGTTTCAACACAAATATGGATTAATTACTTCATTACCATATTTTTTTTATAAGTTTTGATTTGTGCTTTTTTAATTACGATTATTTTGCCTTTCACAGACAATAATTATTTTCTTCAGGGAATTTTAACAATAAGGAGGAAATATTAAACAGCTACTTCAATTTAAAAGTATATCATCAATAGCATTACCAGGGGAATTAAGCTATACTTAGAAATAATTTGCGGTTGAAATATCAAAAATAATGCGATAATTTGATGTTTCAAGGTACTAATCAAACACTTAAAACATTTTTTATCTTCTTTTAATCAATTGAATTTGCGGTCGTCCCATGTAAAACGAGTTAGTTGAGGGCGTTATGTGTAAGATTAAAAAATGAAAACTACTTACACAACCGCAAATAATATAATGCAACTTAACTGCACCTTGGGAAGAAACGACTTTCTTTTTTTTTTTTTTTTTACTGCTATATAAGATAATAACTGCTAAAATAGCCAATAATAAGACGAATTTATAATATAATAATTTTATGCCATTCAGTGTGTGACAGGAAACCTGACAAGCGAATTTCACTATTCAACATTTTAAAAGAATCCTTACATTAGTGAGTTACAATTTCTTCCACTGAATTTTTTTTTTATTTTTAAAGCCATTTTACGCTTAAATGCAGTTGAGTTTTATTTTATGCATTGCATATTTGGTGAAAAGTTTGGATTTCTATGTTGCATGTTTTATTTAGGTACAAATAATAAAATCGTAAACTATAATGAAGGAGTTACCTAACTATCTCTCGTGGACTTAATCTGTTTCTGGGGATAGCATACTGTGCTTCTGAATTGGCGAAACTCTATTCGAAACCCAGCAAGTGAAGCCAAACCGAAATTTTCCGTGTCTACGCCAGGAAGGGGCTTGGGTTGCAGTAGGAGGTGAGAACGGTGCGAATACTCAAATGCCCTTCATTTTGGAGATGTTCTTTGCAAATTGTGGTGGAAAAGTTTGTGTACAATGACTCACTTCGTGTACTTTGCGGTCACTTGCGATTCATTGGATCACTTGCAATTCACTGGAACGATTTACTTGGTGTACCTTACGTTCATTTGCAATTCATTGGATCACTTGCCAATCACTGCAATGATTTACTTGGTGTGATTCCACCCTTGATTCTTGTGGTGTCTACACTAAATGTGTTAAAAAATTGGCAGTTTCAGTGACGAACCCAAATAAAAGTTCACAGCATTTGAAATATATATATTACAGATTCTCAATGGATTTATAAAGACAGATTTTATAATAATTAATTTATTAAGTCAATTGATTATAATTTCAGTATCGAAGTAGATAAATTTGGGTTGAATTATAATTTTTTAAAATTCCAATGGCAATGAAGTTAACAGACAAAGGCGGTACAATTATTATAAGCATGGAAACAATAGAACAACCTTTGTCAATATAGTCTATCAGCCCGATTTACATCTTATCTCCTGTATCTTATCACCCGATCATATCTGTAAGCATCTCCCACACAATGAAGTACAGAGCAGGAGGATACCCCATAAAGACAGCATCCATCTCTTAGTGAAGATCCCATAGTCTGTGGAATAGGCTAATGTCCAAATTAATGCTATAAAGTGATTATGTTTGTATATGGCAGTCATAGCTCATAGTATGTGTCTCATAGCTAGGCGAGAAGTGGCTACATGGCTTCTTTTTTTGGTCACAATGAATTGCAGATATTTTGTTAATCCGTGGCATTTTCAAAAATCACTTGATGCAAAAAGTTATACATGGCTCAGACCAGGATTGCACAGACCGCGCCTACTATTGCTTTTCTAATGACCATCTTCATTTGTTGTCAATCTTTAAAGTGTCAACACGATTAATAATATTTGTTTTAAAAGCCTGCCATATTTTGATAAATGATTAAGGCATGGAAGATGAACCATTATAGTTTTATAGAAAAAGTAAATATCTAAATGTTAGAAAAATATTTTAATGTTTTCTAATTTATTATAAATTAAGAGATAAGAAATTATGCTAATAACCTCTTAGTTTGAGTGCATGATTCTTATATGCTTTCTTATTTTTTTCTCTTTGTGTTGGCGTTCAAAACATAAAACCATTAAATTCATTACATTATTTGTGGAATTGCCAAGAGATAAGTACCATTTTAAAATGACATTAAAAAGCAATTATGTTTATTGTAAGGAAGTGTATTAAAATATGCAAGACTAAATGAACATATTCTGCCAGTAGGTAGACGGCCTTGGCCCATTATGGGGCTGATGAGCCATTGAAGCAGAAGAAATGAACACATATTTGTAAACAAAACTTTTAAGACGTAGATAATAAAAAGTCGATAAAAATGGAATCCATTTATTAATGAATCACTTTCAGGCTTGGCTGCAAACAAAATTGAAACACTAAAACAATTATTAAATCAATATAAAATTATGCGTAAAATTCTTTATTTATTTTTCATTACATTATACTTATTTTCTTTATGTATATATATAAATAAAATAAGCATATATATTTATATAAATCGAAGTTTCTATGTGTATATGTGTGCAATCCACTGTTAAGTTACATTAGGTAAATATGTTGTCGGTGGTGTTCATAAGTATATACATTCATGACTTTGTCTTATATTACATTAGAGGTAGCTTGTATTGCTTAGAAGTAGACTATAACGTGCAATGCTTAGATGTAGATTATACCTTGTATTGTTTAGAGATAGATTATAGCTTGTATTGTTTAGATATAGATTATAATAAACATAGCTTAGAAGTAGATTATAGCTTGTATGCTTAGAGGTAGATTATAACTTGTATTGTTTAGAGGTAGAGTATAGCTAGCATTGCTTAGATGTAGAGTATAGCTAGCATAGCTTAGATGTAGAATAGCTAGCATAGCTTAGATAGCTAGCATTGCTTAGAGATAGATTATGGATTGCATTGCTTAGAGGTAGATTGTAACTTGCATTGCTTAGAGGTAGATTGTAATTTGTATTGTTTAGAGATAGATTATAGTTTGTATTGCATAGAGGTAAGCACTATAATTAGCATTTCTTAGAAGTAATAGCACATTGTATACAAATGTGGATGGATACAAGTCGATGTGTTATATCTATTAAAATGTCTATTGCGATCTGAATAGAAAATGAACCACTAAATTATATAACATGAGAAAAAAAAAATCAGAACAGACTGAGGGTGAAGTTAATGGTGTTAGTGAAAAGCAATTATTTTTAGCAAACATGTTCGATGCCCTATCTTTTCTTGAAATAAAAGGGAATCTCTATCAATTTGCAAATGTTTCCTTCAAAAAATATTCTTGTCTTTAAAATAAAAGTAAACGAATGAAGCTTTAAAACAAACTCAAGCATTCTTGTAATTCTAATATTTTTTTTAACATCGCATGCTGCTTTAGTTTTATTTTAGTTCATTACAAGTTCATTTAGTTCATTTTAGTTAATTTTATATGCTTTTTGAAAATTAGGTAAAAATACACTTTAAGTCACACTTTTGGCAGGATTTTAAAGTTCGCAAAAGTTTGCATATAATAGTTGAGTGCATCCTGGTTTTGAAGTATGTAGAAATGGAGTTGCTATATTTGGCGCATTATTTCTCCAAAAACTTTTGCTTTTAAGAAAGTGTGATAGACGGTATTCCAACGCAAAATTACAGCACATAAACAAGTTTTCACAATAAGTTGCGCATTGGATTTTTTTTAATACAAATTTTTAAATGAAAATTTTTGAAAAAAAGTATTTACATAGAAAAAGAAACTCTCATAAATTCCAAAGTACATGAAGAATAAGAGAAAAATTCATAATATTCATTTAAAATTAAAAAAAGAGAGAAAAAAAGTATTTTTCCATACTTTAAAGTCTTTTTTTATACTTTGAAGAATTTTGCAGGTCATTCATTTGTGAAAAACTCCAGTTGATGACCTGTTATGAGAAAGAAAAAAAAAATTTAACCTGCTTTTTCTCCATTTATTTATTTTGTTTTTTTATAGCAATGCACTCTAAAGTATCATTTGATGGAATATCTACTCCACCTTTCCGCAGTTTATTTAGTAAGCTGACAAGTTTAGAGGAAAGAAGAGAGAGAGAGAGAATTATACGAATTTCTACTCTAAAAATTCAGTCAAGCGCAAAAAGCTTTTTAACTGTATCCGCGGGAAGAATTTGGGCGGAAAAAGCATGTTTTATGTCCACGCCAATAAATTAAATATGCATGATTGCGATTTTTAGTGGTAAACAGGAAAATACTAGGATATTTTTTAAATATTAATAATGATTTTTCATGCAATTAAAATAAAAATATTGGTTTTGAAATAGAAACAAAATGTTAACAAGTAGATAAGTATTTAATTATTTTGTACATAATTGTCCGAAAAATTTTGACAAATTTAAAAAAAATCGTTTGTAGAACAAAAAAGAAAAATTGAAAATAATGAAAATAAATTATGAAAATTAATATAATTAAATATTTTGTGCATGTTAGTCCATGATAGATCTTTTGACAAATTTCAAAAAAATCGTTTGCAGAACGAAAAAGAAAAAAAAATGAAAATAAATTATGAAAATTAATATAATAAATTAATTAAATATTTTTTTGAAAAATTCTTTTGGTAAATTAAAAAAAAATCGTTTGCAGAACGAAAAAGAAAAAAAAAATGAAAATAAATTATGAAAATTAATATAATAAATTAATTAAATATTTTGTGCATATTAATAAAAAAAAAAAATCGTTTGCAGAAGAAAAAGAAAAAAAAAAAATGAAAATAAATTATGAAAATTAATATAATAAATTAATTAAATATTTTGTGCATATTAATCTGAAAAAATTCTTTTGGTAAATTAAAAAAAAAATCGTTTGCAGAACGAAAAAAAAAAAATGAAAATAAATTATGAAAATTAATATAAAAAATTAAAATTAAGTCATTTAGTTCTTTTGACAAATTAAAAAAAAATCGTTTGCAGAACGAAAAAGAAAAAATGAAAATAAATTATGAAAATTAATATAACAAATTAATTAAATATTTGTTGCATATTAATCTGAGAAAATTCTTTTGGTAAAAAAAAAAAAAAAATCGTTTGCAGTACGAAAAAGAAAATAAATATAAATAAATTATGAAAATTAATATAATAAATTAATTAAATATGTTGTGCATATTAGTCCATGATAGTTTCTTTGACAAATTTCAAAAATATCACTTGCAGAACGAAAAAGAGAAAATGAAAATAAATAAAATTAATATAATAAATTAATTAAATATTTTGTGCATATTAGTCATAATAGTTCTTTTGGCAAATTTCAAAAAAATCGTTTGCAGAATAAAAAAGAAAAAATGTAAATAAATAAAAATTAATAAGATACCGGTTATCAAAATTTTCGTGTATTTAAGGGAAGCAAATTTAATTATTTACAACTGCCTTATTTTTACAAAAGGATGCATTCCCTATTTAAATTAAAATCAAATAGATTATTATCCTCTTTATGATTGTAAATAAAAGTAAAATTTTCCCTTTTCTTTCGTCAGCACATTTTTTCAATTAATTCTATTAGCTCACACTCTCCCTATATATATCTTGTTCAAATTTTCAATCGTTCATAAAATACTTTTTATTCATCCCCTCCAGATCAAATACATTTTTTTTAACTTGTAGTGGATGACACTTGATGGTAATACAGTTTTTTCAAATATTAATTCAGTAATTAAATTTATTTAATTAATTTAATTTATTTTTTAGATTTAGATTGCATATATCTACGAATAGGTGGCGCCAGATAAACTTAAAAAATGAATGAAAATTATTTATAAAGGACTTTCTGCAATATATAGTGAAAAAAAAGTAGGAATTGACTTTAAATTTTTTTTTTTATATTACTTGTTTCTATGTATTTTATTTATTTAAATATATTTACGAACTGTCTCTAGTGGAAGATAACAATTTACTTTAAAAATACTTGATGATTTAACAATCAAATAAATATTTATTTTTCATATATTTTCATAATTACGTATATTAGAACTACCTTCCTCAGAATTTAATAGGATAAAGTCTAAATAATTAATAAAATTGTTTATTGCATACTTGACAATATAATTTTTTACTTATAAATTTGAAAAATGTTGAAAAGGTCTAAATTTTTTGAAGTATCAAATAAAATACAGCATATATTTTTTTTTTAATTTCTAATAAAAAGAATTGAATATTTAACCATAATTTACTCATTTTCAGCTAATAAAAAATTTTAAATACTAGAAAGAAAAAAATACATAAATGATAATGTATCAATTGTGTAAACGTTGAAATTCGGTTTTTTTTTCTAACAGTTTTGCAAAATAGAGAATGAATATTAGAATTTTTTTCATCGTTTCTTATGATTTTTTTCTTAAATTTAAAAATACAATCCACCAAATCTTTAAAATAAAAGTTACTATTACATTATTTTTATACCTATAAAATAGAAGAAAAAAAAACCCCATTTTTATTCAATAAACATTCATATCATTATAATATCATTTGAAAGAAAAAAAAAACTCTTTTCAGAAATACAAGTATTTATAACTGTAATTATGTTTGAATACTTTAAAAAGCAAAAAATAAATTTTGTTCTATTCATTGATAATGTTATTCGTTCAACAGTCCAGTAAAATAAATTGAACTCTAAAAGATTGGTAAATCAATGAAAAATGAACTATTTCAGTATAAATTCAATCATTTCATTACTATAGCAATTGGGCCAGTTTCATAAAATTACTAGTTCGCTTAATATAGTGTTTTTGACTTGCAGGCTACTTTAGAAAAAATAATTTCCGCAAAAAAATTTTAATTTTAAAATTTAATTTAAAAATTTATTTAAATAAAATTTTTAATTTCCAATAAGGATATTAGATTATTTTAATGAAACATAAATATATAAGAGAACATTATAATTTCAAACCCATATATGTATGAATTTCTTAATTATATGTTAAAAAATATTATTTTTTTATAATAATATAAAATTTTATAAATTAAGGCAAAATTTTATAAATAAATAAGGTGTTATTCAAAAATGGTGAAAAAAATTTAATAGCTTAAAAATTTTTATGAAATTTAAAAACCATAATTATAATAAAAATTATTTGTAGTGAATTGAAAAAAAAGTGTTGAATGTTTGAAAAATATTTTCAATCATAATATTTCACAAGTCCTTCACAATTCATTTTAAAATTAAAATTTCTGACTAATAATTTGTGGCTTGTGATGAAAGGAATGAAAAATATAAAAAGTAGTGTTTACTTTTCGAATTGATGAATTTCAGTGCGTAGTTATATGATTTTTTTTGTTTTTTTGTACTGGACTTAAGATTATATTACAACGATAGATAATTATCATTTTAATTTCATTTAATTGAAAAAGCACTCAAAAATTTTTAATTATTTCGTAAAATCCCAGATATTGAGATTAAACAAATTAAGATAATTATTAACATTAATATTAATAATAGCATTGATAATTAACATAAAGCATAATTATACGTCAACCATAATTATACGTCCTAAAGTTATATATAAAATAATTGTTGCTTTAAACTGGAAAAAATGAGATAACAGATAGAAGTATTTTGATTCAAAATAAATTCCATCATAAAATAGGTTAGCCTTAAGTGCTACTTACAATTAAAAGGATTCATGGTGAAAGAATCAAATTCAATGGTTCTAAAATCCATTGCTTCAATAAGGAAGCTGAATTTCAGAAATAAAATGTTTACATCAACAGCTAACTTACTATCCACGTATGTAATAGGGGCCTGAATGGCCGAGTGGCTGGTGCTCGGTACCACAGGTTTCGGGTTCGAGTCCCGGAGGTGCCATGGATGTTTGCAGTGGTTCGGAATCCACTTTAAACCGTAGGTCCCGGTCTAACACGATCGTAGAGCGTTGTGGAGAGTGGCATATTAAAAATAAGGAAAAAACTAACTGTTCATATATATAGTGATTAGGGGATTATAGTCTTTGTTGCTTCACATCCCCATATACCACTTCATTCATCATCATCATCACGTATGTAATCGGATTAATATTTCCTTCTTTGTATTAAAGCTACAAGCCACTATTAACGATCCATTCTAAGTTTGAAAGGGCTTATTTATATTGATTAATACCATTAATTATTTCCATTAAGTTTGAAAGGGCTGTGTTTGAAAGGTTTTATTTCAAATTCTCAAGCAGCCATCCAATCAATTAGTTCTTTTGAATACCCATTGACACCTGAGATACCCATTGACAATGAGAATACCCATTGACACCTGAGATCAAAATTGTTGAGAACTCTCACTTTAAAGGGGAAACAGCGGTTGCCTGGCAAATTATCTTGCCTTTGGGGCAAATGAACAAGCGGACTTCCTTGCAAAAAGAGGTGCCAGCTTACTACAACAACCTAATACAGCCGTTCCTTATTGGAGGATCAAATTGTTTTTAAAACAGTTATTTACATCTAATTTCTTGCAGGATCTGCAATCTCGTACAGCTCTAAGAAATTGGAGGAGGATAAGACCTTCTCTTATTCCCTATAAACCAAGACGCAAATCAGTGGAGACTTTTCGTTTGACTATGGGACACGATTGCCTTGCCGCCCATTTACACTGCATAGGCAGTTACTATACCCATATACCCTATTTGCCCACTTTGTGACTCTGGAAAAGTAATGGACAGAGACTGCCAACTGGCATACCGAATACGGAGTACCAATGGGGATATACCCCTTAACCTCCTCCTCTTAATTAATATATATAGTTACAATTAATTATAGGCTGCTTAAAATGTTAATAAATGATAAAAAATAATACTTCTAAAAATTTTAAAAAATATGGTACTCTGAAAAGTTAAAAAATACTTAAAATAAATAAAAGTAAGATAAGAAATAAAAGTTTAAGAATTAAAAAATAAATAAAATTTAAGTTAAAAATTCGGTGCAATTTGGGACTAGTTGCAGATGCCATAAAAAATTTGTTTATGATATAGAATTCTGTTTGCTGTCATAAACAAACAAGACAGGGACCATCTGATCCGATGTGAGGCTCTTTGTGGATCAACAGAGGAGTCGAGATACTGAGAAGTAAGATCGCTCATTAGACATTGACTCTGATCTTCTTTTTATTCTTAGTTCTTGATACTTCTATTGTTCTTAGTGCTATTGTCCTATGTACCTTTTTGCCTAGCGATTGGAATTAATAATAATAATAATAAATGTTAAAGCTTTATTGGAAGCAAATTATGCATCAAATACAACTGCATAACTAGTTCAATAAATGAATAAAAAATTTATAAATAAATAATTTAAAATAAATTAGAATTATTAAGAACTTTCTGCAATATAGTGAAAAAAATGTAGGAATTGACTTTTAAATTTTTTTTTCCTCTCTGTTGATTGTTTAATGACACTTTTATAATGGAACCACTGGACTTTGGTTTGGCTGGACTTTGGTTCTTAGCACCGGTCGACATAGGTCCAGCACCTGGGAAGTTTGATCTTCCTTCCAAAACTTAAATATAAATTTGAAAATAAATTAGTGTTATTTTAAATAAATTTTTTATTTCTTTGATACATTTAAGAAAAATACTGTATCAATGAAAAAATTAAACACAGAGTATTATTATAGTTAAGATTATAAGAATTGTTAGTTAGTTTAGTTGTATAGCGTCATTCCGTATTTGGTCAACACACATTCGCAACACGAAAAGGCAATTATTTTGTCAATATTTATTTTAAACGCTGAATACTAAAACTTCTTTTCACTGTTAGATTATTGTACTAGATTTAGAAATGATATAAATATATATACATGTATGATTTCTGAAGAAAAAAAAAGTGCATCGTAGTTCTACCTCCTCGTGGTGCACTCCGGACAACGTCTATCCAAAATGGTCAAAATGATCTACATTTTTTTAATTCTTATTTATTATTTTTTTAATTTTGATCCATGGCCTTCAATCTGGTTCTCAGAGGGAGTTTCTTAAAAAAGTGTATATTTAATATTAAATTTTTCGTTAATTGATAATTACTTTAATGAAAAATTAGGTATGCGACTAGTGCAACATTTTTTTTTTTCTTCCCATTTTGTGAAATGCTACCTTAATTTTCAAAGCTGTTTCTCTGAAATTTAAAACTCTATTATCTTACATTTATGTATTTTGTAACTTTAAAGTGTGAGGTTTGATTCTGAATGTGCAGTAGATGGGAATGTTTTCAGAAATAGTGACTAAAATAAAGATTTAATCAAAACTTATGGACAACTTAACTTGACTACCGTAACGTGCAAACAAACAGAAGTAAAAGACGAAATATTTTATTAATGGTTTAATTTGTGCAACTTTTATTTATTTATTTTTTTTGTAATTTTATTTTATTTTTTATTTTTATTCATTTACTATTATTTTTTTTCATTTTTATTTATTTTTTATTTTAATTTATTTATTATTTTTATTTTTAATTTTATTGTATTTTATTTATTTATTTATTTATTGGCTGTTAAATTTACGTCTTGAACATAAACAAGTAACATAAAAAAAAAGAATTTTAAAGTCAATTCCTACTTTTTTTTCGCTATATTGCAGAAAGTTCTTTATAAATTTTTTATTATTATTTTATTTATTTTAAATGATTTATTTATAAATAAATTTTATTCATTTTTTAAAGTTTATCTGGCGCCATCTATTGATAGATATATGCAACTTAAATCTAAAGAAAACTAAAATTAATTAATTAAATTTAATTACTGAATTAATATTTGAAAAAACTGTATTAACATCCAGTGTCATCCAGTACAGGTTCAAAAAAATGTATTTGAACTTGAGTGGATGAATAAGAAGTATTTTATGAACGATTGAAAATTTGAACAAGATATATGTAGGGAGAATGTGAGCTAATAGAAGGAATTGAAAAACTGTATCGCCTATGCTGCCACACATATTTAGGCACAACGAGCTTATATTACTAATGTGGTGGGGCAATTTAATTTTATTCAGCGATTTCAGAATATTAAACAATTTTTTTTATTGTTTCTGAAATCTGAATTTGAATTGCATCTTCTTCATAAAATTGCACTTTCATTTTTAGTTCAAATGATTTTCAAAATATTCTATCGAACAATCATCGAAACTTTTACTTTGATTTTAGGTTTGTATTTTAGTGTCTGAAATTACTTCCTACGTTTGACATATCAAATCACCATTTTCTTCTATTTTAAAAAAATTATGGCAATTGGGTCTTGATCAGTTTTCCGATGAGTTACCTTCATTTTAATTCATCTTTATCTTCTTCATGTTAATTTGATAATTTTGTGTAAAATCAGTTGGAAGCTAAGTTTTATTTGGTTTCAAGTTATTTATTTATTTTGCCTTTTTAAATCTTATTCTTGACATGAAATGTTGTACACATTTTTTCATTTACTTTAAGGTATAATAACATTCTAAATACTATTATTACTTTAAAAGTATATTAAAAACATAATAAAAGATGGAACAGATGTAAGATATTATTTCGTTATATTGATCAGTCAAATGCTACGTTGGTCATAAGCATAAATATTAAATTAGTGATGATGATAAAAAACATTAAATTGCTAAATAATTACACACAATCTAAACAAATTAATAAAATATAAAATTTTTAATGGCTACATGGTAAAAAAGATTTTTTTTAAATTCCTTCTATTAGCTCACACTCTCCCTATATTTCCCTTAAAATTTGAACAAGATATATATCTTGTTCAAATTTTCAATCGTTCATAAAATACTTTTTATTCATCCACTCAAGTTCAAATACATTTTTTTTAACTTGCAGTGGATGACACTGGAAGTTAATACAGTTTTTTTAAAATATTTATGCAGTAATTAAATTTAATTAATTAATTTTAGTTTTATATGGGAGAAATATTCATATATTCACGCTGCTCTTTCTTCTCATTTGTTTACCATTAATTAATTAATAATTAGTTAATAATCTCTTTTTTCTCATAACTAATTATTAATTAATTAATGATTATTAATTATTTTATTCATTCAATTATTAATTATTTTTATTCGTTTAATTATTAACTATTCTTATTTTATTATCAAATATTTTTATTATTTATTTAATATATATTATTCAATTTTTAAAATAATGTAACTACAAATTGGAAATAATATAAAAAATCGTCTGATTTTAATTTATTCATTTAATTATTAATTATTTTTATTTTATTATCAAATATTTTTATTATTCATGTAATATATATTGTTCAATTTTTAAAATAATGTAACTACGCAATAATATAAAAATCGTCTGATTTTAATTTAGCTTATTTTTCTGGATATTATTATTCTTAATTTTTTACATTTGAAATTTGAAACGATCGTGTTTGAGTATTCTTGTTAATGTATTCTATATTTTTTAATTTTAAATGATCGAAAAGTTTTTAATTAAATTTGAAATATAGCCCAATATATTTGCTTTTATTATTTTTATCGTATGTATTTGATTTTATTATATTTGCTTTTATTATATTTACTTTTATTATTTTTGCTTTTATTATTTTTCTGTAATTTGAGATTGCTGTTCTTTTGTTTTTTCAATTGCTTCTATTAGCTCACACTCTCCCTATATATATCTTGTTCAAATTTTCAATCGTTCATAAAATACTTCTTATTCATCCACTCAAGTTCAAATACATTTTTTTTAACTTGTAGTCGATGACACTTGATGTTAATGCAGTTTTTTCAAATATTAATTTTGTAATTAAATTTAATTAATTATTTTTAGATTTAAGTTGCATATATCTACCAATAGATGGTACCAGATAAACTTAAAAAAATGAATGAAAATTATTTATAAAGGACTTTCTGCAGTGTAGTGAAAAAAAAAGAAGGAATTGACTTTAAAAAATTTGTTTTTATATTACTTGTTTTTTGTTTTTTTCATAAAGAAAAAAAAAATATTGTGACCAACCTAATTTAAAAAATGTTCAGAGTAAATAAGAATAATTAGCATATATATATATTCAATATTTTGCAAAGGTTTTGAATATTTCAGCTGAAGATTCAGGCTTTTAAAAAAATTCAAGCTTCACATTAAATTATATATATATACACTTACATAAATAACACAATCTTATTCGCCATATTCTATATAAAACTTAGAAAATTACACATTCATTTGCATTTGACTTTCTAGCTGTTCTAAAAGATATTAAAAACGTTGCCATTTTGTTTAAAGAAGATTATATCTAGCATTGAAAAACAGGTTTAGGCTAATTTAAAAAAAAAAAAAATTTTTTTTTTTTTTCCTTTGAGGTTTACATTTCTATGGAATATTATACTATAAACTATAATTTAATTTAAATTTGACTATTTTAATGTTATTACAATGTGAATAGTATCAAAAAATAATTTATTATACTATTTAAAAAATATTTGCAAAATTATTACAGCCCCTCATACTTTTTAATTATTATATTCATGGTTATTTTTTTTTATTTAATTGTCAGTAGTTTACGAAATAAATGCAGATTCTAAAAAAAAATCATTCAGAATCAGAAGTTTTCAAATCAGTTTTTGCCGTAAAAGCTAACTTGAAGACAAAAGTTAATTCAGAATTTTATTTTTTCAAATACAAACAAATGTTTTTGTAACATCTTTCTGTCCTGTAATATCTTCATTTTGAATTATAGCAAAATTTTGTTTACGATTAAAAAAGAAAAATTCTAAATTATATTTTTAAAATGTAAGTTACAAATTCAATTCCTGCTAATTAAAAAAAATCGTTTGTCTGAATATTTAAAAATAAAAATAAAAAATTGTATTTTTTTAAACTTAAAATTACACCACTAAAAAGTCGTTTGATTCTCCCCCTCTTTTTATGACTATCTGGGCAAAGTTACCAAAAATAATAATAATAATAATAAAAAAAAAAGAATATATTTTTTATTTTTACTAAATATAATAATAGCAAAAGATGGCATTTAATAACAAAATTTGGCGAAATAAAATTGCTGAAGTAATTGTGTTATTGTTTGTTTTTAGAATTTAATGTGTTTTTTTTTTCTTCTTTTTTTTTCTTTCTTGTTTAATGGCATGAATGTCCTATTAATTGGAGAATTATATTATCTAGTAAACATTTTATTTATTCTAGAAATATTATTTTTAAATTTCCACCATTTTGCAGAGATTTTTTAAAATATTTTAAATAGAAAATTATAATAGACGTCTTATAATGCCGGGTTATACATACTGGTAATAAATTTATTTTAAATTACAATTTTCTTAAATTAAATTTGAATAAACATTTTACCAGTATCAAATTTTGTAATAATATGTTTAATTATAAAAATTGTTTATTTTTAATACAGTACATATTAAATCAACGCATTATTATATATACTTTTTCCTTCTCTCTCTCTTCTTCTTCTTCTTTTTTTTTTTTCAAATTTATATCTGTAGATAATTTTATTTTGAAACATGTAAATAAAATTTAAGAATAAATATACAATTTTCAGAAAACGGAATAACAAATTTTATTGTCACTAAAAATTTTTAAAATCTCGTCAGATCTTTTCAAGAAAAAAAAATATCTTGTCAATTTACGAATACATGTATAAACAAGCAATATAATTTTTTTTTTTTTAAAGTCAATTCCTACTTTTTTTCACTCTATTGCAGAAAGTCCTTTATAAATAATTTTTATTCATTTTTATAAGTTTATCAGGCGCCATCTATTGGTAGATATATGCAACTTAAATCTAAAAAAAGAAATTAAATTAACTAATTAAATTTAATAACTGAATTAATATTTGAAAAAACTGTATTAACATCAAGTGTCCTCCACTACAAGTTAAAAAAAAATGTATTTGAACTTGAGTGGATGAATAAAAAGTATATCATCAACGATTGAAAATTTGAACAAGATATATATAGGGAGAGTGTGAGCTAATAGAAGGAATTGAAAAAAAAAATGATGTTAAGTTTGAGAATAAGGTTATCATCACTTTTGAGCATTTAAGGATAAAAAAAAAGAAAAAAACATGAATAAAGAATTCAATAATATGTATTTAATCGTAATGTGCATAAAGAATATAATCTTTTTTTTTCACTTTTTTCATGCATCTGTGGCCATTTAGACATTTTTTTTATTAATATTTATATAATTACAACATTAATGAAATTATTACCATCAATTACTGTTATAAATTCCTATATGATTCAATATGATTATGGTCCGTGCAAGACGCTCACATTGACTGTTATGAGAACCACTAAATCACCTCCTCTTTAAAACAGTGACTGCAACGCAATCTACGATATCCAATGCAGATATGGAATTGATAATTAAACCTGAACGTTTAGAGATATTAATGCATAATATTTATATTCCTTTTTTTATTACGCGAATAAATGTAGTCACATAGCGAAGAAGTGTTTCATAGCTTTTTCAAATAATCTGTAACACAGTAGAAATTTTATATCAATATGGGTGGAGATTGTTCAGGAGGCGTGTCTAGTATATACATATTTTAAAGAAAGAATAATTTAATGGCTTGGTTTAGTTCGTCGTTCTGCGGACATTTCTTGCACACTTTAGACTAATTAGACCGGAACCTACAGTTTAACGCTGATTCCGAACCACTCACAAACATCCATGCCACCACCAGGATTCGAATGTGAAGCCTGTGATACCAACGGATTCATTTAATGATTTTTAAAAAAATATTAAATCTTTTATAACTTTTAAAAAATGTGTTGCTGCGCATTTATTTTATTTAAAAATCTGCATTTGTATATGCATTGCCAAAATGCCTCATCAAAAAAATTGGTATTCAATATTTGCAAATTATTAAAGCTAATTTAGTAATAAATTGCACGTTTCAATATTATAATGATATTAAAAATATGTTGTTCTTATAAGGAGAGAAAAAACCTTGCCAAAAATGCAATTAAATAATCTTTTAAATAAATTGCACATGCATTTTTTAATGACTTGCAGGTTTTCTAAAGTATTAAGATCCATTTTTTTATTATTTTAAATGTATATTCTTTATAGAATTATATATTTAAAAAAATTTTAAGCAATGCATACAGAAGAAAATCTTTAAAAAGTAAATGTTTCATAACGAGTACTGTTGTATATCGACCATTTATAGCTCTAATAAAAAAAAATTTGCTTGTGATATCGTCTTTTGTGAGAATCTATTTATATATCCAGGTAAATAGATTACCTTAAAATAAACATTTGTCCCGGGCATCCCCGGCGCCGACGCAGATATTGTCTTGTCAAAACGATCGCCAAACCCCATCGCTTTGGCGACCATTTTTCCTACAGTAACCCTACATGTGTCACGTGACAAATTAAGCGCTCCGCTGGCCGCGATAAGAAATTCTTTAAGCAGCACGGGCAATCCCTGATAACTAAAGCGGCATTTTTTTTTTTTTTGTTCCTTTTTCATTCTTTTTTTTCTACAAAAGAAATGCGATCTCGTTCCTCTAGAACCACTTTTGCCAGACTTGTTGGCTGCAAGATGGCTAAGATATAGAGGGATTTTTATCAGAAAGCTGCAAAAAATCCTTCGGCCCGGTATTCGCAAAAAGGAACGGTTTTTGCGTTTGCTCGATAACGCGAAAGAAGGTGCGAAAAGATTGAGGTGATAATGTGAGAAATGAAAAGTTGTTTAGAAGAGAGCGGCGTCCGTTTGAAACCGATCGGTTAAGTTGACGAATCGGCTGAAAGAAAAGGAAGGGTTAAAAGATAAAAGGTCGAACTAATCGATCTTCTAAACTGGTTTTTTCATTAACAAATCTGTGCTTTCAGTAGATTGTGAACTTTATTATAGGTTTATTGTTACGCGAAATATATATATTTTTTAAATTTATTTTAACAATTTATAATGTTACAATCATATAAAAAACAGAAATTTGTCACAATTAAACAATTAGCAGTTACAATATTAATTTTTTTTTAAAATTTTATTTCTCATCAGAACCAATATATATATATATATATATATATATTAATGAGAAGTAATATTAAAGATATCTTTCTATATATATATATAATAATATAAAAATCTATATTAAAATATATATAATAATATAAAAATCTATATAAAAATTTATATAATATTATAATATTTTGATTCTTTTTCTACATATATACAGAAAAAGGAAGAGAACACAGGAAAAAAAAAAAAAAGGAATAGAAAATGAAAAGAATAGGAAAAGTCTCATGAGGCTACTCATACTCGTAAACCTTCACCAACTATAATGCATTTGATGAAGGTGGTGTCCATAGCAGTTATGGAAATTTATTTTAGCAGTTTATAACGTAACTATAATATTAAAAAACTACAATTTGTCAAATTTAAATGATTCACAAATTCAATACTAAACATATCTTTCCATATATATTATAATATAAAAATCCATATTAAAATATCTATAATAATATCTGGATTCTCTCTCTCTCTCTCTCTCTCTCTCTCTCTCTCTATATATATATATATATATATATATATATATATATAAATAAAGAAAAAAAAAATATAGAAAAAAACTACAGAAAAAAAAAAAAGGAATAGAAAAGAAAATAGTCTCGTGGGCTACTCGTACTCGCAAACCCATGTCTTTTCACTATAACAATGAAGGTGGTGTTCGTAGAAGTTATGGAAATCATGTCTTCATATAAAACACACACATATATATATATATATATTTAACCGAAGGTGGCTGGCGAGCTTGAAGTTTATAAATGAAATTTTGGGTATGCAACGCATCAACTCACGACTGCTTTCCAAAGAGCTCAATTTTGTCCCAAAAGAGCATCAAACGCAGGTCGCAAAAGACATGATTTTCATACCTGCTATGGACTTCACCTTCTCGAAACGCATGATAACCGAAGAAGAGATATGGATTTACGAGTACGTGTGGCCCTTATGCAACTTTTTCTGTTCCCAAACCTAAATTTACCACACCAAGGAAAGAGTTTTGACTCGACTGAAGTCTTCAAAGAAAATTTGCTGAAGAAATTGAAAGCCTTACCTTAATCATACTACGAAAAATGTATGGAGGATTGAATCGAGCGCTGTCATAGTTTTGTACTCGATGTGGTCTACTTAAATAAATTTTGAGGATTAAATTAATTTATGTATATATTAAAAAATTTCGGATCTTTTTGCGCAAAATGTATATACTTAGATAAAAAACTGCATACGTCTCTATGACACTGAGAATATTTAGCTTGATGTGTTTCAGCTTGGATACAGTTATCTAGCAAATAGAAATAACATGGTTTTTAATATCCTGAGGGTCGCTGAAGACATGATTCTCTCTAACTTCTATGAACTCCAACTCCATGATTCTCTCTCACGGGTTTATGAGTACGAATAGCACCACTTAACTTTTTTCTGTTCCCAAAGTTAAAATTATCACTTTAAGGAATTCATGTATTCCTTAACAAAAGCGTCGAGGATATTGTAATTATTTGCTGAATTCCTACACATATAAATTCTTTTTTTATCTGCCTTTTGCAGTTTCTACCATTACATCTATCTATCTATATATATATAAACAGACAAGCCCTTATCAACGTAAACATCAAAGAAGGAAAGATAAAAATTGGCGATACAGATTATATATAGTTGTATAACACTCAATGTAGCCTATTTTAAGATGACAAAATAAATTTTGATGATTAAATTGATATGTGTTTTATTTAACAACTGATAATTTTTATACATACAAACACTTATATATATATATATATATATACATCAAAAACTGGATAAAGTACGTCTCTACTTCACTTGATGTCTTACAGTTATATAACAAACAGAAATAACATAGTTTTTAATATCCTGAGGGTACATATTCATTAACAAATATATACAATATATTATAATAAATTTCCTGGACAACTTATTCCTCAACTCTTTTTGTACATTTACTTATACATTCTCATGTATATTTTATTCATGTGTATATATATATATCTGGCGCTCGGTAACACAGATTTCGGGTTCGAGTCCCGGCGGTGCGGTGGATTTCGATAGTGGTTCGTATTCCACTTTAAACCGTAGGTCCACGGTCTAATAGGATCGTAGAGTGTTGTAGTGGTATAGTGGTAGTGTTACTCGAGTCCGTAGATTATCTTCAAGTTACACGCCCCCCATGGGTAGTGTTAAATGGCTAACAGCGGTGCAGCCCTTGCTTACGGTATAAAGATTAACTGTCTCTGTACTCCCAGCTGCATTAGTACAACAATGTATGCACAAACGTCAAAGTGTGAACGGTAGAAATAACAGAGACAGCTAATATGTATGTAAAATTATTGTTTTGCTTCATAAATGATTGTGAAATAACAGAATGTGCAGTTAAAAATATATAATTAATAATTAATATATAAATGCCATATTCTCATATAAGATAATAAATTTGAATTTTTAATACCAATTTCTCTCGATGAAAATTTTTTGATCTGCCTTTTTTGAATAAAATCGTAAAAGTCAATATTTGTGGAGAAAAATTAACATTATGATGTGATGCTGCTCACATAGATAACGATCAAATGACACCAACAACAAAATTAACTCTGAGAGTAACCTTGAGAGAAACGTTCTATTCCGCACGTATTTATTCGGCTTGTTGAATCAGTTTAAAGTAAATAAATTCGAAACTCATTTTTTTTTCTTTTCTAAACTTTGAAAGTGTTTATAAGTTGTTATCTTTTGGTCGTGAATTAAAGCACTGTGCCACCTCTTAATGGAAATTCTAAGGGATAATATCAAACATAAATTTTTTTTATTCAGTTTAAAATTCTGGATTTTATGGTATGATTTAATAAATTTATGTTTAAGTGTGGTAAAACTTTATTTAAATATCCAATTTTTAGAATAAAAAATTTCAAAAATTGAGCTTATATTTCATTTTAAAACAGCATGCGAATGGCAATACTCGTGCAATAAAACGATAATTTTTGGCGTTATTAATGTGTTGCCATGACAACCAAATCTCAATTTTTTTTCAATATTGTTGAATTGTAAAAATTTCTGTTCATTAGCCTAAAGTAACTTTATCATGTCAGTATCAAATACGTAAATTCTAATTTTGTAAACGCATTTTATAAAAAAAAAAATTTAACAATAAGAAAAAATGCGGAAAGAATAAAAGTTTTGCTGATAATAGAAGTATGAAGTTAAGAAACATATTTAAATTCTTCCACATATTCTGTAATCCATATAATCGATACATATATAAAATATAAACTGAAATATATTAAACTTCTTTAGTTAATCGTAGCGAAATATAGTTTAAATTTTTCCATATTTTTTAACTTATTTACTAATGTACTGTATACAGCTTCATTCTATTTGTTGCTTGTGAGAAGCATTTGAATTTTTTTTACAAACATTAAACTCGTGGACTCGGACAACTAGCGTGCATTCGAATTCAGATAGTTTATATATATTATTTAGCTGGCGGGTTTGAGACCCCCCTCCCTCCCAAACCCATAATTGAAATGTGAAATATATGCACATGTCCAAACTTATAGCTACTTCTCACTTATATACAATTGTTTTTTGTTAAATATTTAATAAATCACTGTTTTTCTTAAAAGAATCTATTTTACTATCGCGCCTGAATTTGTTAATTGAGCCGAAGTTTCTGTTGGTTTAGTTTTGTAAGGTAGTCATCGAAATATTAAGGTTGTCATAAAAGATGTAAGCGATGAATTAACCAAAAAGGGGTTAAAAAAAAAAAAATGAATTCTAATTTGTATATGTATTTATTTCTAGAAATTAATTATTTTTTGTGCGTGCCATACTTATTAATTTTAATGGTCTTTTTTTTTTATGTATTGGAACCAAATTAGTACAATTATTATGTGGATTATATCATATAAAAATTCAATTTAAGATACCTTTTCTATTATTTATGCTTTAGTATGACCTATTGAGATTTCATAAACGGTTTCACCTTATTTTTTTTAGCCCCCTCCAACAACAAAATTCCGGATATATATATATATAATCAGTGGCGCAACAGCCCCATGGTGGGCCAAAGCCGTCTGACTACTGGCAGATTTCGGGACAGGATTTTTTTTATAGTTTTTACGGGGTAGGGATGTCATCCATATGCCCAAAGCTCTGCAGTCATATTAGACCGCAGCCTATGGTTTAAAGTGGATTCTAAACCACTGCAAACAACCATGCCCCCGCTGGTACTCGAACCCGAAACCTGTGGCACCAAGAGGCCATTACGGCCATATATATATATATATATATATATATATAGGATCTCCCAATTGTTTAGTCACATTGTTAATAGGTAAAACCTTTCACACTATACCAACATATTCTCTTTAAAAAAGCAGGATTTTCTTTTAAATTGAAAAACATTTCATAGTTATTGAAAGTTTTATTGAAATATTTTCATAGGTATTAGAGAATAAAACATATGCTATGTAATTAAAATATGCAAATAATTACACTGCATTCGGATAGAATTAAACATCTGCTCTTCAGATACGACCACCCCGAAGAAAACACTAAAAGGGAAAGTCTCTTTATCTCACGGCTTGGCAGGTGGTACACCTTTACAACTTTGTAACTTTTACCGGATTGCGGTGAACGCTTTACATTGTTTTCTTTTCTAGAAACGGTGTCATAAATGCCTCTCCGCAACGTGTGTGGTGAGACATCCGGTGACAAAAGCATTCGATTATTGTTATCCACCGCATTCCTATATTGCCACGCCGAAAGAACATCCCATTGAAAAGTGGCTTGACGGCCTTCAGCTTTTTTCCCTTTTAATATTCCTTCTAAGTCTCTTAACTATTGTGTGCTCTCCTCGTTTGAAAAAAAAGAGATCGCCGCTGTCTTCTACCATTTCATCTACTATTTTCTCTCTTAAAAATGTCGAAGTAAATTTATAGTTTGATTCAAATTGTTTTCAAACACACAAATACGAATAGCAGGCTTCATTGATATATACTACTGTGTCCAAAAAGTAAGACCAATTATTATTATTTTTTTTCCAAAACTCTTCATTCTTCCAAATTTATTTCATCGCCTTCAAAGTAATCCCCTCCGGACACATTGCACTTATGCCACTTTTTTTTCCAATCATCAATGCATGCTAAAAAGTCATCGGCAGGGATGGCCTGCAAAGCGCGCGGCGATTCACGTTGAATCTCTTCAATCGAATCAAAATGGTGTGCCCGGAGGGGTTTTTTGAGTAGCCAGAAGTCGCACGGTGTGAATACGGTGGTTGTAGAACGTTTCATTTTTGGCGAGAAAGTCATGAAGAATCAATGCAGTGTGAGCTGGAGCCTTCAATGTTTTTCGAACCAATCGAGATTTGACACGTTTGAGGCCCAAAATGGAATTGAGGCGATCCTTTTGAAATTCCAACATTATCAGCAAGGTCTCTAATTGCAATCGACGGTTAGCAAGCACCAAATCTTTAATTTTTTGGACGGGAGCTTCGTCGGTTGAGGTTCATGGTGGGCATCATTTTAATTGGTCTTACTTTTTTGGACGCAGTAGTATGTGCATGAAAACCTAACTGGGGCTAATCCCTAAATGCTTAATATTTATGTATATAATTAACACTTAAAAATTAAAATTCAATGAATTGGGCAACAACTAAGAAAACAGGATACATAATATATAATAAATGACCAATTTTAAAATGCCCACGGACCTGAATGGTCGAGTGTCTAGAGCTCGGTGCCCCAGGTTTCGGGTTTGAGTCCCGGCAGCGTCATGTATGTCTGTCCCTTTCGGAATATCCACTTTAAGCCGTAGGTCCCGGTCTCATATGACTATAAGAGCGTCACGGAGCCAAGTCAAACTTCAATCTACGGGTAGAACAGAACTCCATTACAACAGAAGTTACCCCCTTTCCCTCCATCTATGAGTATATTACTCAGACTCAAATTAATGGACTAGTTACTCAGTAGTAGATTACTCAAGGGATGTCCGTGCCGCACTGCAGGACACTGAGGATTAGTCACACACAAAATTTAAAATGTCCAGAAATAGCATATGACTTTGGGTAATTACATTGTTGTGGAAAAAGTCCTGCCAACGCTTATTCCAGACATTTAACAAGAACATTATGCTCAGAACATTCAATTTTGTTTTGGTATTAACTTTTTAAACGTGAAAATAAATATTAATAATTTTTAAATTGATGTAAACTAAGCCATACAAAGTCTTAAAAATATTCGGTAAAACAGGGTTTGAGTTCCGACCGCGCCATGAATGTTTGTAGTCTATCGGAATCCCCTTTAAACTGTAGGTCTCGGTCTAATATGATTTGGTAAAAAAAAGCTATCAGCGTAAAACTGTTAACCCTACCCTACCCTAATAATCTCCTGACTCGATCGCGGCCGTATGGCCAATTGACTAGCGCTCTGGTCTTTGGTACCAGACTTCCGGTTCCAATCCTGGCGGTGGCATGGATATTTGTTGGTGACTCGGAATCCCCATTAAACTGCAGGTCCCTGTCTAATTAGTTTAAAGGGTGTACAAAATAACCGTAGAGCGACAAACCAAACCAAACCTGTCTCGAAATCTGCCAGTAGACAGACCGCCGTGGCCCACCATGGGCTGTATTGACAGGGAGTTAGTTCTAAATCTATTTGTGCCCCTCTTTATTTAAAAAAACCAACTCCACAATTTGGAAAATACTGTCCTAGAATAATTTCTTTCATCGTGATATTCAGAAACACTAATTTTTTTTTTTTTTGAAAGCTATACTTCTTTCAAAATAATGGTTATCTTTTAACGAAGTAATAATAGCAATTATGTTGAAGTTTGGGGAACGGGGATACCAAAAATTATTGTGCACATATAAACAGCATGTTAGAAATTGGGTATAGTAAATAACATTCTTACTTCAATGCACCTGTTTCTATATGGTAGTTGACATTAATTGAGGATGGAATGAGGTAATCATAGTATAGTGCTAAAAAGCATGTGTTTTTATTAATATTATTACCCATATGGACATTCACTCGATCAATTTTGTTTCTCCTAATTTCATAAGAAAATTAATTCGAGTAATCATTGCTTTTCTTTTAAATTTTTATTTCCAAATTGCTTTTTAACATCGACGCCTAAACCATTAGTTCACGGTTTATATGCTTCTATTGGGCATTTATGTATTTTGATATTGCTTATATTTGTGACCTTCTAGTTAGTTCCCCACTCCTTATTTTTTTAACCTCCTTTCCCTCCTATTAACTGTTTGCTTTAAATTTTTTGTATTCATGCTAATTCTGTGATACTTTGTTTTATTATATTTGAATTCTGAGCAGATGTGCACTACGTGCACAAGTACTCGACTTTCCTATCCAATCTAGTAGTTCACGGGCTCTCCGGTACTTTTTTGACCATGTCCTCACACCGAGAAAGTACATTAAAATTATTTAAATCTTCAAAAATCATATTCTGACTAGAGTGAGTCACACAAAACAATTTGGGGAATCCGCCACTCCAATTCTATAGAGGTGGTCACGTCTAGGTGTCTCATGTCTAGCCAAACGTCTCAATAGAGCCACCGCTATCTTTCTCGGAATAGTTTTTTCTTCCCCCAAAATTCGTGTTTCAGAATTTTCTTACGAGTCAAGTTAACAAACAATTGAGTCGTATGAAATGAAAGCGGTTGATTAATGCGTTACTCTATCAAAGTTCTTTCTTAGCCAGTATATCAACTTTTTCCTCGCCCAAAATTCCACAGTGGGCTGGAATCCACTGGAAAGAAATTCTATGTGCCAGTATCTTAAGCAAAAGGCCTACATTCCAAAATTCTCTGTGAACTATTTTGATTATTCGAAAGGGTTTGAAACGTACTCTTGGAGTAGACAATATAACTGCTTTTATAAAGAAGTGGTTACGATTCGACAGTTATTGAATTTTAAAAAAAAATCGATTTGCACATGTTTTGTACTAATTAGTTGTTTAGGAAGTTACACACCTTTCTACTTTCTGTATGAGTTACAAATTTGTAATTTTTTAGAATTAGAATAGAGGTAAGTTATTTTAAAAACAATGAATAAATAAATTTATACTATTGATAATAATCATTATCACTGGCAAGACAATCAGCTATAGTTTTTGGTCTTTTCAGTGTTCTTATTTCACCTTGATTTGCTATCAGCAACAATTCTCCAGTTACGATGATGAAGTTACCATTTATACAGAGATTTAAATAATGCTAAAGTTACTATTTATACAGAGATTTAAATGATGCTAAAATTACTATTTATACAGAGATGATGATGATTACCATTTAATGATGCTATAGTTACCATTTATACAGAGAAGAAATCCTGACTTATAGTAGATATTCCTCTAAGATGGGTTGTCAATACAATAGAAGTAAGTAATTTAAAAAACAATAAATAAATTTTTATTGTTGATAAGAATCATTATCGGCAAGGCAATCAGCTATGGCTCTTGGCCTTTTCAGAGCGTTTATTCCATCTTGATCTGCTGTAGCAACACTTCTCCAGTTACGATGATGAAGTTACCATTTACAATATACAGAGATGATGGTGATTACCATTTATGCAGATATTTAAATGATGCTAAAGTTACCATTTATACAGAGAAGAAATCCTGACTTAGATATTCCTCTAAAATGGGTTATCAATAGTTGAAACAATTGTTATCTCTGTTATTCTTTGTAATCCTCCTTTGTAATCTTATCATACCCTGTTATCCTTTGTAATAGGAGCCTTATAATTCCTTGTTATACCTCTTTTCTCCCTGGATGCTTTTCAACATCTTGCCCACAAAAACTCTTATATTCGTGTCACATAAGGCATAAATCCTATTTTCAATTTCAGAAGTTTAATTATCGTTTTATGTCGGGTTTTTTTATTGCCGATTGTTCAACAATACAATACGAAATTCTAAACTTTTAATAACTAACTAACTCCCTGTCACTACAGTCCATGTCGGACCTTGGCCGTCTGCCTACTGGCAGATTCCAGATTCTGAAACAGATGTTTTCATTTTACAGGATAGGGGTGTCCGCCCTACGCCCAATGCCATATTAGACGACCTATTACAGTCATATTAGATCGGGACCTACGGTTTAAAGAGGATTTCGAACCACTACACACATCCATGGCACAGCCTGAACTCGAACTCGGGGCAGACCGCTAGTCACTCGGCCATCAGGACCCTGAAGTTTCAATAAGCATGAGTAAAAATAATGGTGTCTCATCGCTTTAATTTTAATAAAAAAATTTAAAAATTACATTTTCATAAATACATTTGCAATTATAATCACTCTTTTGTTTTCTTATATATTTCTTTCTTTTTCTAAATTTCTGTCTCTGCATAAGAAAAATAAATTCATTTAAAGTTTATTCTTCCTTATTCAATGTCAAAAACATCATTGAAGTGCAGATAATAAAAAGTTTCTTCATTTAAATTTTCATTCAATTATACTTAACATTTTTTTTTACAAAAGTTATTTAAGCAAACTCCCAAATTTTCAATCAGCCAGAGTCTTATAATTATATGGTGGAAATCGGGGCGTCATTCTCGTGAAATCCCAGACAGTTCACCTTTAATTCGACAAAACTGGGATTGCCCTTTGCAAATTGGATATGCCGACGAGTCAAACTCGAAGAAAAGGGTGGAGGTGTGCAATTCAACAATGCGGGTGGAAGGTGTATTCCTAACTGAAATTAAAATTTAAAATTAATAAATTTAAATGGTAACTATTAAAGAAATTATTTTTTTAATGTCGGGTACATGACTTGACAACATTTGTCACAAATATGAGAGATTTTATAGCACATTCTTCGTTATCCAAAAGGCACCACTAATGAATACTGCATTAGATTTACTAGAAAATATTTTTTCTTCTGGAGATTGCAGGAAAATAAAAAAGTACCATGTTTTCTATGTACCTTTGTTTTCTATCGCAAGAGCATACAGGTGGTTATCAAAATAATGGAAATACCTGTGAATAAAAGTGATATTTAAGAATGAGCTTCATAAGCATTAAAATATAGTCTTAGCTACTAGTTTTTTCAATTCCTTCTATTAGCTCACACTCTCCCTATATATATCTTGTTCACATTTTCAATCGTTCATAAAATGTAAAAATGTATTTGAACTTGTAGTGGATGACACCGGATGTTAATACAGTTTTTTTCAAATATTAATTAATTAATTAATTAATTATATTTTTTTTAGATTTAAGTTGCATGTATCTACCAATAGATGGCCCCATATAAACTTAAAAAAATGAATGAAAATTATTTATAAAGGACTTACTGCAATTGAGTGAAAAAAAAGTAGGAATTGACTTAAATTTTTTTTTTTTATATTACTTGTTTCAATATAAAAGGTATATATCATGGTACTACTCTTTGATCTTAGTTGATAGGCTGAGAAGTTATATATATATCATGGTAGCAGGAGGTTGCTTTAGTGAAGTTGTATACATCTTGGATTTTTGTCAAAAGCGTGAAATGTCAAACCTCTCAGACTTTCAAGGAGACCAAATTGTAGGAGCCCTATTAGCTGGAGCAATTGTGACCGAAACATCCCAGCTTTTGGGCGTTCCTGGAGGTACGATGTCTAAAGTTTTGACAGCGTACACACAGCGCGGCAAGACAAGCTCGGCAAGACAAGCTCAGCAAAGCAAAATAGTGGGCGGAAGGAACTGAGTGAAAGAGACCGACGAGTATGACAGTAAGTTTTCATTTTTGCTTCTGACATTTTTTATAAGCGTAAATAAGTACTTACTTTTATTCGATTGAAAAAGTCGAATTTTATTCCAAACATGCATTATTTTGTGAAAAGTTTTACTGCATTATTTTATTGTTAAAAAAATGGCTATAATTTTCCTGCGGAAATTTACTGTCATCACAGTTCATCGAATACAACTTGTAAAGAAGGGCTTCGACGTTTTAAAAACGACGATTATGACACAGAGTGTAAAAAGTATAGAAACCATTAAAACATTTGAAGATGCGGAATTGGGAGAATTACTTGATGAAGATCAATTCCAAAACATAATCAAAATCAGCTGTTGCATTAAATGCTACTCAACAATGCGTTTCACTACGTTTATAGATTGACTGGTTCAAAAACAAGAAAATGGGAATGATCCGAAAACAAGGAAATGAGAATGGTTCGAAAACAAACAAATGGGAATAGTTCAAAAACATGCTAATGGCAACTGTTCAGAAACAAGGAAATGGGAAAGGTTCAAAAACAAGCAAATTGTCTACCACATGAATGAAAAGAAAGAGACCTTGAACGTCGGCAAACCATTTGTGAAATGCTACTTGAAAGACAAAAAAGAAATGTGTTTTTCTTTTCCCTGTATCGGATTGTTACAGGTGATGAAAAATGGATACACTACGAGAATCTTAAATGCAAAAATCTTGGGTGAAGCAGGTTCATCACAGCCAAAGCGAAATATTTATTGTGTCAGGGTTATGTTCTGTGTTTGGTGGGATCTATTATGAATTTCTGAAACCGCCTAAAATTATTACTAGCATGGTCTATAGAAGACAATTAATGCATTTGAAGTGAGTTAGAAAGCATGAACGACCAGACACAACAAATTAATTTTTCACCAAGACAATACCAGACCACACGTTGCTCAACCGGTTACAAACTACTTAGAAGGGTTGAACTGTGAAGTGTTATCACATTCATCAGATTCACCAAGCATTGTGCCTTCAGACCACTATTTGTTTAGATTTATGTTGTCAGCCCTTTAAAACAATCTTCAATTCTTACGAAGATATCGAAATCCGGCTGAATAACTGGATTGTCCTCAAAACACCCAATTTCTACATTGTGAACCAATAAATTGCCTGAAAGATAATCGAGGGTTGTAGCTTCAGATGGATCCTATTTTCAATAAATTTATATTTAATAGTACAAATAAACCAGCTATTTTAACAAAAAAATTTCATTGTATTGAAACAAGTTATAAATCTTTTACTTATACAAAAATGAGCGGAATCATCAAATTATAATGTATCCTTACATGTTATTACGACTGCTCCTTATTCCTTTAAAGTTACTTCTTCTTTTGAATTTTAGCAGTTGGATGAAAAATTATCACTTAAGCTAACTTCTTGTCTTCGTCTAAAAATGTGTGAAATTTGAAAGAAATATTAATTAATAAAAACAATTAAAGTTGAGTTGGAAACCAAAACAAAGCAAAGCACCTGTAACTGAGTGTGGTTGGGTTGAGATACTTGAGGCACAGGTTGGAGAACTCACAGCTTTATTGACTCACAAACACCACATACATACAACTAGAGACATACAATATTTAGCACATTTAAAGACAGGTAATCATAGATTCTTGGAAGAATTCCACTTCAAAACCGAAAATCCGATACTCAGCTACGCGAAATATACTTCCTCTCCGAGTGAGAGTCTGTAGATCAACTAATACGCAAGCTTGCGCTATACATATTTTTCTCTCGGAGTGACAAACTGTAAATCAACGAAACATTTATCGATGGCATCACAGGTTGCGCTGTACTTCCTCTCCGCCTACTGACCATTTCTCTTAAATACCACAAGGGACGCTCTTGCCAGCGTGGAGGTGGAAGAAAGGTTACAACTATATTACCAAAGGTTACAACTATATTATATATAACTACACTCAAGAGCCAAAACATCCTGACCACCTGTCAATAACGAGTTGGCCCACCTTTGGCGCGCAACACAGCTGCAACCCGCCTTGGCATGGATTAATACCAGTTAAATACCACTTCCACCTGAACACGTGCCTTCCACGTCATCCAGGCGAGTTCATTGCAAAATGTAGGGGTGGTCATAATGTTTTGGCTCTTGAGTGTATATACTCAGTACCGTCTTTTGTTTATATTTGAATGGGAATACTTCCTTGATTACCTGTGATCTTACTTTGGTACAAGCTGAATATAACGTGGTAATGTAAGGAATAAGTAAAGAGGAATGTTTTAACATCATGTAATAAATATTAATATGCATAGTAATTTTTGATAATTTGCAAGCTAACTGCTATTATTTACGAACGAGCTAAACAAGAATTGACCAGAAATTCTTGGCAAGTAGCAGCGAGAAAAATTTGCTTCAATATTATCCATAAAAAGCTTTAATATTATCCATATTTCATCATAATTTAATCAATAATAACAACTTTTATCAATCACTTAAGCTCATAAAAGTTGTTATTATTGATTAAACTATGATGAAAAATGGATAATCTTAAAATTTACATGTCCGAAGAAGTTTTTGCTGATCTATTAAAAGGAACATCCAGGAATATATGTCAACAAAAACTTTCCTTAAGAAACAGCTAAACTATATAAATTACAATGGAGTGTCAACATTATCATAAACAATAAAAAATCTGATTTTTTAAACACATGTCCTTTTAGTTAATAAAGTACTCATTAGTACAGGATTAAATTCAAAAGCAGAAGTGTACTTAAGTGCAAAGTACAGTGATTGAAAACATGCCTAAGATATTTTAATAGATGATTTTGTAAAATATACTCAGGTTTTGTTTCAAGCATACTTGTTAATATTATATCTCAATTACATTTCCCTGGCTTCGGATGCTTTTCTTTGTTGTTGATATAACTAATTTGGGATTGAAGTACAAAGCCAGCCTTTTTCCTGTGTGTTATTTATTTAAAATCGGGACATCGCAAAACATTAAAATATAACGTGGCCTAACATTAAAATTCTGTGAATGACCGCATTGTGGAGTAATCTGTGTGTCACGAAATCGTGGGAGGCGCTGAATTCGCTGAATAAGTGACGAAAGAGCGAGGAAAGCAATTCTTTAAACAGATATGTAAATAATCTTATTTCCTTGAACTCATGAGATTTATAAGTAATCGTAGGTTTTCGTGCAGAACACTGGCTTTTCTTAAAGTGGGCGATACCGCTCTCTGGAAGGCAGTGGAGCACTCTGTGGAGAAGGGGGGGTGACAGCATAAAGAACGAAGAACAGAAAATTTAGAACAACTATTCGTACATGTTGCATTACATTTTTCAGCTAAACACAAGAAATGCAAGTTAAAACCAATTGCCAATAGAGAATCGCAATGATGTAAGAATACTGCAGCCTGATGGCCAATTGGCTAGCGCTCTGTCTGGCCTTTGGTAACACAGGCGTCAGATTCAAATCCTGGCAGTGGCATGGATGTTTGTGAGTGGTTCGGAATCCACGGTAAACTATGGGTCCTGGTTTAATTAACTGTTTAGTGTGTTTTAACGGTTTACCGATTTAAAATGTGCAGGAGCATGATGTCCGAGTGGTAGCGCTCGGTACCGCAGGTTTCGGGTTCGTGTTCACGGCGGCGCCATGGATGTTTGTAGTTGCTCGTAATCCACTTTAAGCCATAGGTCGCGGTCTCATCTGACCGTAGAACGTAACAGAGCCCAATCAGACTTGACAGCAGCTCTAGGCACAGTGATGTGTTGTAATAGTGTGCAAAAAGTGTCTGTTGAGCGATAAACCAATCTAAGAATACTGTTGGCAAAAATAAAACCGAGGCTGAATTCATCGATATCAATGCACCAGGTTCATCCTTATCATAGGGATAATTTTTTAGTGTTATTCGTAATTTTTATTTTTACATAATCCTACGTTATCTTAATTTTTGTTTAGTGTAATGTGAATTTATTTGTTTAATTTCATTTTAATAAATAATTTTATAACGTCAAACTTAAGATGCCTTATTTCAGCATATTTATTTACTATGGTTAACTGTCTATTTAGACATAGATTTAGGCCTTATTTACTGTGTGTTAAGACGTAATATATAGATGCATAAAATAAAACTTTTTTTTCTACTATATCTTTTCTGTTGGTTCACTTAAAGGAGGTAGATTTCTGATTGTTGAGGTATTGGATGATTTTTTTCTGAGTAAGGGACGTTAGAACAAATAAATTTAGAACAGAAATGGAATTAGGCCATTACAAATAGATGCTTCAGGCAATAGCTGCCGGTTTCGTTCCAAAAAAAATTATACATATAAAGTTGTACTGTAGTCATTTTATTGATAAAGATACTGAGTGGCCATATGTAAACTGAAAAGACATTCTACCTCTGTAGTTCCATCTAACAGCTAGAAAAGGACAGATTTAGTAAGAAAGTCTATTCTACGGAAAATTTTTTAAAAAGTCGTCGATATAAATAGTGATTTACCATACTTAAAAGACTTTTAAAGGATTTACTTAGGAAAGGAACTGAATTGAAAATTATTATCTTTTATTGTATTTTGAAAATCATCTTTAACGCAAATACTGTTCATATGAAGCAGGAACTGTATCATGCACAAAACATTCTCTACAGCTGAACGAAATATCTTTAAAGAAATTTTCATCAGAGTATGTGATAAATTACCTTTTAAGTTAGCAGTATATCAAGGCTTGAGAAATCCCTTCAATATAAGATTATCTCAATTCCCTATGATTCATTAGTATGTCTCTTATTTGTCTGAAAAGCGCTGCAGTTTCCACAATTTCCTTTTTGGATTAATTTTTTTTGGATGTGATAAATTACCTTTTAAGTTAGCAGTATATCAAGGCTTGAGAAATCCCTTCAATATAAGATTATCTCAATTCCCTATGATTCATTAGTATGTCTCTTATTTGTCTGAAAAGCGCTGCAGTTTCCACAATTTCCTTTTTGGATTAATTTTTTTGGATGTGATAAATTACCTTTTAAGTTAGCAGTATATCAAGGCTTGAGAAATCCCTTCAATATAAGATTATCTCAATTCCCTATGATTCATTAATATGTCTCTTATTTGTCTGAAAAGCGCTGCAGTTTCCACAATTTCCTTTTTTGATTAATTTTTTTTTGGATGTGATAAATTACCTTTTTAAGTTAGCAGTATATCAAGGCTTGAGAAATCCCTTCAATATAAGATTATCTCAATTCCCTATGATTCATTAGTATGTCTCTTATTTGTCTGAAAAGCGCTGCAGTTTCCACAATTTCCTTTTGGATTAATTTTTTTGGATGTGATAAATTACCTTTTAAGTTAGCAGTATATCAAGGCTTGAGAAATCCCTTCAATATAAGATTATCTCAATTCTCTATAATTCATTAGTGTGTCTCTTATTTGTCTGAAAAGCGCTGCATTTTCCACAATTTCCTTTTTGGATTAATTTTTTTTCATGAAAATCTTCCTTCCATTTCCTATTTAGTGCCCCAACACTAAATTTCGTGTCACTCTGGTAGTTAGATCGACCACAAATGACTTTGAATCATGCCAGTTTAAATATGGTGCTCCGGTATTTTTTAATTATAAGACGCATTTTTATTTTAAGCCCTTACCATTAAAGCATGTAAAACAAATATAACATAATGAATTCAAGTATATTTGTTTAAGAAAGCATTAAACAAATATACTTTTTCTGCATTCTTCATTGAATTTCAAATTTTGTAGAATTTTTAAAGTTGAATTTTATTCTAAGAGATACAGGGTAACAAACAAATTTAGGGATTCACATTTGATGCTTTCGTATTCTTCAATATTAGTGCAAATATTAGAGATGTTTTTCAATATGATAATCTTTGACACAGAAGATTTGTCTACATCGCTTTGGCCATCATTTGCAAATCGTATCATTTATTTAGGGATTTTCTTCACTTCTTCCCCAAATAGCTTTATTTAGGCTCTCTCATGGTTGAAACTTTCATCTTGTTTAGTACGTTTCCCCGTTATATCCCAACAAAAAATAATCATATGGTGTAGCATCAGGACTGTTTGACATTATTGATAAAATTTTACGAATTGCACTTTTTCTTCATTGAGGAACGTGTTTCTTTCTTCATTCAACGTGTTTTTAGCAGAATGCAAAGGTGCCGAATCTTGATAATAAAAAGACCCCATCACCATTTGTATAAAATCATCTAAAATTTTGTGAATATAGTCATTTGAATTGATTTTAGGTCTTGGCTGCACTAAACAAGGTTTAGTGTTTCCATTTGCAGAAATACTCATGTAGACCATGGCACCTTTTAGATGAGATTTCGAAGTTGAAGGAATTAAGTCTTACCTGCTTTGACCTCTACTTAGGTATTGCAATTAAAAGAGTTTTGGCTTTTATAAGAGAGAAAGATCCAGATCTCATCAATTGTCACTACTTTTTACCATCTATGCCTCCGACGAAACTTGTAGCAAAGGCCATGAACGCAACCTTCTCACTTGTATAACTTTACGATTTCAGACCGTCCAGACGAGAAAGAGTCCCATTCGCGAGCCTTTTAAAAACCAGTGTAGTAATGTCGAAATTAAATATGCATAATAATGATATAAATTAATTCATACTACTTTAATAACATTGACGTTTACAAATGTTACAAAAAATTATAAAATACATAGAAATAAACGAATAATACAAGCATGTTGCATTTAAAACAGCAACGAGTGATTCGAGAGATGTTTACAGTTCGACTGCCGCGATCAGACTGCTGCGGAGAGTGTTTTGCTGTTTCTCACCTTCTGTATTCCACCGCGTAGCAATGTATCACACAGCACTGTTGTATGCATCCGCTTTGTTTACGTTTCGCGGTGGGATACCTACAACTACTTTTAACAGAACCCTACCAGAAAATCATGTGACTCGACGGTGGCATGGATGTTCATGAGTGGTTCGGAATCCACTTTAAACTGTAGGTCCCGGTCTAATTAGCCCAAAATGTGCACAAGATGACCGTAGAGCGTCAAACCAAACCACTCACAGCCAGAGATAACATGGATTGTGTGAATTTAAAAGTTAGCATGTGTTTAAGATGTGTTTTATTTGATAGCTTATGATTTGATGATCTATATTTGAAGATTTCGCCAAACTTGCTGTGTTGGAGGATCAACTTTAGAGACCATGTTATTGAGGAGCTACATTATAGGTTTTGCCAATTTGCTTCTACGACCATCCAATTCCCAATCCGACTTCCCATCTTTTTTTATTCAAGTCTTGAGTTCTTTATCCTTTCTTATATTTATCTTTTGATATCTTTATCTTTCTTAGAGTTATTTATCCTTTCTTATCTTTATCGTTTTAATGATGCTCTTTATCCTTTCTTAGAGTTATTTATCCTTTCTTATCTTTTCGTTCTTTATCCTTTTATCCATTCTTTATCTGTACTTTATTCAAAGAATATCAATACCTTTGAGTCATATCCTACCGATATGACTCAAAGATACTGATATTTGTTTTTAAAGTGACTTTGAATTTTACATGGTTCACCGAAGTTTTTAAAAAAACTCGTATTTGACCAAATAAAGTTTCATTACATTTTTTTAAACTCTTGACTTTGATTAAAATGAAAGTCACGAAAAATTATTATAAATATGTTTGACTATACAACAATTTACCACTTAAAAGGAAAAAAAATTAAACTTATAGTGCCACTTTACATCAAAAGTGATACCTAAGATTTTTTTTATTACCTTGTATATTATTGATTTCTTCAAATGAATTCTTTTAATGATTGAAAATTTTTTTTGATTACGAAGTCTTTCCGTTGACCTAACCCTATTATTTATAAGCACAGAAAGTACATTTATTTTGTCATGACATGATGGTTCTACATTAAATATGCACTTGTTTTAAAATATTTACATTGATTGAAATAAAGGTAATAGCAGTCATATGCATTGCATTGTTAAGAAGCCCCAGGTGTTGCAAAGACTGTCCTGTATGCATACATAATAAGCAGACAGTTCATTAGTTAAAGAATATCATTTGCACATATGCATTACAGCCATCGTTACATACAATAATCAGACATTATAAATTATAACAACAAGTACATCCATCATCATTAATAATAAATAGAATGCTATCGATTGAACACACCTTATGAGAAAATCGAATAAAGGGGAACGTTTCATTTTTTTCTGCAGTTTTTATGTCTAACAAGACAAGGATGCTTAAGCCGCTGAGGCTTTTCGTGCAGGTCAACATATGTCCATCTTATTTTAAAAAATATAATTCATAATTTTTTTGGAAAATGTTTGAAGATTTTGGTGAAGGATTAAAAAAAAAGTCGACATTTAAAAATTAGAAAAAAATTAGTTTTTTTTTTATTTTCTTTAATTTATTTTTATTTATTCAGTAATTAATTAGATTTTATTTTAATTTACTAATTAATTGTATTTAATTTGATTTAATGTAATTAATTAATTATGTATTATTTAATTTATTTATTATTTGTTATTTATTTTAATTTAATTGTAATTTATTTTTATTTATTATTTGCTTTACTTTATTTTAATTTAATTTTTATTAATTTTATTTATTATTTATTTTATTATTTTTATTTTTATTTTATTTTATTGCACAGATCAATACGGCAATAATATGCCGTATTATTTACCACATTATCGGTGATAATAATATAATGTGATATAATATGCGAAACACGTAATTTTTTTTTATATGGTTTTTGTTGCCGAAAACATGTTTCATTTTAAATTTGCTCTCAACAAAATAGATGTAGTTGTTGCTAAATAAAACATTAAAATACACAAGCCAATTTGAAACAATGTATATTTGTCAGCAAACAATTTTTGGTTTGATTATAAAAATACATAAAAGCCCTTTAACTGAACACTTTTATACTTGGTTACTACAGAAATCTATTCAAACAGTTATTCAACTAATGCAATATCACGAATTAAACTCTTTTCCTTTTTCATTAAATTATATAATTTAAACTTTATGCATAAATAAATGAAATGTATGCATGCTAGATACTTTTCGAAGAGTTCTTTTTTGTGTACTGTCCTAATTCTATTTGTTTTAATTCTATTTTTGTGTACACCGAAATGTATGTTGACCCTTTACAAGTCTGTACATGCCTGTAATACATTCTGAATGGCCAAATTATTATCACTGCTTACATTCTATTTTTATGGAAAACGACATAATTTGTCTCCCAGATTGTAGGAAATATATTACGTTCAGAAAATAATAACATAATCTTCATGGAAAATTATTAACCTTTCCTTATCTTTGATGATATTTCTACTAGATAAACAATAACAATAAGGTTAATTTGGATTTTTGGTGTTTTTTCCAATTCCTTCTATTAGCTCACACTCTCTCTATATATTATGTTGTTAAAATTTCCAATCGTTCATAAAATACTTTTTATTCATCCACTCAAGTTCAAATACATTTTTTTTGAACTTGTAGTGGATGACACTGGATGTTAATACAGTTTTTTCAAATATTAATTCATTCATTAAATTTAATTCATTAATTTTAGTTTTTTTTATATTTAGATTGCATATATCTACCAATAGATGGCGCCAGATAAACTTTAAAAATGAATGAAAATTATTTATAAAGGACTTTCTGCAATAGAGTGAAAAAATGTAGGAATTGACATTAATACTTTTCATTAAGTATTTTTCCAAACATGTCGCACTTCTTATCAAAAAGAAAAACTTAAAGTTTAAATGACAATTTTTTGCCCAAGGCTATTTACTAAAATTAAAAACATTGACAGACACCGAAATGTCTGTAAAAAGATAAAAAATTTAAATGACAATTTTCTATTCAAGGTCATTTTATTAAATGAATGGACACTGGATGGAAATTATTTCTCCGGAAACCACGAATTTAAACATTTTCCATATAAATAGCATGCAAATGATTTTTAATAATAACACTGATTATACTTATTATATTAACAAAAATATATTATTTAATTTTTTTAATTATTTGATGCATTTGTATTTTAAACACAAAATATTATTAAGTAAGCAAAATAAATATAGATCATTAATTTTTCTTTTCAATTCAGTTTTGAATTTTGAAGAATTTTTAATGTTAAATTTTATTTTAAAAATATATATAATTGATTTCTTTAAATAAAAAAAGTCTTTTTCTTGAAATTTTTCGTTCAAAAAAAAATTTCTTCCATATGAAATCAGTAATCAGAATTCTATTATTTTTTTTTAAAGTGTTGCATTTAAATTAAATTTGTATTTATTTGGAGAATACATAATTTTGATTCTAATAAAAAATAATAATCATTGCCAAAATCAAGTGTCTGTAACGTCAAGCTGTGCATTCATGCATCAATAAAAAGCACAATTCATAAGTTAAAATAACACACATACTTAAACATCTGAAACCAATAATGCTTCAGTAATTGCTACCTTCAAAATAATAAGCGAATATAAAATTCATTCTTTGTAATAAAAATCCATCGATTTTAATTATTCGTATCCTTATTCTAACATTAACCTTTATCATCTAAAAATTAGGCAAGAAATATTTTATTTTTCAATCTTGTACCAATTTTATTTTTTTAAATTAGTATCATAAAGTTCTTTTTAAAATTAGAAACGTATCGAGGACACTTTTGTGAGAGTTATTTTGCATTCCTATTAAGTTTTTTTTTTTTTTTTTTTTTTTTTTTTTTTTAAACCAGAAATTCTGATATAAAAGGTGTGTCTTATAGCCTAGTATTATGTTTCAATTTTATTAGGTCAAGTTTCAACCCGTAATGACATATTTTTTAAATAAATAAACAAAATAAAATAATAAAATAGATTAATTCCGGATTGCACACATTAAAAAAAATTTTGTTCTTTTAATTTAGTATTCCAAATTTTAAAATAACTTAATTCAGTATTAAGTATTCTTCGAAAAAATTGCTCTAAAAACTAAATGTTAAAACTCGCCAACTCGGGCGATAAACTCCTGAATATAGTCTCCTTACATTCACCTACCGAAATGGCTACTCCACAGCACGATCCTCCTCAACAAGCGGGCCCAGATGTAGATTTGAGGCTAGTTGCGTGGTTAATGTTCATGGTATTACTAAAAGTCGTGATGTATCTCCTTCTTTAGCGGCCAACACAACCTCAATTTTTCTTAGTTATTGGTAAGCCCCTATTGAATTCCATCTGTTAACTAACACCGCCGTTGTATAAGCACGGCATTAAAAAAATTATATACATTTATTTAATATTACAACCACCTGTATCCCTCAATCCCACGTTTAATTGTAAAAAACGAGTATTTTTTCAAATTTTATTTCTATATTAATTTTTATTTATAATGTTTTATATCATTTGGTGTCAATAGTATGCTTGTTATTGTAATAGATGCGCGGAAATACCATAACATCTTCAGATATGTGCAGATTATTTAATAAGCTGGATCATTTTTTTAACTAAATTATATTTAAATTAGAAAAATGATAATTTGGCTGCTTTTAAATTAGAATCTTATTGTTGTTTCTTATCTTATCTCCATGTTTTTTAGCTATTTTTATTCTGAACATAGTTATTAGAATCTTTTAAATGAATTATTTGAATTTCATGAGCAATTTTTATTTTATTTAACTATTTTAGACTTTGATTTTCTTATGAATGCTTAGCTAAATTATATTTAATCAGTATAGAAATAATTTAGTATGGAACAATTATTTATGCATAATTCAGAATTTCTTTAACAAAATAGCTAAGATTACTAATATAGTCAATTTTCTTAAAAAGACCACATATTTAAATCAGGTATGTTTGTATTACCATCAGATTAACAAGTTTATGAGTGTATTTTGTTGGTAATACATATTTTTCCTTCTAAATTTAATTTTTGTGTGAAAGAATTTTAATTTAAATATTTAACTGAAGCAGAAAATTTGTCTTAAAAACAATTTCTAAGAAAGTAAAGGAGAATAAGTTACATAATTTTTTCAATTGATCAGTAATTTTAGGTATTTTATATTAATTCTAATTTATCCTGTAACCTCTAGAGGAATTTTGGTAAAAATTAAATTTCATTTTGATAAGAAAATTTATCTTAAATTTCTACTTGTTATGGTATATAAAATATTCATTTGAAGAAAAATAATATATTGAATTATATTATTTTAAGAATTTTTTTTTGTAATAATTAAGTTGTGTAAACAAAATCTGTTCAATTAGTTTCTCAGAAAATGTTTGTGGACTTAGACCTCTTTTTTTTTTTTTATAATAGATTTTTTTTTTTAAATAAATATTCTAAACCCTTCTAATTGATAAATGCTTCATAACTTTATAATAGTTTTTAAAAATCTTTATAGATTAATATAATTCTCTTTCAGACTACATTTGTTTTTTATTATTGAGAAATTTTAGCTCTAAATTAGACAAAAAATTGTGATAGTGGTAGTTTTTTTTATTCAGAACACAAGAAAATAACTTCTGCTATTTTTTTTATATATTACACCAGTTTTTTATATTATATATATCTTTCTTTATTTGATTTGTTTTTATACCTCACCACATTATAAATGCATATTTAACTAATAAATAAATTTTAGATATTGCATAATCTATATTATAATCAATTTCTAATAAAAAATGTTAAATAATTTAAAATGTAAAATAATTTAGATTTATTAAACAAATTTTATACTGCAATTGAATGAGAAATGATGTTAATAGAGTATTATTATTGGATAAAATATTTAAAACTATATTGTAAATTAAGCAATATTATACAATTTGTAACATTATGCAATCTAATGAAGAATCTTCTATTTTTATGTAAAACATTGAATTCTTGAAGTTTGCGTAGATTAATCAATAATATGCATGTAAATAAATATCTTTGCATACTAAATAGCATTAATAGTAATCTTTTCAAATATATTTACATCTTTTTAAGAAAAGATGAGTTAAATTATTTGATTTTTTAGTTATCTAGAATATACAACAAAATTCTTTTTATTCCTTCATGTTGAAAGATTATTTAGCAATGATTGTTATCACACAAGGGCATATATAATCTGGAAGGATAATAACAGTTTATAAAATGAAAAAAAAATTAAAATAGTAAATGCAAATCTATTATAAAGTGAGGAATTAAGATTAAAAAAGAATAATATTCATATGTTAAAAAAAAAAAAAAATTATGTTAAAAAAAGGTATTGTAAAAAAAAGGAGTAATATATTCTTAATAAGCAGATAAATGTTTACTGGAATTAACAAAACTATTTTAATAGTTTTTTTCAATTTCTTAACATTCTTCAGAAATATAAAATAAAAATTTTTTTACAATAATTGTGATATATAACTTAAATGAATGGTCATTCAATTTATATTCACAAGTTGTATTCATATCGGTGAGTGTACATAAGTGAATCTTACTTATATTTTCATTTAAAGTTTAATATAGTTAGCTAACTGAGTGACATTTATTTTTCTTAAAAACTTTATATTGCAATTATGCATTACTAAAATATGTTGGTGAATTTTATGAAATACAATAAAAACATTTGTACGTAAATAATTTTGAATATGATTAAAAATACCGTTGATCTTGAATGAATTGAACATTTAATTTTTAACAAATTGCTCAGTGGATATTAAATTCTGAATTACTAAATAAAATTTGATCTTTGTATTCTTATTATTTTTCACATTCAACTTATTTTACTTAGTTGTATTGAAGTATATTATTTCTTTGGAAACTTACATAATTTTGCCCCTGTTATCTCTTTTACTTGAAAACATTTCGTAAGTAGGCTTTCAAACTACTTGGTTATGTAAAATGGTAAATTGGGATCATTGTTATATATTGAAATCTCATTAATGATTTCATTGCACCAAATTGCTGAAATCTTGTAAAAATTGTGATAATGGGAAAATAAAAAATTCAGGAGATTTAAAAGATGTATTTTTTTATCATTTTTTTTAGTAATAAGTCTTATACTTTTTCAAAATAATAATTTAAAATTTTGCTGGTTATATGATTTTTATCTGCATACATTTTTACGGTTTACACATATTTGATATATATTAATAGAGAATTTTAGTTTAACCGTAAAATATTGAAAATAAAATATTTAATTTATTTAATTTTTATTTACTAAATGCAGGAAGTATATGGCACAAATTAAAAAAACTCTTGCATCAAATGAACACCAACTTTATAATGACATTTTCACTATATATATCTAAATTCTTTGAAACTTATTTATTAATTTACATACTTCAAATAGCTGGAATTATATTAGAATTATACCAGATTATATCTATCTATCTACATCTATATTTATATATTTATTTATCTATAGAATTAAAATATATTTGATTCTTTAGAAATATGTTTCTGGCTATTATTAAGAAAAGAAAAAATTTAAAATTTGCTATAAACTTATAAATTCATGTAATGATGCATATAGGATCTGTGTGTGTGTGTGTGTGTGAATGAATTAATGTTACTTAATATGTTCTATTTTTTATATACCAACATCAGCAAATTCAATAGTGTTGTTTCAGAAATAATTAGTTTTATTTTAATCATTTATTTATAAACTGATAAGTTAGTATAAAAGCACCATACTAATTTTCTTTTTTACCTATTATATAATTAGCAATATTTAAAAAAAATAATTAAAAAGTAATTTTAAAAAAATTCTGAGTAAATTTATTATTTTTATTTTTAAAATTGAACAAATGCTGTCTGAATCTTATTTTAAATTAACTGTATTTCTCTTTATATTAGAATGGGTCATGTCAATCGGATATGAATTTAAATTTCTAGATTGTTATCAAGTTAGATTTGTTTGTTAATTGATCTAATTTTGTGCCCTGACAGGATTCATAACCCATTTTATGGTATGACCCATTTCCTACTGCATCTGAAATTACCTTTTATTTGCTCACTTCTATTTAAGGTATATATTACATTTTTTTTTCTTTAATTCTAAATAATACCTTAGCAGCCCAAATAAGTTCTGAGCTACAAGATCATACTTATTCACATATGTCTGCCAAATGTCATTAAATTATATTCGTACATAATTTGTTCTATATTGTTAAATGCATTTTTTTTTCCTTTCCATAACAAAATTCTTTCCATGTTACATTGAACTGTGATTAAAAAAAAAAAAAAAAAAAAATTACAAATAACAGATTAGCAAAATGCATTCCGTTTGTAAAATGCAATCATAAAATGAAAATATAATTCTATTTTGTGTTAAATTTTGTTTTTATTTTGTCAAAAAAAAAAAAAAAAAAAAAAAGTAAAAAAAAGCTACATTGATTTCAAAAAGATAACGCAGTAATTAATAAAAAGCTGTTTTCTGTATCATGCTTCCATCGTTTGTTTGGATGCTTCGACATAAGAATGAACTAATTAATCGATTCATTCACTTTTGGACATCATAATCGGAGAAGTGTGTGATGTCTGACATTTAATGCAAAAGAATATGTTTACATTGATGATGTGCTATTGATAGCTGTTTCTTTTAATGTGTCCTTCAATCATCGATGGATGAAATGAAGGAAGCTATTTCGGTCTTACCATATAAAGAGCTACGTTTTCGTGAATGTTTCACTTTGGTGATGTTGTGGTTCATCTGTGAATCTTATTATTTTGATTCATAAAAGATTTATTTATTTCAGATTTTCCATAAAAAAATCAATATGTTGAAATGCACACGTTGTAATTTTAATATAACTTACAATTCCAAGATAATGTATATATATTTCTCAAAGTTTGTGTGTGTGTCCACCCATACACGGCCACGATTGACATCCAAATTTCATCACTATTGGCAGAAATGTTTCTTATACAAAACCTAGATCAAGTGGAAATTTTTTTCGAAATTTGATAATTATTCATTAAGAAATTATCCAATTAGGTTTCACACCAACTTGGCGACTTAACGTGATTGGCAAATTTCTTATCGATTTTATTTTTTATACTGTTGTATTGACGTAAAATAAATGTATAAATAAATAAAACTAACCGCTGAATTACAACCACTTAAAATTTTGTTTAAATAAATACAAAAAAAAACCGTCCGACGTTTTTAGATGTTTCATAAAGAAAGTTTTTATAAGGTTGTTTAGAACGTAGGAAGTATTTTTGTTTGTTGAACTTCGCACTGCTTTTTATTTTTAAATTTTTGCAATGCCGCCTAAGGAAAGGAAAGGACTATCCGATCATTCAAAGTTTGAAACAAAGTGTCCCATGTAGTTCTATGGAAAATGTGGAGATATCAGAAAATTAGAATGAATCTAATAGGCTGAGAACGGCTAATGTGGAGCTGAAGAAAATGAAGATGCTGCGTAGAGAAGACAATCTAAATAAAAGAATCAATGTGTTTTATTTTTTGAAATCGTGCAACGCAAAGTTATATGTCTAGTATATATATACTATATATAGTTTTATATTTATATATATATATATATTTGTTTGATCAATTGATTGTTCTTTTACGATGTCAAACAATTTTTTTAGGATAATTTACGTTTCTATTTTGCTTTTTAAATTTTCATTTGTATTGAACTTGAAAGATGTTGATGCGCTGTTTTGTAGGTTAATTTTGTGTGCTCAGATATGATGGTATACATACAAATGTACAAAAAACATTTGTATATAGCATCGTGTAACAGCTGCTTCTCAAGTTTATTAATTAATAAAAATACAAAACGAATCAAAACTGGTGAACCAAGACGGATCTGTCAGCACAGAGCAAAGTCAGCAACCCTTGAAAAAAACTTGTAATTATTTTTACATCTGCTACTGTGATTAATCAAATTTAACATTTATGAAAAATAATATTTTTAAATTAATACTTTAATTTTTTTTTTCGTTGGACATCATTAAGAAGAGACAAAATGGATTTTTTTTCCTATCCCAGATGAAACTTAATGCCTTTAACCATTTTTACTGTCATCCACTATGTCAGTGAGCGTCCTTCAATAAGAAAATCTTGAGATCATACCACCAAGTTCAATGTACTTACTTTATTATCGGTTTCGCAGAATAATCGTTCGATCCAAGACGTTCTGAATTCGATTATCACTGAATCTAAATCCATATTCGTTCATTGGGGAATAAAACTGGCAGTAAACAACTAATTTTATGGAATATGAACGAATTTTACGATCTTATTTCCAAAAGAGTTATGGAGAACATGCAGTGTAGGAGATATCACTCTTTCTTTCTCATAATTAAGGTCAAGTGTTCCTGTTCTATTGCATTCTGCGAACTATTTCGGCATTGTATGGAAAAAGGAAGTGTTCTTTCTGGGAAGTTTTTCGCGTTTTGGAAACTGATCCATTTTTTTTTTTTTTTACTTTCTCAAGTGATTTGCGTGATTTGAAGATGATTTAATTCACCGTATCGCGCTTTTGTGTAACACTTGTCAGACCACGTGTTGTTTACCATTTTTTTATTTATTTATTACTTTTTGCTACAGTCGTTTATTGAAGAATAATTCTTTAGATTAGTGAAACGTCCCCGTCCCCTTTTAGATGCATTGTTATGAAATTCATTTGTTATTCATTTTCATTCATTATTATTTCATTTGTTATAATTTTATATATTATGATTTCATACATTACGAATATAAAATTTATCGTTAATGAAATTTGATTAAAATATTTTACATCCAGTTAAATATTTTATTTTGTTCACTTTATGCATTTATAATTTTTTTTTTAAAGTTATCGAAATGCTAATTATTTTGACTTTAATTACTAGTATTTCCGAAGCATAAAAGCATGATAATAAAATGAGAGTTTAAAAGGAAATATTCTTTTTTTTCTTTTAAAGAAATACTTAAAAAAAAAAAAAAAAAATTAAAATAAATAAAAAAAAAAAAAGATACGAGTTTTCCAATTGTTATAGTTATAAACTATAGTTTATAAACTGTGTAAAGAAATAGAATTTGAATGTGCATAATTTAAAATCAATTTCAATGAATAAATTGAATTTTAAATTCAATTTCAAATTAATTGTAATTCTGAAATCAATGAATTTGCAATTCAAATTAATTTCTCTATGCACATTCAAATACAATTCCTATTCAATGAATAGGAATTCTATTGGAATGTGCATAAATAATTTTTTCCTCCCATAATATTAACTTATTTGCAAATAGTTGAATAAGCATTCATTGAACAATTAATGTTACCGTTATTGGAGAATAGGGAAAAATTTTGAATTATGCGTTGAAAAACATTACTGAAATTTAACCATTGATAATAATTTATTGATGGTTATTACAGTATATTCAGACCCGTCTCGTGGTTGAGTGGCAACGTGTGCCGCTGGTGAGCATAAGGACTGAAGTTCAATCCGTTGACGGCTATGTTGTAGACACTGTTTCAAAAACAAGGAGACTCGATGGCGTTTGGTATGTTCAGCATCTTGTTTCGTAAGTCGGACTACCTGGTGGGAGTTTTCTAGGTTTATCCCATATGATATACAAATGCTAAGTCCCCCTAAATATCTTCCTTTAGTTATTCGGAGTCTTCTACCTAAAGGCTCGTGCTCACCAAGGCGACAAGATGCAAGCGACCAAAATTTGACCTCACCGCGGTCGCCTGAAACCGGTTTGCAGTTCGCCGCGTGGAGTAGCCCAACTTTCAACTTCAAGCGGTTTTTCACTATGCGTAATGCTATTTCTGACGTTTCGCTGTGAAGGGGTCGAAAAAATTTGGTCGCTTGCCTCTTGCATCTTCACGTCTCTCGCCTCGGTGGGAACGAGCCTTAAGGGTGCTCCATCACAATAGAAGCTGCTTCCCCTTACTTCCCTCCACGAGTAGAATACTCATGGAATGTCCGTCCCGTGTTGCAAGACACTGAGGATGAGTCACAACAACAACAATATAATATTACTGGCAGTTATTTTGATCACTAGTTTCTCGGAACCAATTTCAGTTGTTTTTCAGACGTCGGAAATAGATGATTAACATTTATTTCGAAATGTGTAATATATATATATTTTTTTTGTTCTAATGCAGCTGGCAAACACTTAGACATGAACGTCTTGAATGCCTTAAGGCAAGCGCTGCACAAACGTACTCACTTTGCATTACCCAGGGGGCGCGTGTAACTTGAAGATAAGCCACGGACGTGGAGTAACAATGCCCCCGCGACGCTCTACGAATCTATTAGGACCGGGACCTACGGTTTAAAGTGGATTCCGAACCACTACAAACATCCATGGCACCGCCGGGATTCGAACCCGATACCTGTGGTACCTAGCGCCAGAGCGCTAGCCACCTGGCCATTCAGGCCCTATGTAGTAATATTGATTTATTTATTAATTTCATTATATTGTAAATAATTTCATTGTGATAGCTGACAGTTTTGGGTAGCGAATTCAAATTTTCTTCATAATTTTTTTAATACAAGCCCGTAGGCCACTAAGTCAGTGGTGTTACTTGGAAATGGCGGCACTGGCTGCGATAAAAAGGCTATCAATAATTTGGAAACACAGAGAGTGATTGACCTTTTTAATTTTTAACATTCTTTAAAAAGGTTCGTTTCTTTTTTGTTGTACAACTTTTAGCTGAAGAGGAAAAAATTAAAGTCAACGTCGAAAATGATCAATATCATAAATTACCCCACCAGGTGACAACATGCTCAGTGGTATCTGTGTTGTTGTTGTATCCTTTATGGAAGGAGGGAAGAGGGCTGGGGGGCAGCTTCTGTTGTGATGGAGCACCCGTAGGTAGAAGTTTGACTTCTGCTCCGTGTCGCTGAAGAAGGACGGCAGTGCTTTCCGGGAGGTCTATCCCGCATTTGCGTAACGTTTGGGAGAAAACCCAGAAAACTCCCAACAGGTAGTCCGACTCACGAGGCAAGATGGTGAACATCACAAACGCTATCGAGTCTCTTCGTTTTTTGAAACATTGTTTACAACAAATTGGTTTGAAGAGGATTGATTGGATTAACAACAAAGTGAGTTGAACCTCCGCCCTAATGCTCACCAGCGGCGCATGTTGTCACTGAGCCACGAGTCAGGCAGTGGTATCTTTGCACTGTATATTTAAATGAACAAGGAATAAAGAAAAGAACATATATGCTATGAAATATTCTTTATTAGTTACAGATATTTGTATGCATAATACAGCGGATAAAACTATATTTAATGTGAAATCTGTTGTTTATTTTCAAATATTTTCTTATTTTCAGGTTCATATTCCGTATTCATTAGTTTAACTCATTTCGCAGTCAATTCGTTTATTTCTATTGACAGCTTTTACAGAATTCACTGAGGAAAACAATTTTTTACGTGAATATTGGACCCGAATATCGTTAAAAGAACATTAGCAAGTTTTGTCATTAATATAAAATTGTTTGGTAAAAAGTCCCATACTTTTAATATAATATTTTGGGATCATTATTATCTGTACTACTTTCTGAAAATTTTCCTTTTACTTCAAAATCAAGTTTTCAAATTTATTTTTTCCACGTTATGCTGTTTTAAATTCAACTCATTCCATTCCTAAATCATGTACATCTACCCACATAAATTCAATTAACTGTGTCGTTTTGTATATGGATATAAAATTAAGTAAAATGTATTTTTTCTAAATTTTTAAACAGATTAAATCTCTCATGTAAAAGCTTGTTTTATTTCCTGTGTAATGATTACATTTTTTTTTTTATTTGCATTTTTGTGAATGTCAAGCGTATTTTCTGAAATGAGGTATTTTGGAAATGTTTTTCTAGTCGAGGAAAGATGAATCAAAGATGTCAAGTTACGTCATAAATATTTTTAAATATCATTAATGCAATATGTCCACTTTCCGCTGAAGTTTTTTATTCAATTCATTGAAATGCTGAACGATGTCGCGTAAGAACATTAAATCTTTTAACCAATCTTTATTTGAAAATTTTGCCTATTTTTTTTTTCAATTAAAAAGAGCTTTATTTCTACTAACAAATTCGCAAACCGATTAAGAATTTGATCACAAGTGACATCAATCATTGTGGTATGTCAAAATCTCAGAATATTGCCACCCAATTTCCTCTAATAATTGCATAAATTCTCGTTTATTAAGATCGTCTGTTTCTTTAAAATCTGTAACCGTACTGCCTCATACACACTGATAACAGCGCCACCCTGTGGTATTCTGAAGAAATGATCAGTCTTCCTCAAGACTCTCATTCAAGAGTAAGTACAACGCAACCTGCCGCCCAAAAGAAACGTTTAGTGTACAGTATCTTGCCTCAACGGGAAATATATTTAGCGTATATCTACTTTTAGGTCACACTGTATTATTATAATTATGTAACCAGGCTTCTTCCTACACGCTGGCAAGAGCGCCCCCTTTAGCGTACAGGAAAAATGGTCAGTAGGCCTCAAAACTCTCACTCGAGTGGAAGTACAGCGCTCCCGCTGAGAAAAGTTTAGTTTATAATCTCTAAACCCGAGAGGAAATATATTTAACTCAACCCTGCATATTAGTTGTCCTACAGACTCACTTCCGGAAAGAAAGTATATTTTGAGCATCCAATGCGTACTTGGGTATCTTTTTTTTCGGCGTAGAAGTGGAGTCCTTCCTCGAATCTATAATAAAATGTCTTTAAATGGTTAAATATTGTATGTATGTGGTGTTTGAGTGTGTGCAAGTAAATTTGTGAGTTCTTCAACCTGTGCCTCAAGTATCTCAACCTAACCGCACCCCGCTACAATCTGGTTGACCAACCTGCATACTACAGTATTACATCCTAAAAGTGCCTGTTATACAAACTTTCTTCTGAAAGAGGTTCACAGGGCGAGCAATACAATGTTCTACCTAAAAATTAGCGGATGTAATGTTATTTTTTGGAATCAAAACAGTTTTATAACATTAATTTGTGAATGATTTTTTGTAAAAAGAATATATACTCCTTTCTCCGTCTGCTGAGAAGTCGAGATTTGAATGCATCTGTTCAAAGTATCATTTTACATTGTATGTACGTGAATTGGCTTTTTCATTTCAAATTACGCATACCGTCCTTTTATTATTTTCAATCACGCCATATTTATCAAGCCATTGTGTTTTTGATATGATCTGAAACTTACGTCATTTGTTATTTTTTTAACGCCGACATAGAACAGGACTACAACTAAAAAATATTTAAAATACAATAATTGTAGAAGAAATTTCTTATTAACGTTCTTGTTATACTTATATATGTATGTAGATGTGAAAATTTAATAATAGCAAATAATAATAAAGTTGAATTGTTAAATACTTCTAGACAAGTACACCAAGTTTGCCTGTTCAACACTGCAAGCTGATACATTTCCGTTCTACCATGCAACAGACAAAGTATGCGTGTGACCAACTGTCATGAGTCATACACATGTGCAGTGATACAATAGAAAATCAGTTATTATCCACGTGTAACTATTTTTTTTAAATATAAATTTAACATTAGAATACTTATACTTTAATTTTTTAATATTTTCTATTGTGTGTTCCCTTTTGATGTAAAAAATAAGTTTATAAAAATCAATGGGTTATATAAAAGGCATTCGTGGGTCAATGTCTGACACGCGAGTGATAGGTTCGTCAACCATTGATATAACATCAATATATATTCAAGCAACAATCAAAATTTCAAATAACTCTGAAATCATAATCATAATAATAACATCAATCAACATTTCAAATAACTCTGAAATGTAGTATATGACCAAAAATAATGTTTCACTTATATGGTCTATATCACGTCTTTCATATGGTTTTCTGTTATAAATTGATTTTCAAAGGTCCTGGTTGAAGATGTTGAGAAGTCATTTGATTTATGTTTAACTTTCTCTATTTCGAAGATATTTCCAGCATGTGTCGTTAAAATTTTCACTCAAACCTACTTTTTCCAAAATTTTGTTCTAACGAATTCGTTTTTCACGGTCTCAGGAATCTGAGATCCTAAGACATTTGCAATCCAATATACTTATAAACGGATCTAGACAGCACGGACATCACCTGTATTTTTTCGTCCCTCCTTATCGCTAATACATAAATGGCCTGCAACTCTCAATCTCTCTATAGGATTCGAACCTGAAGCCTGTGGTACCAAAGGTCAGATCGCTAGCCGATTGGCCATCAGACCACTGAAAATTAAGAATTCTAGTGGGTAGTTTTATCATTAGATTTTAATAGAAAAGTGTCATCTGATCTATCAATTAAACCACTTTTCAATTTATTTTGAATGCTGATTAGGGAACGAAAACTCTAAGCAATACATTTTTGATTATTTTTTAAATTAAATAACTCTTGCTGAAATAATGCGTCACCGGGATTCTTATATTAAAAGGAAGCTTGAAATTTAAACAGCTCTAAAATATTTTCCCTAGTTCACATTATATTATAAACTAACGTAATAAAACTAGCCAATATTTATTATTTAAATTTTTACAACTATAGATAAAGGCCAAAGAGCTGATTTCTCAAACCTTTTACGGTGTGGTCTTTGAAGATATTAATTGCACCAAAGTTATTCGAACATAATAAAATTTATGATCGTACATAATTTCGATATCGTGGACTACTAATTTAGTGAGCGATGATAATCTTATTATCTAAATTATTTAAATATAATAACTATTCCTATGCCGCACAAGTGCGCTATAGGAGAAAGAAAAACAACTTCGTCGGAAAAAAACGTGTTGCTAATAGCAATGATGTTTCTAAAATTGTCGCAGACATAGCCATAGCGGAATTCGTAGAAGCCTGAATGTGTTATACAGCTGTCTGCTTTGAATTACGTTTATGGGCGCTGTAATGGAATGGCAATTAGTTCTGCCTTCCGACTGAACACATTCATCTCCATTTAATGAAATTCTATAACTCTACGCCCCAGCTCTGTTATAAAAAGCATTCATTAAACACTGTCTCCGTGCTATACTGTGAGAGTTGAAATGTGCTATTGAATTCGAGCAGTGATTTATTACTCTTTTGAAGAAATTTTTCAGTCTCATCTGTTTCTGAAGGTTACCAGTGAACTTTTTTTATGTATAAAAAAGTGGCATTGTAATTGCATATTCTATATAAACTGATACTAAAAGAAGATAGTCTTATAACGTAAGTCAATTTGAATATACGGAAATAAAATCGTAAATTGAAGTGAAAATCGATAGTTTTAAAATCAAAAAATCTTAAGCTATTTAAATAGCAAGTACAGTATAATTTGTATAAAAAAATATAATACATTTGAAACTTCTATTTTATTTAAAATTTTGAAGTCATATGTCTTAGTTCAAGTTTACGATTATCTTTCATTTCGAGTTAATGACATTATACATTAATTTCATTTCACTTCACGACATTGTACATTTTCATTTCAAGCTCATGGCATTGTAGATTAGTTTCATTTCAAGTTCATGATATTGTAGATTAATTTCATTTCAAGTTCATGGCATTGTAGATTAATTTCATTTCAAGTTCATGCCATTGTAGATTAATTTCATTTCAAGTTCATGGCATTGTAGATTAATTTCATTTCAAGTTCATGGCATTGTAGATTAATTTCATTTCAAGTTCATGGCATTGTAGATTAATTTCATTTCAAGTTCATGGCATTGTAGATTAATTTCATTTCAAGTTCATGGCATTGTAGATTAATCTCATTTTGTATTATTAACATTGTACATTAATCACATTTCGTATTATTAACATTGTACAATAATTTCATTTCAAGTTCATAACATTGTACATTACTATCATTTCAAATTCATGTCATTGTACATTAATTTCATTTCATTTTATTAACATTACGATTAATTTTATTTGCCTGGGTTCTATACGTTTATACATATGTTGCTATTCTTAAATGGAGATATCTGCATATCACGTGCGTTAGTAAACTATATGCTGCACAGATTCAGAAAGCTAGAGTACCGTTGAATAAACAAAATGCGATATTTTTCACGAAATAATTGAGTGCATCTTTGAAAGTGGTGTAAGTCTACTTTTGACAAAAAGTTAATTAATGATAACAAGGAATGTAATCTGCTAGGAGCTTTTTATCTATATATAAAGTCATCGTGTGTAAAAAAACCTTTAAGATGTTCATCATTTTGTCAATATAAATTTACATAGTTAATGAAATTACAAATATATAATAACTTTGCGAAATTAGATTTACACCACTTTCAAAATCATAATATTTCGTTCAAAAATTGTGTTACATAATTTCTCTACTTCATTTTTATATATGTGGCAACACTGTTAATGCCATTAAATTTTTCGTTCGTTCACTGGAATTTTGTTGTTTGTTTCTGAATCATATCCAGAGGATGATTCCATAACTGTAATTAAAAACTCTCTTAGTAGTGTTCTCTGTTTGTTCACCAAATACAATGCTGTATAAAACTTCATTTGATAAAAATGCTGAGGCTAAAACGCTAGATTTATTCCTAAGACGAGGAAGACCATGGAACTTTGAAAATATAATATTAGCACCTTCATATCATCATGCCAAGCCCATCACATCCGAAAAATTCAATGATATGAAGAATCTATTACTTTATATTCCTCCAGTTCATAATGACTATTTTCTAAAATTTTCTCATAATGATAAAATTTAAAAATGACTCATGTTAATATGCAGGTAATTGAAGTGGCATTACTTAAAGAAATAATGAAATAAAACCTTTTTATTTTATTTATTTTTTCATATATTTTATAAAACGTTCATGAAAAAATTGGTTTGATTCAATTGAAATTTCATATTTATTATTGCATAAATGTATGATTTTCACATTTTATTGACCTTGAAAGTAAATTGGTGTAGCAGTGGTTTCCAAACTTATTTTTCCTACAAAAAGAAAAAAAAAATATTCAGCTCCTTCCTCCCCATCCCTGGAAATCTAGTTTCTTTAAGGGAGCAAACAAAAATATGTCGTAAAACATTTTTTTTTATGTCTCTTTATATCTGTCTGCATCTTAAACCACAGTGAATAAAGGTGTTGTAAATAAAACACCTTGAAACCTGAAATTATAAAACCATTTAGTAAAAATTAACCCTGGTAATATTAGCGCTATATACGAAAAAGTACTTATAACATTATAAATAATGCTAACGAAAAGAGTAAACCTGGTGGCTGTCATTGAGATAATCCTCAGCTCTAATTTTATCAACAGTATCTTTAAATCACTGCTAACTACTTTTAGTCGTTTGGTTTTAATTTGTCGCACTACGATCATTTTGTGCACACGGAGGCTAAACAGACACGAGACTAATTCCGAACCACTAACAAACATGCATGCCACCGCCAGGATTTTAAACTGAAGCCTGTGACACCAAAGGCCAGAGCGCTAGCCACTTGTCCACTAGGCTGCCTTTTAGTCGTTTGCTAACATATTTGTGAATCACTAAAGCCACGTTCCATTGAATATGAAGAAGAAAATGTATTACAGCCGACAATACAGGATTGCTTTTGCCGCCAAAATTGTTGGCAACCGTCTTTAAATCGTCCACGAGTAGTATCTTAAATTGTTCTTTTTAAGATTCTCTTCCTTATGTTTCCACCACCCTCTTATTTTTATTAAATTCCCCCAAAAGCAATCGTAACTTCTATCTCCCTCCCCCTTGATCGTTCCCCTGCCATCTGGGAATAGTACCCATAATGTAGTATCGCCCACTTTGGGAAACAGTGCTTTAAAATATTCGTTTTTTTCCCCCTTTTCCATTCAAAACTGTCTCGTGGGAACCATAATAAGTTGCGAAGATGGAAAAATTCTCTCAAGAACAAACAGTAAAAGTTTCCGACTCAACAATTCGGTATTAAAACAAGAGTTTAAGTGTTATTGCCGTTATGGTTCGTGATCACGCGTATTCCGTGTATGCTTTTTTTAAATATGTGAAAAAGATTGTTTTTTCCGTATAAGAAATTGTCATATTTTAAAATATATTTCCTACTGTTGAGTGATTTGTGCACACCGTTTTCTAAGAGACAATAGTCTATTAAGTTTTACGGCTCGCTGTATACGAAAAGCTGTTGAATTAAAGAGCATTCAATGAAAATTAAAATTTCTAACGACTAACTTTGTTATAACCATGAAGGATCACTCTGTCTTTAATAAGGTAGTAAGTAGTCTTAATTTCGAAATAAATGAGTTTGATGTTTAAGGTAAGCATATTCTCAGTTAAATGGACTGCAGAACTTAAAATATCTTCAATATCATTACAAAAATTTAACAGTATATTCTTAAAGGATAATACTTTCGAAATATCGAAGAAAAAAAAAAAATTCGATTTTTTGAAAGTACTAGACCACCGCGTCCCTTTGAATCTAATTTTGCTAATTAACTCATTACAATAGTTTTTAACTCTAATTTTGTTAACACTATCTTTAAATCACTGCTATTGGCTACTTTCAGTCTTTTGTTGTTTACAAATTTATGACGTCAGTAAAGCCACGTTCCACTGACTATGAAAAAGGAAATATATTAAGAGACCATAATACAGGATTGCTTTTGCCGCCAAAAGTGTTGGTAGCCATCTTTAAATCGTCCACGAGTAGTTTCTTATGTTTCCACCACCCTCTTATTTTTATTAAATTCCTCCCAAATATACTCGAGGTTTCTATCCACCTCCCCCCTTGATCGTTCCTCTACCACCTGGGAATAGTATCCATAATGTAGTATCGCCCACTTTGGAAAACAGTGCTTTAAAATATTCGTTTTTTTCCCCCTTTTCCATTCAAAACTGTCTCGTGGGAACCACAATAAGTTGCGAAGATGGAAAATTCTCTCAAGAACAAACAATAAAAGTTTCCGACTCAGCAATTCGGTATTAAAACAAGAGTTTAAGTGTTATTGCCGTTATGGTTCGTGATCACGCGTATTCCGTGTATGCTTTTTTTAAATATGTGAAAAAGATTGTTTTTCCCGTATAAGAAATTGTCATATTTTAAAATATATTTCCTACTGTTGAGTGATTTGTGCACACCGTTTTCTAAGAGACAATAGTCTATTAAATTTTACGACTCGCTGTATACGAAAAGACATTGAATGCTTTTTTTTCTTCTTTTTTTAATTCAATGAAAATTTTCATTTCTAACGACTTAACTTTATTATAACCGTGAATGATTACTCTGTTTTTAATAAGGGAAAAAAGACAAAACTATGAGAAAGTTCCGTGTAATGTACTGTTTCAAACTGTACTGAAATACGAATACTTGTCGCCATTTTAATGAATGGAGCATTGTGCTTGTATTGGCCCAGAGCCAGGTTATTCCCAATTAAAAAAATTATTTTTTAGCAAGTGACCTTCATTGGGTATTTGAATAATCCAACAGGTAACTAAGGAGGTGGGGTAGTGTGTTTATTTTGCTTTACTACACGACCTTCACCTGAATGTAAATTTTATGTGTGAATTGAAACTGCCGCCAATAAATTGCAAGACTTTGCGTGTTTTAAACTTATTTATCGCATTTAAAGGAAAAGTCGAGGAAGATTTATATTTTTACACGTGTTATTATTCTATTAGTATGCGTGTGTCGTTAATGCTTTCTGACTTAATTACAGAGGTGGTGATTATTTAATTAATTGATGCATTCATATTTATTTTTAGGGAGTGTTGAAAATATCAGCAAATATAAAAGTAAAGGGGGAAATTTTTCAAATTCTTCAGTGGTTATGTGTTTCTATTTTCGACATTAACTTGGAATGGGTTTTTTCCCACACATTTGATAACATCCATGTTTTTTTTTAATCCTTGATTTTAATCAAAATTGACGCAGTGCATATATGAATATAATTAATTACAATTACTGATTGTATAAATAAAAACAAAAATGGATTTGCTGAAAGATATTTTGCTTTATATATTTATAAATATATTATACACATTAATCAAAACCATTCTTTTGATAAATATACGAAGTTCTTTGAAGCCTGACATGCCTTTCAACAGTGATAGCTTCAACTATACAGCGTGTATGGAACCAAAATTTATTGGTCTATAGCGTTGTTGCAGATAAAATGTCGGATTTGGTAGATAAATTTCAAATAACAATAATTCTATGGAAATTGACTTTTACTGTTTAAAATGCACCATTTTATCATATATTGCAACATTCTTCTTCTTCATTGATGCAACAGCCCCATGGTGGGCCAAGGCCGCCTGCATACTGATAGATTTCGATACATGAGATGTTTTCTTTTTACGGGGGTAGAGTTGTCGGCTCAACGCTCTACAGTCATATTAGACCGGGACCTTCTGTTTAAAGTGGATTCCGAATACTACAAACACCGCCGGGATTCGAACCTGAAACCTGTGCCACCGAGCCCCAGATATTTCAGCATTGCGTATAATATATCTCTCCTATCGAGATACCATAGCATTTATGTCAGTCACATAGAATTCTGGCTTTGATACTGAAGAAACTCCTCAAAATTAATTTGTCAGTTATTTCATTGGTGAACCTTTTCCTTGTAAAAATAGGTTCAATTGCTTAAAAAAAGTGATCAAAAGATCTCGGGAAATATGGGAGAATCTCATGGTACAAGTAGTATAAATTTTAGACAGTTCGAAAACTTGGTCTCGCTTTGTAATGAAACAGCAAAACTTCATATCTGTTGACCAATCTTAAGTCCAAAACTCATAATTTTTGATGCATTTAATCACGCTGGGTGGAATATTTCTCTGCATTAATAATTTTTCCTCTTTCCAAAAAACGCTTGGATAACACCACCAATCAGTTATCATGATCTTCTTCTGATGGACGATGTATTTCGGGCCTCGTTGACTTCTAATCACTGTGCACATCGGCAATGATTATCGAACAAGATGCATTTATCATCACATTTCACTATTCTGTGAAAAAACAGAGCGTTTCTATGTCTGGAGAGCATAGAATTTCAAATTTCCAAGGTTTTATTCAGTGATGACGAGGATCCCACTTATCCTCCTTTTTGACTTTATCAAGTCCGTGCAAATGCTGGAAACTGTCGAATAGGGTACTCCGTAGTTTACTGTGCCAAGACGTTTACAGTTTGGTGATATTCAGCAGTTTGTCCACAGTTTAGTGTTTTTAGATTATCGATGTTGCTTGCCCACGCTGTTATATCATCTGACCGGAATTTTTGGAACCATCGCCGTATGGTTTGTTCTGTTAATCTTCAAATGCTTTGTTGATATATCCAAGGGCCTTTGCTGTGTTCTGGTCCAGTTTGAACTGATAAACAACAAGTATCTATATGTAACATACTGTAGTATGCGGCTTACGTCCATGTTGGGTTTATACATTAGAATTATAACCTAATAGTAATATTGATTTCTTGTTCTCTTGTCGGGATATGTATCTTTCACGAAACACCTCTTGCAACATATGGCGGTGTTCATGAATATGCAAATTCCTTCATTCCGAAATCAGACATTTCATTTGCAACAATCTAATAATTCCTTTTTAAATTCCTTGATTTTGATGTGATGCTTATTTTTATTTGCCGTGCTTTCCACTGATCCATATTCTCATTTTGACGTGCTTTCTTTTAATCACGTTATGAAAAGGCGAAACAAATTACGTTCCTCAGCATGTGGAGGATATGACAATATGCTCCAAGCAAGTATTTATGCGATGGATCTCTTTTATCAGAGAAATACGGAGCGACTGGTCCATTGCCCTATATGCAGAAGTATACGATTTTAACCTAGCGTTTCTACACATTCATTCCATCACTATTAAGTTCGCTGCTAACTGAAGCCGAGTAGCATGTTTTCCTTTGCAAACAAGCTAATAAATTGTCCTTAGCCAGCCAACGCCTTATCTTCAGCTGAATGTTTGCAACATCAGCTGCCATGCATAATAGCCATCATCATGAACAGCTGCCAAGATTTGTAGCTTCCGAAATGCTTTTACCCAGCCATCTGACCATTGCAATCTGTCATTCTTTATTTAATGCTCACCTTTCCTCGCTTGGCAACACTGTTAGAGCATGGTGCTAGACATCTAGTAATTGATTGGCCTTCGTCTCCATAATGCACAAGTGGTTCTGATGTTTTGGCTGATTGGTGTACTCCTCTGTTATTTGGAATACACATTATTTCAGTTTGTGTAACACATTTTTTTAATTTACTATTATTCTATTATCTTCTTTTTTCATGGTATCAAAAAAAATCATTGAACAGAATTTTAAATGGACTAATATATCGTAAAACACTTGTTAAAAAAATCAAAATGTTTTCACTTGGCTGAGTCTTCTTACAATTGAAATTTTCAATACGCATTTGTATTGTTTTGTATTCGTCTTTAGTTACGCCTGGGCTTATGAGACTCGAAATTACCCGACCGCAAATCTTTTCTCGATAGACATAATTACTGTTTTCGTTTCGAAACATCCACCTTGTTATTTCTAGAATAGTAAATAAAGACTTGCATGTTTTTGATTTGGATGTAAAGAATTCCTTTTATGTCGTTTTATTTTTCAACATTGCTTAATCAAACAACCGACCATCGTTCCGCAGCTTTTATGATTGTCGAATCACTGTTCAGTATTTGAAAATAATATGAGGACTAGCTCTCCTAAAATTGCAATTCAACTTCAAAATGGTGGAGTTCACGTACCGATAAATACAATACGAAAAAGAATCTTGTTTCCACGGTCTAGTTGCTAGGAGAAAATATTATTTCGTGACCGAGAAGAATTGTAAACTATGTTCGCTTAGCTTTTTGGGGGAAAAAAATTCACCATGCTTCTGAATTTTGGAACAGGGGATGCGAGTTCAATATTTTTTGATCTGATGAAACGAAAAAAGTGTGGAAAAACCAAACACAGATGCAATTTGGAATACACTTGTATTCTAAGAACATTTCTCTTAACAATGAAACATGAAGGTTCTGTACTTGTTCGGGATTGTATAAGTGTCTCTGGTATCAGAAACTTCATCATATTGACATTCTGAATCATAATGTGTACATTGATATATTTAATGTAGTGCTACAAAAATCGGATTCAATGTTGATTACGTTTTAGCATTTTTTTTCTCGTGAGTAGAGTTTTGGCATTTCTTTCCCAGGAGGAAAGGAATGTATGTTATTGGAAAAATACATTATAAACCCATCATTCAAATTTGACAGAAACGATCTTTATTGTGGGTAGTTATATTACATGCAGTTAGTGTTTTTTACTAATGAGAACAACCCGTCACTCAAATCCGATAGCAGATATTCAGTGTCATGGATAATGAGGAAATTAGCGAATGTCTGTGCGACCTTCACAGGTCGAAACAATTACAGATTGAATATGATACACTGTGAGTTGTTCCATCTTGATTGGTGATAGACCAGAAGTGTAAGCTGAGAAATGTCTACCCTAATGAGAAGTGAGGAAAGCTGGCCGCACCCCCCCCCTCTCCTCCCCTTCCCTCCCTCTCTTTAAGGATTGTTGTAAAAGGAGATAATTTATAAATATCTGCGTTCTCCAACAATCACTTTCCTTAACACCTCCAAGAATAGCCCTTAAAATTTTCTACTCAAATATACCCAAATGGGCCTCATCAGTAAATTCTAAGTAGAAAGATAAATTTGTCACTTAATTAAAATTTAATTATATTGTTTAAAATAAATGATTAATAAATTGCACATACGCACGCGCACACATATATTATATTATATTATGTGGGATACAACTTTTAATTATTTTCGTCTTAAGAATGCAAGATCACTGGTTTAAGCGAGCCATCATTTGATGATCTGCGCTTTCGTGGTTAATTTCAAGTGATTAAATTAGTTTTATTACTGGATCTATTTTCGAATCATCTAATTAATTGGTGGAAATGGCATATTTCGCGCGTTAGTTATGATTGTGTTTATTGGAAGCAGGGCCGGATTTAGATAAAAAGAGGCCCTAGAGATATTCCACTTATAAGGCCCTTTCAAATCCCATTTTTGAGTTTGTAAATGACATGAGAGATAATAAAATACATCATTACTGTGATATATATCAATATGTTGAATGAAACATGTTGTGATTGGTACTAATCTTTATAGAAAATGTGACACGAATAATAAATAAAAAATAAAAAAAAGTCGATAACACTTATTTGGGCATTTATTCTCAGCACCATATATAGTACTTGTAACAGTATCTAATCAAACATAATGCACAACATTTACAAAGAAACAAAATTCAAATAATAAAAATCTTACCTAGAATTCCGCGAAATGAAAATATTGTCACAAATTTTTTTTTTCAATAGTCTATAAACACTTCACTGAAGTATTGAACCTCTGAACTCAAAAGGCGAGATTCAAATGATCGTGTACGCAATCCTAAATAAGAATCTTTTCTAATAACATTAACACGTATTTCATATTATCGAAGTAATACGAATATAACCGAATGTCGGGATATCAATTGGTCTTTTCCAATCTACACCAATCTGCACTTTATTTATGCAAGAACAAACCAGAGCTCAGAAGCATAAGACACGTCAATATTTGCCATAGCAATCAGTGAACGTATGAATTATACTTTGGTAAAATCTAGTATATACAAACGAACAGAGCCAATGAGCCGAACGCGTCAATCTAAACCAATACATTTTTATGCTTGTTTATTAGTCATATGTGTAGAATTTCTCCTTATTTTCGATTCAGTGTTTTAGTATTTAATTTTTTAGAATAGTGTAATTCTAATTTTGCTAACAATTTGAATGCAGGCCCCTCTTGATCTTGAGGCCCTAGGCTGGAGCCTAGTTAGCCTATAGGAAAATCCGGCCCTGATTGGAAATTTCCACAAACAACATCTTGTAGTCGCTGACATACCCAATATAACCTAACCTAACCTAACCTAACCTAACTTAACCCTAACCAATGCATGGCGGGAACACCAAAGGGGAATGAATCTGTAGTGGTTTATTCAAGGAGAGGTTTTGGTAAGCGATGTTGGTGGCCGTTGTGTTTTTGTTCGACTGTCTGCAATACCCCCTTAAGGCTATAATCTTCTCTCATATCTTAGTTTCTTTTAATTTCGTGACAAGTTTCTCTGTGTGTGTGATATTTAATTAGACGTACTTTATTTTAAATAGTTTTATTATGCGTAACTTTTAGTGTAATGATTGTAATTGTAAAAAAAATTTCTTTCAATTTTCTAAAAGTTTTTTTAATTTTAAAAACTTAAGTTTGATTCAGATCACGTTCTAATTTTATTAAAAATAAGTGAAAGAAAAATGTCCTCTCATAATAATTATATACATGCATATGTATATAACTATTATTTTTAAATGTGTATCAAAAATTTTTTCTTTTTGTTTTATGGTTCATTAAATTAATTATATTACCAAAAGTATTTATTCCTATTCAAGTTTGATAGTCTTGAATTTCTTATTACTTAAAAATTAATATTAATATTATATTACTGTTGTATTACTATATGCTAATATTATTTTTTTCCTTGTGAAGATATTAAGATTTTATTATTATGTCTGTCATTTGACTATTTTTACAATTGATTACCTTTTTACAGTTCCTATTAGTTGCTCACAATATCCTAATTTTTAAAGTGTTTCTCAATAATAACATTTTGTTGACAGAATCTTTATCAGGCTGAAGTTTTAAAGAAATAATCCATGTTTGTTTTGATTTTTGTTTGATATTTTAAACACGATATAAATTTTTTCAATAAATATAATTTTATTGAATAGCAATTTTATTATCTAAAAATAACTTTTATTTATTATCAAATATTAACTTTTTTTAAAAACTTATCTACCAAAACTGGCACTCCCTACTATCGTTAGGTTTCTTTAAAAAAAAAAAAAAAAAAAAAAAAAAAAAAAAAAAAAAAAAAGTAGTAGTAGTTTGTTCAAAACTTAAAAATGGTACAAAAAAAAAATTGACTTGACGTAACTCGTATGCGAGACATTTGTACAATTAAAGAAGTGAATAGAAAGAATCAAATTCGAATGTAATTTATTCATGGATTTAAAATTTATCCTCATTTGTGTACCATCTGTTTGATGCTTTGGAATTTCAACTATTTAACAAGTGGGCGCGCCAAAATTTATGTACTGGTCGGTAAGGTATTTGTGTATGAAATGCCCTTATAGTCAAATAACTCCCTGTGACTTCTTTTTTTGTCTTAAACTGTTTTTTGTCTTTTGTTATAGACTAAATAAAAGCGCTTACTAAACCGTTTATTCGAGAGTAACTCTGAAATTTTTGAGACAGTGGCAGACGGCTAACGCAGAAAAAAAAAATATTCGGTAAATTTGTAAATTTGAACTCTTTTATGATCGCAGACAATAATTTGTGGCAACAATTGCAATTTACCTGTTCGTAGAATAGATTTTGGAAGAAAGGAAAATGGAATTGACGCGAGAGCATTATCGCGCTATGATTTTCTATGATTTTAAAGTTGGGTTAAATCAAGAAGAATGCCTTCAACGTCTACAACTAATATATAGAGACGAAGCTCCCATCTCGTGCTACTGTATTTAGATGGTTTACAGAATTTCGTAGAGTTCTCTGCTGGATCAAGAAGACCTTCATCAGCTGTAGTTCCAGAAAATGTGTCGGCCATACGGAAAATGTTAGTCGATGATAATCGCTGTACTTACCAAATGATACAGAAGAAACTTAACGTGCTTCGCTTTACGTGGTCGCCGTTTTCATTCCGAAGATGAGATTGATGAGGCTTTTCATTAATTCCAAGAAATGGATGGCGTGAAGCATTTAATCTTTGGAAAACTCGTCTGCAAAAGTGCATTGATGTTGGAGGGGACTACTTTGAACACTCTTAAAATTTGGTAAGTTAAACTTTATACCATTCAGCCGTATCTCAAAAATTTCAGAGTGACCCTCGTATTGCTACTTTTTTTGTAAGGGAAATAAAATAAAAAAAGAGTAGTAACAGAATCTATAACATTCCTCTTATAAATTGTTGTCCGTCGATTGCGGAGTGGTTTTTTTTTTTTTTTTTTTTTTTTTTTTATCTCCCAACATACACCATAAGTCTTTTAGCAAAATATCATTTTCTTCTATGTTTTCAGCATGTTGATCAGCTTAATCGTGAAATTTACCGAATTACTGAGTGATTAATTTCCCAAATTTCAAAACTGCATTACAGGAAGGCTCTCTTTCCCTCAATTCTCAAACCGTATTATATGCCTGATTGTCAATTGGCTAGCTCTCTGGCCTTTGGTATCACAAGCTTCAGGTTCGAATTCCGACGGTTTCATGGATGTTTATTGGTGGTTTCGGAACCCATTTTAATTTATAGGTCCCGGTCTAATTAACTCAAAGTGTGCACAAAATAACCGTAAATCCACTAACTCAATAAAAAACTGTACTACCGACTTCCCATCTTTTTTATTCAAGTTTTTGACTTCTTTACCCTTTCTTATCTTTATCTTTTGAGTTCTTTATCCGTAGAGCGACCGCCGTAGCCTAAGACCATAGAGCGACAACCAAAACAATCAAACCGTATTATAAAAATGTCTTGCTATACCTGTTAAAATTTACATATATGTATGCGCATATTAATAAAATTCTTTTGCACATAGGGTTCTCTTGAAAACTTTTATTTTAAATTATTTTTCTTTTTTTTACGTATTCCGGATTAAACTATATTCTTCATAGTAAATTTTTTTATTCTATACTTTTGGTTGTTAAAGCATGCAATATTTTAAAAAGGCTTTCGCATCTGAGTAAGAAGGCCGAATACTGGGATGAACCCAAAACGCAGATAATTTTATCCTTGCAAGTCGCCGGTTTGTAATAACCACCAGTTACCTATTTATTTATTTTATTTTATTTTTTCTTCTCTTGATCGTCTCAGGAAAATATAATTTCTTCCTTTTTTTTTTCTTTTTAAAAAAAATATGAGCTCTATTTACATAGACCGCATCTCTCGACCGTCGGTAGCCATTAAAGAATCACGCTTCTACAGGGAAACCGAAAACAGAAAAAATAAGAATATTAAAAAGGACGAGATTTCTCTTCGTGGACCTTAAATTAAGTACCCAATAGTGATTTGGCGTGATTCATTCTGAAGAAGGAGGGGGGAAGGGGAAAGAAATGATTATTTTTTTTTAAAAATGGCGGGAACTAGACGATTATTACCCTCCAGAAGGGGAAAAAAAAAATTGTTTTCCTGATTTTAATTCGAGCTACTTTATGTGTATTTTATTACGACTCGAATTTCATTTTGTTGTACTTAGTTTCCTTTGTGGTATACATATTCATTTCTTTTGCGTGCCAAAGTATTTTATTAAACCTGGAATTAAAGAGCGATGCCAGAAAAAGGGCGGGAAAAATTGGAATTTGAAATTTCACGTCTGGAGAGAATGTCTAGACTGCGTTTGATGGACATTTGTGTGTTCACTTATAGGCTGTGCTCTTCGTGTCATTCGCTCTACGTAGTTCGTTGATCTTGGAAAAGTATCAAAGAAAGTAGAATTTCTTTCTTTTTTTTTAGCGAAGAATTTAGGGAATATTTAAAAATTTAATCAATTCCATAGGCAATTTACATTCCACAAGTTTAAATTATGCAATTTTGTGAAAAAAAAAATTTATTTTGTAGAAAAACATCAATTCTCATTTATTTTGCTGGCGTTAATTTTTAAAATTCTGTAAGTATTTTTTTTTTTACGTTTTAGGGGGAAGGGGTGTTTCTAGGCTAAAGCAAATTGTAAAATGCCATATTTAATTAATTCTAAGATACACGCGTGCATTATTTATTTTTTATGTCGTATGACATAGCATAAAATATATGGCAACGTAATTAATTATTTAATTCCAAAATTTTGATTTGATTTACTTCATTTGAACTGCCTATAAATTTTTTATTTTCTTACATTCAATAATATCATGGTTTGCTTCATTTGAACTGTCTATAAATTTTTTTATTCCTTTCATAAAGCATTTATAGATAAAACTCAATTCAAGCTATTGTTGGTTATAAATATGGAATAATATTCTATACAAAAACTACCTGTTTTAAAACACAGTTGCAATACTGCCTACTAAGGCTAAATTTAGAACCCAATAGGTGGTTCTATGGTGGCATGAACTTGACTAAAGCTAAAGCAATGTTATGTGCTCATAACACCTAATTTCTGATAGAGAATCCACATAACAAACCTCTTAATAATAACGATTCAATGAACAATTTTTCCTTTTTTGTTATATACATAGAATTATCCTTAGTATCCTTAATTAGTACAGCTGCCTGATGGCAAATTGGCTAGCGTTCTGGCCTTTGGTCCTTCAGGTTCGAATCCTGGCAGTGGCATGAATGTTTGTGAGTGGTTTGGAATCCACGTTAAACTGTAGGTCTCAGTCTGATTAACCTAGCGTGTGCAAAAAATGACAGCAGAGCTACTAACCAAACTTTAATTAGTACTGGTCAATTTAGAGCCACTCATTGGTTTTCAAATTTAACTATGTGACATGATCTTGTCTAAAGCAATGCTACTTCCTCTTAACTAGTTTCTGATGGAGAAACTATGTAACAAACCTCTTAATAATAACGATTTAATGAAAAAATTTTCCTTTTTTGTTATATACAAAAAATTATGTATTGAAAAACCTATTATGGATAAATATATAAGTAAACTTTAATATACAAAATGAGTTTCGCTTGTTGATTTTATTTACTCATATATACCGGTTTTGGCTTAAATTCGAGAAAATCGGAGTTCGTGTGTTGCATGTAACTAACTCCCTACAGTTCTTTCAGTTTAAATGATGGTGAAATGGATTATGCGAATAACAAATATACTGCTGATAAAATGTAAAACAAAAAAATAAGTTTAAAATAACTATTAAATTGACACTTTAGTTAATTATAGCATATATAATTCCTTTATTGTCAATTCCTTTATTGTCCTTTATTGTCAAAACAATTATTTGGTTAATTTATACATTTTACAACATAACAGTTGCAAATTTTTATTTATTCAAATGTTATTTATTTATTTTGTCATATGTACAAAAAATTATTAATTAAATCTTTCATTCCTACTTCTGGAATTTTGTAACTGAAAACAATGTAACATTTTTTTCTTGATAAATTTACTCATTGGTTAATTAAGATTATATTTGCCGTTTTTATAATTGAATTTGAAAGATTTTTGTTTTCATTATGCAGAAAGATAAGTCGTTCATTACAGTTCAAGTCGTTATTACATAAGTCGTTCATTACAGAAAGATAAGTCTTGTTGATTAAAATTAATGTTAGATGAAGTGATAAGGATAACGATGTTAATCTTATCACTTTCATGTAACATTAATTTTTTTTTTTTTAACCATTCTTGGAATTATCATTTTATCTTTATTTTGCAGTCGATTTTTAAAATTTTTTTTTTTATGATAAATAAAAACATAGATTTTGATAACTGTGCTGTACATCTTGAAGAAGAAAATAAATAGAAATCTTGAAAAATTTTATTAAGTCATAAAAAAAAATGAACTACATGTAAATAGAAAGAAAACAATTATTTGGTTAATTTATACATTTCACAACTCTAACATAACAGTTGCAGATTTTTAAGTTCGAACTGTAGTGTAATTTAAAAATAACCCAATACATTTGTCACCTTTTTCTTTTTTCCTTCCAGATTTTGTGCTAATGCAATGATAAGCTTGTGGCGTTATTGAGTAAAACTTCCTATTTTAGAACATCGCTTTTTATTGAACAAAAAGCGATGCTCTAAAATAGGAAGTTTTGATGGATACTATTTTAACATGGTATTATCATTAACACCTTTAATTTTGTTGCGCATACTTGTTTAGCTTTTTACTCTCATACTCTTTTTACCTCGTACTTGTTTAGCTTTAATTTTACCAAATAAACTAATTATCTTACTTGTTAAAAACTGTAAGGCAGACTTTTAAAATAAAAAATCCATCGTTAACGGCCACTTTAAATCAATTGAAGTATAAACGAAGCTCTTGGCTGCGGAGCATCCACACACATACTGTTCTAGATTATTGAAAGCATTGCGTTTGGTCTATGCCCAAATGCCTTTTTGTTTTTAAATTTTTTTATTAATATTAATATAAAAATTTAAAAAAAGGAGTATAAGAGCATATACGAATATATTCAAAAGGGAAAATAGGAAATTATAATTAATACATTGAGGAGGATGATTGAGCGGCCAACAAGTGCAGCTTGCTCTGTGGTACTAGAGAACACTAACTGAGAATTTTGAGAACAGTTCTAGGACTCTATTTTCAAATAGAGTAATGTCATAAATTGGGAAGGATCTATGTTAAGAACAGAATTACTAGTAAAAGGGATAGTCATAAAACTTTTTAGAGGCATTAAAGATAACGGGCGCATTGTTTTTGATTATATATATATATATATATATATATATATTTTTTTTTTTTTTTTTTTTGTATCTTGCTAAAAACTTTTTCATGCGATTAAAAATTCTAAAAAAAAAAAGAACTTTTAATGGTTATTTTATTACGTAATTAATTTTTTTGCAAGCTTTGTGTTACCACAGGTCTGAGTTCAGTCATATATAACAAAAATTATTATTTATTTTTTAAGAAGTTTATTTATTTTAAAGAGTTCTATAGTTATTAATGAATACATCCTGATTTATATCGAAACATTCATTTCAACTTTTCATCTAAAGTGTTTAAAACGCATAATGTACATATTGATTGTCTGTTTCAAGTGTGCTGAGGGACAGGTTCTACTTTCAGGAATCGCTTTAAAAAGTTGAAAAAGAAAAGAAAAATCAAGTATGTGCTGCAATAACTTTTTTAAAACATATTGCATGAATTCTTCATAATTTTTCTTTGTTAAATTTCGATTGTTTCGACAGAAAACGTACTTTAGAACATTCAGATGTCGATAAGAATCTAATTTTAGAAAATCGCCATCTGTTGAATATAAAGTGGATGCTATTTTAACCACACAAATCTCCGTTTTTAAAGTGTTGAATAAATAATACGCATAAAAACCACCGTATTTCATTCCCACGGAGTTGTCACACGACACCACTTCACTTTAACGGAATCACTTATCCCAAACGGAAATCGAACACACAGAATGCTTGTCGAACACCTCAAAGGAACAGGACTGCTCCCCTACAGCGATCTACTTGGGTGGCTGTCTTCTGGTAATATGTAAACACGGTGTCACGACGCTTCGCGAGTGATAAACGAGAAAAAATTTGCGACGAACCAACGACGGGCGTGGACAGATCTACTGTTTAGAGGAACAAGGGTTTGCTTCAGAACACGAGTTTGATTCGGTTGAACGAGACACTTCTTCCAGTAATCGCGCAAGATTGAATTGCCAGACGGTTTTCTTTAAAAAAAAAAAGTAAAAAAAGAAAGAGCTATCTATCTCCCTGGTGGCATATAAAGAACTCTGTAATAGTTCTTAAAAGGTACCACGTGCACACTTTCGGTTGACAGGCCAGATTTTTTTTTTTTTTTTTTATTGCTCGCTTCTTTTGTGCTTTCAAGTGTTTACAGAACAGTGGATCAACGTTCGCTTGAGTAACGTCTGACTCAATCGCACCTTGGAGTTGTTGGCTGTGGTTGGTTTAAGTAGGGCCAATTTAAAGATTGACCTTTGACTTTGTTATCTTAAGGGTCAGTCTTGAACTTTAAGAATAAAGGGTTCAGAGCCACTGTGGAAACATATTAAATATACACTAGGTAATGTAAATATTTGACACACATATCTCATTAAAATCGCATTTTTGTTTCTGTCCTAATTATTAATAATTCATTGATAATGATGACGGTAATTCATTGGTAATGATTACTTCTTCAACTTTAATTATCTTACTTGTTAGAAACTGTAAGATATACTTTTAAGATTTAAAATTTTTTAATTTAGATTTTTAAGATTTAGAATTTTTTTTTTCCAAAAAAAGTGTTTTATAGTTATTGAATACTAAGTGTGTACTATTTTAACATCATGAGTTATATTGAAACATTCATTTCGACTTCCATGTAAATACTGCTAATATTTGCTATCAAAATGTTTATCTTCGTTTTAAAAATACAAAATTCGATCCCAAAATTGCCTTCAAAATAACTTGTTATTTTGAATTGGAAGTTTATAAAACAAACGAGTTTTCGTTATTTTAAAAATGAAAACGAATATATTTACATACCCAAAATACTGTAATACTAATAGGAAATGTTTCTTTTTAAGATTACTTATGTTATTCACGAACCACTGTTTTAAGGTACTTAGATGCTTTTAAATTAATTTTTAAAATTCATTAGAATGTCAGTTATTCTATTTATTCTTTTAACCTATTTTTATAAAAAATATTTGTTTAAATAATAGATTAAAAGAAGAAAGCTATATATTTGCTTATTATTTGCTTATGAAGCCCTATATTTAACCTATTTTTTAGCCTTGTTTATGAAGCCCTATTTTCTAGTCTTGTTTATGAAGCCCTATTTTCTCGTCTTGTTTATGAAGCCCTATTTTTTAGCCTTGTTTATGAAGCCCTTTATTTAACCTATTTTTTATCTTTTACTGTAAGGGGAAGAAAAAAAAAAAAAGCAATTTTAGAATTTTTACTAATAACCTTTTAAATATATTTTATTATAATTCATCCAGCTTTAAATCAAAAAGTGAATTAATGTATTTTATTTTTTAGGTCTGAATGTGTTTGCTTGTAATATATAAATAGATTCCATTTTTGAATATTTAATTATTTGTCTATCTATTTATTTATATGTATTTTTTAAGAATATGAGTAATTGTTATTTTTTAAATCATTTTAAAACTTTTTCCTTCTTTCCATTTCAGTTTTTTGCACTATGTTGAAATCACCCCATTAACACACTGCCTACAAAATGGATCCTTCAAAATTACAGCAACTAGTCCTTTTCTTTTTCCTCGCATTACCCGCATTAGCCCGTGCAGACAAAATCCGACGACCCGAGGACAAGCAACAACATAGTGCATTCCTTCCTGATGTGCCAAATTATCAAAAGTAAGCATCATTCTTTTACCAGCTGTTTCATTAACACATATGAGTAATTTGAGTTTTTGTATTTATTACAGTTAAATGCTAAATACTTAGAATTCTACCTCTAGAAAATTCTATTTCTCTCTCTCTCTGGTATGTTTAATATATACATACCTGCTAACTTTTAATGAATTTACCATAATGTTTGAAATAACTATTAATTTAGTATTAAGTACCATAATACTTGAAGTAACGATTAATGCAGTATTAAGTACCATAATGTTTTAAATACGTTTTTGCGGAAACATAGAATGTTACAGAAGGCATTTGGTGAGCATTCGTATATCGGAAAGAAATGTTTACAAGTGGTATAAACAGTTCAAAGAAGGCAAAGAAAGAGATAAAGACGAAGAGCCCTCTGGTCGACCACCAACCTCAACCGACGAAACTCACGTCCAAAAAATTAAAGATTTAGTTCTTGCAAACCGTCGATTTACAATTAGAAACCTTGCTGATGATGTTGGAATTTCAAAATTCCATTTTAAAAGATGTTTTGGGTCTCAAACGTGTCAAATCTCGATTGGTACCGGAAACACTGAATGTGCCTGCTCACAATGCATTGATTCTTCGTGACTTTTTCGCCAAAAATGAAACCCATATCGTTCAACAACCACCGTATTCACACCGTGAGACTTCTGGCTATTCCCTAAACTCAAAAGACCACTCCGTGGACACCGTTTTGAGTCGATTGAACAGATTCAACGTGAATCGGCGCGCGCTTTAAAGGCCATCCCTGCCAAAGACTATTTAGCATACATTGAGGATTGGAAAAAAAGTTGGCATAAGTGCATTGTATCCTTAAGGGATTACTTTGAAGTAGATGAAATAAATTTGGAAGAATAAATAAAAAGTTTTTGAAAAAAAAAATTTTTTTTTTTCCCCTTACTTTTTGGACACAGTAGTACCTTTTAACTTTTAATGAATTTACCATAATTTTGAAGAAACGATTAATTTGGTATTAAGTACCATAATATTTGAAGTAACGATTAATTTAGTATTAAGTACCATAATGTTTAAATATATTTATACCTGCTAACTTTTAATGAATTTACCACAATGTTTGAGGTTACCGTTCGTGCTTTAAGATTGGCTATTCATTTTTTATTACGATTTGAAACATTTGCGATAATTTCGTATAGAAATTGTGAAATGGATAGAAACTCATCATGAGAATAAATTATGTGAGGTGTTACAATCTAAAGACATTAAAAACAGAGAAATTATGCGTTAAAAGTTTATTAATGATTCTAATATTAAATTTGTTTACATTAAATAAATCATCCCTGCTTTCAAAAATTGTTTTATGTTTGAAGGAATATAGTATCAGTCTTAGAAGAACGTTAAACAATTTACGAATGCCGTTTTATAGATGATTTTTTTTTTTGGTCTCGTTTGTGGAACGATAGTTTAGCAGAACTATTTTATAAAGCTACTTATGTGTAATTAATTCAAATGATATAAATATTTATGGATTCGTTTCAAGAGAAAAAAATGTTTTGATGTAATCTTAATGTTCAACAATTCTGCCATTGATACAGTTCATATTCTTTAATCTCTGTAGTTTTTAAAACATATCGAATTATATAGAAATAATTCTATTTTCTAGTATAATTTATTAAACGTTTTGCCGCATTTCTATTTTTTTTATTCGAAAGTTGGATTGGTTTGTCGCTCTACGGCCATCTTGTGCACACTTTGAGCTGAATAGATCGGGACCTACAGTTTAACGTGGATCTCGAACCACTAACAAACATCCATGTCCCCGCCAGGATTCGAACCTGAAACCTGTAGTATCAAAGGTCAGAGCACTAGCCAATTGGCCATCAGGCCGCAGCGAAAGTTGGAATTTAATGATTAAAATTTTATTGAATTTCTCCGAGATCTCATGATTGAGATTGGATCATAACCTTGACAAGAACATTGTATTAAAACAGATATATATGATATAATTTATAAGATACTATTATACTTATATATATTATACGTAGATAAATTATACCGATATAATTTATATGTGCTTTCAATATGTTGGTTAATGCATGCTATATAGTTATGTCAGGATCACAATGTCTTAGTTGTCATCATGATTTGAAATGAGCATTGCTGGGTGTAGCGTTTAGGGAAGTAGTTTCACATCCAACTCTTTTCCTCCTCAAACAAATGAGAACTATTTGGCTTACAGATTTATCATACTCGTTCCCGATATAGATACGATTTGACTTGACTCTCGGGTTTCAAAGTGAGCTTCCCCGATTCGGTAGCCTTATGCATCTTCAAGATGTTCCAGCTCAATATGCATACTATAAAAATTCCTTTTATTTTGTTAATCTCTTAATAATGGATTTAAAAAGAAAATTTTTTAAAATTAATATTTTAATTTTTTTAATAATAAATAAAATCAATTCAATATGTTTTATTTTTATGGTTGTTTTATTTTAAAATAAAATAATCGAATAAAAGTAATCATTGTGAACATTTAATCACCATGCACAACACTATATAGTGAACACTAAATATTTCCTACCTTTTTTGACAGTGGACCATATGACTATGATTCCAATAGATACTCATCCCGCAATATATTTCCAAGAAAAGAAAGTAGATTAAGAAAATTTCCTCAACAGCTCCGAGACAAGAAACCGAATGTGATACTGATAATCACCGATGATCAAGATATTGAATTAGGTACGTTGTTGTCTAATTTTTTTTAAAATTATCTTTGAAAGTAAAGACATTTTATTTAAATATTTCATTAAAAAAAAGAGTTTCTTTAAAAGTTTATGCATATAATGTTATACTTCATCCATGCAGATTGAACATATTTCATAATTATCTTTATTTTTAATTGATTAACCACATGAGATTCAATTTCAAATGAAAAATTCATTTTTATACGAAATTTAAAATTTTTGTAATTGAAGAGTATTTTACGATTTTTTTTTTATATATCAAACAGATCTGTAGAAAGTATGAAAACAAATTAAATTTATTTTAACCATTTTGAAACTATTGTCCTATTTGTATAGCTATTGAATTTTTCAAGAAAGTATCAACACCAGATTGTTGAAATGAATTTTATAAACAGTTGACAAAGTATTTTTTTCAACCTTCTTATTTTAGAAGAATTAATTTAGTAATAATTTACCTATTACATTGTTTAAAAAAGATTTTGCATTCTAATTTTTAAAAAGCCATATTGTTTTATTTATGAAGTAACACTAATATAAAATGTATATTTTTACTAATTTTGATATCCTTGTAAATTTTTCGGCAATGATTATCGAACTGTTGCAGCTACTTGGATCAAATATCTATTTCAATGGATAAATTTTAAAATATATGTTGCTTAAAAAAAAACATGACTATTTTACTTGCTTATTTATTAATAAATATGTAAAACAATATAAAATAATTTAATCAACTTTTATTCAACCGGAACAAGTTTAAAAGCTTAGAAATTACTTTCTATTTTTAGGAAAAGCATGAAAAGCTTCAACAAGCTCAAGTTTTGATTATAATAATGAGTTTTAAAATTACCAATTAATATTGTTTCCTATTTATAGGATAATTCAGATTTCTTAATTTTCAATACAATATTGATTCCTTTTGTTTTGGCTGTTACTGAATCTCGATTGAAAAGCAGATATTTTTAAAGAACTTATTTATTTAGAGAAATCCTAATATATTTTGATTTTGAGTGTTTTTCCTTAAAAGCTAGGCCATACATTAGTTGATCAATTGCATTTAAATGTTAAAATTATTTTGTCAGAGAATGATTAAATATTAATTTGTTTCAATATTATAGATTAATTGAGAGTAATAAAATTGGATTTTTATTGCCTAACATTCTTTATACTTTTATATTACAAAAAAATTGCTTCTCATATATTATTAAAATACAATAATTTGAATTATCCAAATAACTAAATTGCAACAATGTTCCCCGCCCCCCGCAAATGTAGCTGTCAAATAGACCGTGATCTTATTGCAACAATGTTTAATTTAATAAAGAAAAGAGTATGGGAGTTTTATTTTTTTCTTATTATTAACGAAATACTAAACTGGTAGAATGTGGAAGTTTGAGAATCATTGTTCTGAGACTTTAATCTGATTTTTTACTCAATGTTTGCTGTCTGGATCATCATAAATCAAATATTAAGATTTTTTTTTTTTAAATATTGATATTTCCTTTCAGGTTCTATGAATTTTATGCCAAAAACCTTAAGAATCCTGGGTGATGGGGGAGCTCATTTTTCCAATGCATATGTCACAACCCCCATGTGTTGCCCTTCTCGAAGTTCTCTGCTCACTGGTCTCTATGTTCACAATCACCAAGTGCATACAAATAATGACAATTGTAGTTCCCCATGGTGGCAACAGGAACATGAGACTAAAACTTTTGCTACATACCTTAATAATGCTGGATATAGAACAGGTATGCTATTTTTTTATTCTATGAATTTTCTAATATAATTTTGAAATATTTAATGTTTTCTTAATCGTAAAAAAAATTATAAAATAAAATATTAATTGAGTGCAATAAGTTGTAAATGATTTCATAATGTTACAAATATATCCTGAACTTTTAAAATAATGATTTGTGAGCTAAAATTATTTATTCTCCAATAAAATGTTAAGTTCTTCTGTTATCTATCATTCAATGAGACATGCTTTAAAAAGGAAGTTATTTAGGGATAAATTGAGTTATCAAATTTAATCTAAACATATTACATTACTCATCTTATTTGATGTGTCTAGGGCATTTTGGTTTCTAAATGAATAGTGGAAGTAGATTGTATTTGTAAGTCATTCTAAGAATATTGCTTTTATGACAGAAATAATTTTAATTTTTGTCTGTTTTCCTCAGTACATTTCAAACTTGATATTCTTATGAAATATCTAGTTTAATCTGAAATTTTCTTCCACATCAGATCAACTTATTTGTGCTATGCTCATTTAATTAAAGGCAAAAATTAAAAATGACAGTTTTAAATTAAAATTAAAAGTAAACATCACATATTGTTTACTTAATATGGTTAATCACATTTACTGTTTCCAATTTCAAATTATCTTATATTGTAAAAATCCTTTATTAAAGGTACAAAATATGAAAAACATTAAATCTTTTTAATATTTGTAGAATAAATAGGATTTTTCTTTATTTTAAATTGTATATAAAATATAAAGAAAAACAAATTGAATTTGTGCATACCATTTGTTCAAAGTTTTATAGTAAATTGCATAATATAAATTTAAAAAAAAAAAAAAAAAATTTTTTATTAATGAATGACTTAAAAAAAAGATTTTATGCTTTTATTCTTTATAAAATACATTTTTTTTTTTCAAATTGAAATTTTACTACAAAAAGGTTTTGTCTTGCATGTTTTAATATTTGAAAAAATAAAGTTTTAATGACTAAAATATCAATATTGGTATAATAGTAATGGAATTTATTATATAAGAGGCATTTATTAACTTCATGTATAATTTTTATAGCTTACTTTGGAAAGTATTTGAATGAGTACAATGGCTCCTACATACCTCCAGGTTGGCGAGAATGGGTTGCTCTAATTCGAAATTCCAGATTCTACAATTATTCCATTAATGTTAATGGAAACAAGATAAAACACGGAGATAATTATTATAAAGATTATTATCCAGATTTAATAGCTAATGACAGTATTAGTTTTCTTCATAGATCTAAAAGGTAATTTAATGATTTTTGCTTATAGTTTTGGTTCATTATTAGAAATATTTTTGCTTATTTGAAATATAAGAAAAAATAAAAAATATTTTGTGGGAAATTAGATAGCAGTGTGTTATTTTGTAAAATCAAAATGCCAATGTGCAATGATTCAAAATTTTCTAATTATAATTTTATAAACTATATTAACTGTTTTTAAATTACTAAATTATCTATATTTCTTTATTATTAAATTAATAAGGTAAAAATGAAAAGTCAGCCAAATCCTCACAAATATCTAATCATTTCATTGTCAAACCAATTCATAACTTATGGGGAAAAATGTTATAAAATTGTTGAGGAATTATTACAAAGATTTATTATTGTGATAGATTTATGTATTTTTTGTGTGGGAAAATCTACAAATTAAACAATATATTAGTAACATAATAACAAAATTTTTGGCCTGATTCATTTTTAAATTTAGCCATATGCTTTTTTTTAAAAAAGGAAATTGGTTTAACAGTACAGCTGAACAATTTCTGTAATTTTATAAGAAACTAATCTATGTATAGTGCATTTTGTGGTATATATTTATAACTTTCATCCACTAAAAAATAATTCATTTGGTTAAATTTCAGAATTAGTGTTAATTAGAATGTTTTTAGTTTTTTAATGAATGTATAATTATTTGACGGAATTGCATTTTAAATTTCTAGACACTTCCCAAATAAGCCTGTGATGATGGTTCTTTCCTTTCCCTCTCCTCATGGTCCTGAAGATGCAGCACCACAATTTCACCATCTTTTCAAAAATGTCACCACACATAGGTATGTGTTAATATTTTATTATTTAGATATGTTTTGAAATTTAATATATATTTTAATTCAATGTGCAGCATTGTAATCAGCCCTTAAAATCATAATTTAATAAAATAACATTAAGTTACCAACTGAAAATAAACTAAGTGATATTCCAATTAAGGAACTGTTTTAACTCTATTTTTTTATATTTTGAAAATTAAAATATCCTCATCCAAATTTAATTGTTTGTTTCATAAAATATAAATCTGAATTATAATTTCTTCAAAAATTCTAATAATTTTGTAATTTTTCTGTCTTAAAAGAATAAAATATAATTTTTTTTTATTTAAACTATATCTTGTCAGAATCTTAATATAAAAAAGACTTTTTTATACATCTTTGTATTTTCAAAAAACCTGAAATATAATATTACAAAATCAACATTTACTGCATGATTACAATGCAAATGTATGTGTATGCAACATACCTTGCATAAGTGAAAACAAAGGTGATGAAAGTCATAGAGAATATTAAATATTTTGTGAAATGATATAAGTTTGCATTTGTGTATGCCAGTTGATGATAATTTGTTTGTGAATCATTTTTAATTTTAGAAACAATTTATGATGTTTGGCAGGGAACAAGGCCACAAAATTCTAGAAATAGCATTATCTGGTGTATGATGATATCTACTGTGTATGGTATCTTTTGTTTGGTGCAAACAATTTCTATTGATGCAATAATGATCGAAAATGTTACTATCCTTAAGGATAGCATGTCAGAATGTGAGGCAAAGCAGGAACCATAACATACGTTGATCTGGTTTGATATAGGTTAATCCCGGTCCATTCCATTTTTGAATGCATCTTGCACCTCAAGTTATATTGTATGGAATTATTCACCTGTATATTCCTAATGGCTACTCATTTACCAGCAGTCTAAAAACAAAATAAATTCCTGTGGACTGAGGCATATTGTCACTAGACTATTAACTGACGTAGTGATGTAATCTGGTCATATGAAGCACTTTCAGTAACACATGTTCCAATGTTATCAGGGGGCACAGATAGGTGTTATTGTCTTGAGTATCCAGAAATCAGTGTTGTTCAGACTTGGTATTATGATGTTTTGGTGATTGCCATTGGTGCTAGTCAACACTTGGATGTAGACAATATACTATATTCCTATCCTGAATGACTACTTTGCCCTTTATGAGGATTTTTTTGGTGAGAGGCCCTTTTCACCTAACCACTTTACAAGACCATAATTGTACTGTGTATTGTTTCAGATGTATACAGGATTGATTCACAGAATGTTAATATCCCAAACCATACTTGGTCATCAATTTATTTGACTGTAATGTAATCTAGAAAATTTGGTATCTAGAGAAGCATGTTTGCTTTCATTAGCAGAATTGAAGGCCATATTGATGGACAAGTAAGCAAAAATCATCTGTACATGTTATGTAGTCCATATTGACAACAGGCTCATTGCACTCAAGCTATGATCAATGCATATGGTGATGTAACCATAAATTTTGATAAAACCTGATTTAATAATATTTTGTATTGAGTGTTTTAGTAGGATGCAATTGTGATATTTACTATTTAAGTGATGTTGCATAAATTTCAGGAGTAGTTTAATTTGTGGCGGTATTGTAAAGGTTGCGTAGTGTTATTGAAATCCAGACGGCAAAATAAAAGACGATAGTCAATTTTCACAATTACGACATGTTTATTCTACTTCGAACGCTTACTACGTTCTGTTTTTATTCTAGCGGGAAAATTCCCTTTCTTAACAGTGAAAGTAGAAGTCGTTCAATTTGTATTCCATTTTACATCAATAGGTGTCGCTACAAATTAACAACTAGCAAAGTGTAGGATTTTTTTTTTAGTAATATAAAGTGTTAACATGTAATTTTTGCTTTCATAAATTTATTTGCCGCATTTGTTTTTAATTTTAAATAGATTTAAAATTTAATAAGTAGACTTGTATATCATTGCCTTGCTATGTTGTATTTAAAATATTTATGCACAATTAATAGTATCCAAATTTATTAAAAATTATCCCATTAGCTTGTTTATACATTTTGCATTGTAATGTTTTATTTTTATGTTTTTTAATTGCTTTTGAAAACTTTTATGTTGAATATTTGATTTAGCTCAAAAATTATTTTATCCCATGAATTTTCATTTTTCTTACTTTGAATGTTTGCATTCTAGAACACCTAGTTGGAATTTTGCTCCCAATCCTGATAAACAATGGTTACTTCGTCATACTGGGAAAATGGAACCCATTCATGTAAAATTTACAGATGTATTGCATACCAAACGCCTTCAAACTTTACAATCTGTTGATGATGCTGTGGAAAGGGTATTTAAACTACTTGATCTTCTCAATTATTATTATTATTATTATTAATTTTGTGAGAATGAATTTACTAATATAATTTTTCAATGGTGCAAATTGGAGAACAGCTTGAAGACAAAATTTAGTTTTATGAATAATGTCCATTGTATTAAAATATGACTTAGTTTCATTAGAAATTTTAAAAAAAAAGCTACATTTTGTTTACTGTAGTATATTAACAAATTTTGCAATATAACTTTTAAAAAAATGATTATTGAAAGTTTTTTCATTTTATAATGAGTTTTTATCTAATTAAAAAATTTTTTTTTTAATTTAAATTATTATAGAATTTATATATGATAATTTTATGAATGTTTAAATAATAAAAATTAATTTTTTTTATAAAAAGTTATGTTCAGTTTTGCATTTCTTATTTTTAAATGCAATGGCATTTACATTAATATGCACTGATGAAATGTATTTCAAAAATAAGATAAACTTTGCTATTATGTTTGATTTTGTTTTGTTATAATAGAATTTAATCACATTTTTTATATTGTTAATTATTTCATTTGCATTCTTAGCAAATGCGATATATCTTGCCTTTATCTTATTTTTTCTCGACCCTCTGAAATATTACAATTGAACGTATAAATATTGGATATATTTAATGAAATTTAAAATGAAATAATTTATTAGATCTATGCCATGCAAATAGATGAATGGTTATTCAATTTTTATAAATAGTGTTTTATTATTGCATATGTTATTAGTATATTGTTCATTTATCAATAGTTTTATCCCCTAAGCTCTATAGAGAATTAAGATCACTTGGAGAGTTGGAAAATACATATATTTTCTACACCTCTGACCATGGTTACCATCTTGGACAATTTGGTTTGGTGAAAGGAAAGTCTATGCCTTTTGAGTTTGACGTTCGAGTTCCATTCTTTGTCCGTGGTCCCAAAGTACCTCGTGGAGTCAGGTGATGAAATTTTTTTTTAAAAAATGTTTTTATAATAAATGTTTTGATGTTTAGAATTGATAATTGTTTTTTATGAAGATTAAATTTTGATCTTAGAAAATGAAATTCCATTAACCAAATGTCAAATTTTACAGGGTGAACTGAAAAACACACACATAAATTAAATCAATTTTCAAACCTTCACTTGTAATAAATTTGTATAAGTTTTTAATTTATTAATATTTTCGAAACCAATATAGAAAAAAAAATTATATTTAATTTTTACTGAATTTATTTAAAATTTTCAATTTAATTTTTGCAGAACTACATCATCATATCCCTTTTGCAATGTATTTTGAATCAATTAATTATTTTATAGTTCAATTCAAAATCATTGGAAAATATACTACATTGTTAGAAAATATTTAATAAAACATAGCAGAGATTCTGGTTAAATTTTCACTGAAAAAAAAATTTTTTTACTGGAACTATGTGTACTTATTTAATAATTTTAAATTTAAACTTCGATTAATTGAAATCTATTCAAAAATTTTTAATTAATAAACAAATTCCTTACAAGATTTAACTTTAGAAATTTTGAAATATTTTTTAATGTTTACTTTTCTTGCTATCTGAATAAAAATATTATTTGCTTTGAATAGTTGAAAATATCAATCCCAAAATTGTTTTTTGTATATTGAAACTTTTTTAAAATTTGAATTTCTTTCATGGTTAGTTTCAGAACTTTAATATCAATTGCATTTTAATATCCATTTATTTAATTTAAGACAATTTCTGATTTGCAGAATTCAGGATATAGTTTTAAACCTTGATCTTGCACCAACGTTTTTGGACATAGCCGGTGTCGAGGTCCCCGAGCATATGGATGGGCGTTCTGTTCTCTCACTTTTGAAAGATGCAGATGCTTGGGCAAGGTAATTCTTAGCTGAAATAATTTTTTTAAATTTTACATCTTTCATCTTTTGTATTACTTTAATGAAAGGACAATTCAGTGTTGTGATGCAGATATTATAATTTGAACTTAAGTATTTATATGAATGTGTAACTGATCAACCAAATCCATTATGTAAAAATGTATAATTTGATGAATAAATCTTGTTTTAAGATTTATTGATTCTATTTGGAACTGGTTTAAAAAAATCTTCTACCATCTTTTATTAAGTAGACATTTGTGTAATTCATTTACAGTATCATTTTTATCAATAGAAATGCATTTGTTGCATGTATTTGGATTTTATCAGTTTGCATAAAAGCCTTTTTAAAGTGCATGGAAGCTATTTAATACATAATTTTATACTTGTTCATTCATCTCAACTTACTTATGTGTGTAGGTAGAACAAAAAAAAAAAAAAAAAATTTTTTTTTTTTTTTTAAAAATTTTTTGAGAACATCGAATTAAAAAAGTAAAACATAATTATAATTTAGTTTCAAAAGCTGTTTGCATTTCAATTTCTTAAAACTACAGTGGCGGCATATTTAATTTGGATTATTGGCTGAAAAAAATATGAATTAATAAACTCATTTTTTTGTTTATAGTTCCGGTCACCGTCATACAGAGGTTCGTCGGAAAAAGTCATGGAGAGATAGCTTCTTGATTGAAAGAGGGTAAAAAATTTGAATTAATAAATCAAACTTATTTACAAAAAATTAATTGTTTTAAACTAACAATTTTTTGTTTCGGAGCTAATTTAATAAACAGAAATAACAATATATAAATTAAATGATTTCATATTACTTCTTACATTTATTTAATATGGTGATATTATATTATTTGATATATCTTCTCAATGAATGTATTTTTGATAATTTTTCTGATGTTATTATCATGAAATTTAGGATGTTATAATAAGAGGCATATTTTGTTGTAGCTTTAATGACTTTAAAAAAAAATGTGATGTAAATAATCCTTTAAATGTCACAATGCCACTTTTTATCTACACTACTAGCCATTAAAATTGCTTCACCTAGAAAGCGGCACGCTACACACATAAAATTTGCTTTATAGTTAAGAACATGCTGTGTTATGCAAATGATTAAATTTTCAGCACATTCATGCAAATCAGACGGCAGCAACGCCATCTACATTGTGTATAAAAACAGATGTTTAAAAGTAGTTTTCTCAAATTCCAGTTATCATGTGAGCGTTTTTTATGGCTAAGAAAGTTCTAAAGTTTCGTGTAAGAAGGGAAAATGCCTACCAGCACAGGGCTGACTTTGATTGAGGAAGGATTGCAGCCTACCGGGATTGCGGATTATCGTCAAGAATTCATGATTGTCGGCCGAATATGTAATCAAAGAGTTCAGGACGGTATCGGAACGTCATGCGAGATCTCAGAGGCCCCCATCCCGAACAGACGAGAAGATGCGCTCATATCTATCTTGGCCACAAAGGATCTTGCAGCCACGTCACTAACCGTGAGTCAAGAAATAGAATCGTTTGCAAGACAATAAATGTCTGCTCGAACAGTTCAACGACGTTTGCAGACTCGTGGACTGTCGGCATGGCGACCATGGCTTTAGCTACCCTTGACGTTGGTCACAGACAGGAGTATCTTCAATGGTGTAATCAATGCTGAACCTGGATGGAAGAATGGTCACATATCATCTTTAATCCCGATTCTGTATACAGCACTATGGTGGCCGGATCCTGTTTAATCGTATCTCGGAGAACACACATTGCCAGCTTGCATTCGACATCGTCGTACTGGTCCATCCCTTGGAATGATTATATGGGTGTCATTGATTGTCACTATCATCTCCTATTCTTATTCTTGGCTCTTTGAGTAACAACCACATTTAGTGAATAGCAATTACATTTCTGATGTGTTAAGGTCTATGGATCTGCCCTATCTTCGAGATCTCTATAACGCCATGTTTTAGCAGGATAATGTATGGTTGCATGTTGCCAGTAACATCCTGACCTTCCTTGATACAGAATATGTTCGACTAATAGCCTGGATAGCCTCCTGACCAACTGAAAAGGTGTTATCAATACTTGCTAGCAATTGTCACAAAACCACTAGCCATCCACTACTATCGATGAACTCTTGGCATATTGTTGAAGCTGCAAGGATTGCGGTCCCCATACATGCCATAAATCTCTTGACTCCATGCCTAGGCAGAAAAATGCTGTTATTACTGCCAGAGATGGCTGCTCTGAGTTCTGATTTCTCAGGATCTATATTTGCTCAGGTTCTTTGCTGAGTTATCATATTTTCTCAGGTTCGAATTTGCTCTAAATTTAATCATTTGTTCTTTTCATTATTAATATATGTGTCCAATAAATATTATTCTGTTATTTGCATTCCTTTCTGGTGCAGCAATTTTAATGGCTAATAGTGTATATTGGTGAAATGGAAACTTGTTTGTAGATTTTCATTTAAATCAAAATTAAGTTAAATGATCTGCAGCATTTTCTAAAGTCAATAAAATCTTAAAATCTGATTCTTTTTCTTTACAATAATGTTTTATTTTCAGAGCAAATATAATTAATGATCAAATCTTCAAATAAAGTTATTAAGATTCTTATTTGAATGCCACAGCACTAGAATATTATTTTTAGTTAAATTTTTGAGAGGTCTAAAATTTTCTATCCAGTACATAAGCATTGGCTATAATTTGAAATCGTCTGCTGTAAACATTCTGCAATAGCAATCTGCACAGTAAAAATCACCTATATTAGATGTATTATTATTAGTGTTAATCATATCTTAGAGTTAACTTTTGTAAATATTGTGCAATGAGAATAAAATCAACTAAATCAAATAAAAATTGAAATATAATTTTTCATATTCTGTTGTTGTATGGTATTTATTTATTTTTACACAATGTAATAATTATACCCCATCTTGTAATTCATATATACCTCCAAGTTCTATTCCAAGCTGGAAATGTTTTATTCTCATATGAATAATTCTTAAGATAATATATTTGTTTCCTAAACTGTTAATTTTTAAAAACATTGAAATTTTTGTTCTTATTGTTAAATTATATTTATACAATATTATACCTTGATTTTGATAGGCTGGTTTTGAAGGATAACAGTAATAATAAGAAAATTATTCAAATCTTAATGATTTTATCTTTATAGCTTTTTTTTTTTCTTTATTTTTCTAATATCATTAACATTTTTGTGTCACTTGAAGATATGAGATAATGTTGATTAAATATTTTTTAATTAATATTATGTTTTGATATTAATGAAATTAATTTGCAGATAGTTTTGAGGATAATACAAAATAAATCAAGCCTGCTTATTTTCACAATTTTAATTATTTATGTATGGTATTTATTTTAATAATAGTAATAATATTTATATTGAAAACCTTTCCTTTCTGGCTCATATTTTATGTACCTGTAAATATTTAAAATGTAATTAAAAATTCAATATTTTTTCTCAAAATAGTGTAGTCAACAGCCAAAGAAAGAATGCAAGGAATTTATATCCAAATATATCTCCTGTCTTTCCTAAACTCACAAAAGATCAACGGTTAGCTATAGAATGTCGGAAACCTCACTATTCCTCTCCTTGTAAATTGCATCAGGTATTTCATGTTCTATTTTCTTATTTATTTTCATGTTATTTTTAATATAATTAATTTATGCGTCACTGAGAGCTGTTTCTTAAATATAAATATAATCATTAATATATAAAATATCTAAATATACAATCATTATATATATAATTATATAAAATATCATTAGATTATATTTGTCATGACTATTGAATCATAAAAAATTGATTTTTTTTTTATGATTCAATTCTTATTAAAATCTATAGCAATACATTGTAAAGTGTTTTTCCTAATGTTTTACATGTCTTTCTTAGAAATGGGAATGTATTCATGATGGAATCCGTTGGCGAATCCAAAAATGCCGCTTACAATTTCCTAACTCCAATGGTTGCATTTGTCCCAATCCTGATGAAGACCTAGAGGATTGGGATTTTGGAGAATTTCAAAAAAGACCAGATTCCCTTCTGATGCTTCCTCCTAAAAGGCGCAAGCATCTTATTCAAAATGATGAAACAGATAATTTATTTCTTGTGAAAGGTAAATAATTACGAATGAAATTTGATAAATAAAAATTAAAGTTTCCCATGTGATCTGAGAAATTAAATTTGCCATTTAATTTTTTTTTTAGTTTTGCATATCCATTATTTAAATGTATCATATAATATGTAGCAGTTTAATGAAGTTCAAGTAGTTAAGTCTTTTGGATTAATAGGATAAATTATTCTTGTTTGTATATTACATCTATTATCAGTTTTATTGATACTTATATTATATAGATATGAGTCTTTATATATAGGTATATTTTAGATTACCAGGAAAAAATAATCTTTTCATTTCATGAACTTTTTAATTTTAGTAGTTTACTTAAATTCATTTTAACAAAATTCTTTTATAATTTATTTTAAAATTTCTAGCTGCTATAAAAATTATATATTATCATTTTTTTACAACTTAATTTATAGAATCCAAATCTCCAAAAAATTCTCGCTGGAAGAGATTTTCAAAATTTAATGAAAAATTTGATGTGAGTGGAATTGAAGAACTGTTTCTCCTTTTAGATGCTACTGTAGGAAATAGAACTGAAGTAAGTTTTTAATATAAAAAGGTTTATGAAATAAATAGCTTCTTTTCTATTATTAATGTTGAAAAAAAATATATAAATATTTTAATGTATTTATTTTTGCTTCTGAAAACAATTAACTTACAGTTTTTTAAAAATAATTTATAAATTAAAATAAATAAATGATTTATGTGTTCGAATAATGAAAAGGTGCATTGTAAAATTTTTGTTTCATTGTTTTAAATTTCATTCATGAATATGATATTTTCATTTTTAATTTTCTATATGAAATACAATTTTTTAAAAAATCACACTTAAGGGAAGGTTATTTTAAAATAGTTATTTTGTTATACAAATAAAAATAAATATTATACAAAAATATAACTGTATTTTCATATATATATATATATATATATACACACAATGTCTATCTTATTTAAATTACTTCACTCCTTGTTCTCTCTCTTCAACATTATACTTAAAGTGCAATATTACATTCACGAAATTCAATCCTATTGTCTGACAACTGCTTTATGAAGCAATAAAATTTATTAATATAGAAAAACATTTATTTTTAAACTACCATAAAAGAGAAAAATTGAGTACTTCATTTTGTCTGTAATTTCATCCTAAGTTAATTCAGAAATTAAATGTATTTGTATACATAATCCATCATATAAAATATAATACTTATTTTTATTTAAAAAAAAATATCTTTTCAAATATATTTAATTAAGAAACAAAACAGCTGTATTCTCTTCATAGAAGGAAGTAGGTAGGTGCTTGCATTCCTATTTGCTATCAACTGAACCATCTTCAAAGTTCCAAAATCAAATAGATACATTCAGTATATATATTTATTAGTATAGTTGGATTGATATTTCATATATCCAGAATGTATTTTTTTGCAACAGATAAATCATTTCAGTAGATTTAGTTTTAAGGTGTTAATTCATAATTTTTTTAAAAAAGTTTTAGAAAATTTATAAATATTTTCTTTTTTGAAATGGGTGAAACATCATTTATTATGAAAGAAAACTGTTGGTGAATATAAAAATCAAAATCTGTCACTAATAAATGATCTATTACTGATCCATATTATGTAAATGCCTGTTAACATTTTTATGAAAATTTACAGTTTTCCATCCAAATAAAAAACAAATATTTTGTGTAAGAATCAATGATAGCCACAAAATTTTAAATAAAATTGAAAGTTTTTATACCTTTCGTAAAGTTAAAAACCATATCAAACAGGACATTTCAGTGAAAATAAATATATACCCAATATTGAAAAGTATACGGTTGCATGCATTTAAAGAAATACAGCATTTGGTGATTAATAATTCATAAAAGTAAGTTTTAAATAAATTAAGCAGTTTTAATTCCAGAAAATAAATTTCTGAACTTCTTAGGACTAATTATCATTCCTAATCTTAATAAATAAGCAATTTTTTATTGCTCATTTTTATTTTCCATATACAAGTGATTCAAAGATGTGATTTAGTTACGAAATGAAATAAGATGACTTATTTATTTCTCTAAGTAGTACTCTAAAAATCCCCACAGTATAATTATGATGATTTAGTTATGTCATGGTTATGATAATGAAACCATGAAAAATTGCAACTATCTTTACTACTTCATAACTACTATATATTTTAAATCATAATTATTATATTATATTTTATAAATAATAATAATAATTAAAGCCACCAATGAAATATAAAGTAATGAAGAATTACCGTCCCATACATGATTGAATAATAATATTTACAATTCTTTTCAGTTTAAAATAGCTAATGACAATCCTATAGAAGGTTCAAATGAAGAAGAACTCTTGCTCTTCACTGAATCCACCATCTTTGAGGAACGAGAAAAACGAGAGACTGCTCCCTCATTCCAACTTGGGATTGACAACGAATGTGTAACATTGCCCAATGGCAATAAGACTTGTTTTGATGATAAGTATCAAACTCCTGGCCAGTGGCATGAAAGGAAAGAAAAATTGGATGGTATGATAAAGAGACTGAAGCAACAACTGGAAGAATTGAAGGTAAATGAAGTTTTTTTTATTTCTATTTTTCAATGTTATATCATAAAATCTTAATAATGTATGCCTTTTTACTTAACTCTTGGAAATAAACTTTCTCTTCTTCTTTTTTATGGCACTGAAATAGTTTAATTTTTTTTGGAAAACTAATATTTGATTTATTATTTTATGGCATTTATACAATAATAATTTATTTGTATTCTTATCAAATACTTTCCCTTCTATGAAATGTTGATTTACATCCCTATGTTATATTTCTTCATATTTATATCAGCATTTAGTCTCCTTAGTTTTAGATATTTTTTAATTAAAAAAAAAAGATATGGGGTTATTTTTGAAATAATAATATACCTTATTATTCATTGTATGCTCTCTCATTTATTATTTTGTTCAGTAAACATTTATGTTGTTCAGTAAACATTTAAATGATAAAATGACTCATAGCTAAAATAATTAAAATACACAATTGTTCAAAATTATTATTTTATTATAAGGCAAAATATTTTTTGCAATGAATGTATAAAAGAAGTGAAGCAGGGAATCTATAGAAATAAAAATGATTTTATTCAGCATAGAGACTTTTCTATCTAGATGTTTTAGGTGATAAATAAAATTTCATTTTGATTTCAATGTCAATTTTGATTGCAAAACTAATTGTTTTAGAAAACTTAATAAAACATGAAAAAGTGATTTCAGCATTAAAAACAAAAGTAGTTTGTGTAATATGCTGAAATATTTTACAGATTTAAATTTATTAAAATACAGAAATATTTAATATAATGCAGTAAATGTCATACTATTTTAAACAAGAAAACTAAATTATTTGTACTTAATAGGGATATTGACAGTAAAACAAGACAACCATATAGAACTACAAATAAAAACATAGAAAGTAAAGAGAAATTTTTTTTTTTTTATGAGAATGTTGTAATACAAGTATACTTGCTAATACATTTGCTTCGACATTTTATGGAATTCATGAGATAAACATGAGAAGTTAGATTCAGTAGAGAAGATAAGCTTGTCAATAGCAAGAGTAGATGTGCAAGATCCATCATATGACACAAAGGGATCTGTATTCTTAATAAATAAAAACAGCAGTTAATAAATTATTTTGAAAAACTGATATAACTTATTTTTTACATTTTATTACTAATTTTTGGTATGACTATAGTTTTAATAATTTTTTAAAAATTTTGTTTTGGTTATTAATTTAACATAAGGCATTATTCACATTTATTTATCAAATTTTATAATGTTGTAAGATAAAGCAAAACTACATTTCATTTAACTTTTTCAAGATACTATACATTTATATAACTGGTGAATGACAGTTTGAAAGCTATGTTTTGCAAAAATGTAAAATACTTTACAATTTTAATTTTTCTGTGTTTTATTTTCAAAATGAACAAAATTCTAAGTTAATTTTTTTTTATTATTATGTTTATTCATTTCTTTAAAGATTTTTTTACCATAAGAAAAATTGATACTTTTAAATCTTCTTTTATTATTATTGTTTATATAATGTGAAGGCATAAATGACAATAAAAATTAATATTATAATGATAATATTGTTTCTTTAGACAATCAGGAAGCAGTTAAAGAAAGTGAAACCACACAAGAACCAAGTTGGATCAGATCTCTATGACGTGAATGCTTATTCAAAGTCTTGTATTTGTGATCCTGAAGATCAAGAGAGATTCAAGTAAGAAATTGCTTATCTTGCAAAAATACTTTCAATATTTCTATATATTTAAAATAAAAATTTCAAGCTTTTGTGAATAGTTAAATTGACATAATATGAACTTTACAGCAACTTATACAATTATATTATTATTAATATTTTGGATAATTCAGAGGAAGAGATATTGTTTATTGTTGTTTAATTAGGATTGTTTAAAATAGTATATTGTTTTCTAACATTCTTATAAAAATGGCATACAGATTAGTTTTAAACAGGTTGAAAATTTGAACATATAGATTCTTAACTTCAAAGGAATACAAATTTAATTACTTTTGGTGGAAGAGCTATATTTAAAATGTCAACATGAGTTTAACACTTTTTACTATATTCAAGAATTAAAGATGTTTATCAAAAGAAAGCAATAAATAAAATTTATCTGAATATGACAAAACATGAACAATTATTTTTTGTTGAAAAAACTTTGAAAATTCTGCTCCAGCCTTTGGTGTGGCTCCATCTTCTAAAATTTAATCTTAAAGAGGAATCTTTTTAGGAAAACTACAAATTCATTTTTTAAAATTGTTTTTTAACTATACTAAAAATTTTGTTTTCAAAATGACTTAAAAAGTTTTAGGCTTACTTAAGAAACTTATGTGACTAAAATGTTCTACTGAATTATACAATTTTTCTTGTAATAACTTGATATCATTAAACTGTAGAGTATCTTAAAACTTGATTCAATAAGTTACTGCTTTTGTATGATGACATTATTAATTTCAAGTAGGAATAGAAATTTTCCAATAAGATTTCTTTTTAATAAAATGATAACAATCTTGTAGAAAAATAAGTGCATAAAATTAATAAAAAATATTTCGTGTAAAAATTACCAAAAATTCAAATTATGTTTAATGTTTTTGTTTTTAAAATAAAACTTGTAAAAATTCCTTATTCAACAACATTTTCAATAACACTTAAAAATTAATATTAACATTAATATTTCTACGTTAAAAATATATATCCCTTTACATTAGTTCTAATGAAGATTTTTTCACAAAAATCTCATTACAAAGAAACTGCAATTGATACATTTATTATCACAATAAAAAAACTAAAAATTAAATTGAATTCTTCGAATTATTAATTTGCGAATAAATGTAATAATACTGAATGATTTCATAATTTACCTTATAGAAAAGATTTTGTTAAATATTTTTTTTATAGATTCAACATCTTTGTTTTTTAAAAATTAGATAATTTTTATTTATTCTAGTATCAGATTCTTAAATATAATTTAATATGTTAAAACAGTAGACATAGTATGACCAGCTTATTTTATTTAAAAATATGATATATGTTCTGCAGCAGCTATTTTATATGTAATAGTTGACATATTGATTGAAGTATTTGTTAAAAGTAGGCAACATTTGAAGGATGAGCGAAGGCAGCGACGTGAGGATTTGAAACGAGAACGGCAACAACGAAAAGAGGAGCACATCAAAAAGATGGAAAGGAAGATGAGAAGAAAGACTAAATTCGAAAATATGACTTGTAATGCAGAAAAAATGAATTGTTTTACTCAAGATAATAATCATTGGAAAACTCCACCTCTTTGGACTGGTAATTAAATAATTGTTAATAATAGCTTGTGATATAAAAATTTAAAATTAACAATATTTTTTATTTGTGTGTAGTCGGGAAATTTTTTCTGAATTATTATTTTGCAATGCTGTGTTTTCTTTAATTATTTAAATAAACTATATTAAGTTAACAAAAAACAAAATTTAAGTTAACAAAGCCTAGTTGTAGGTGCTAATATTAATTAAAAATTTGCTGTATTTTATTATAACTTATTATAAGGCATCAACATTCAAGTTTTTTGAAGGGGGAAAAAGTAAAAGTTATAGCATATATAATAACCATTAAAATTATGTTTCTATAATGTTCTTTAATTTCTATATACGGAGAAATCTTTTTTTTTTATTTTTTTTTTTATAAATTGTTATGGATACACTAAATGTTATTGTTTTATTTATATTCATTTCCAGAGGGACCTTTCTGTTTCTGTCAGAATGCAAATAACAACACATTTTGGTGCCTGAGAACAATTAATGATACACATAATTTCTTGTATTGCGAATTTGTTACTGGTTTCATTACTTATTATGACTTGAGGACTGATCCATATCAGGTATGAATTTCATATATTTTATTCATTTTGTTGTAAATTTTATAATTAATTATTAGCCATCAAAATGTATATGTCTTTTATTTAATTTCTTTGTTTATTTTATAGATGAGAAATGCTGTATATGATCTTGATTATGGTACATTAGAAAAGCTACGAATGACCTTAAACAAACTAAGAAGTTGCAAAGGCTCTAAAGATTGCACTGTGCGTTACAGAGATGAAGGTTTGCAATATTATTAGTTTTCTTTTATCTATTTAAACTGGAAATTATGGTCAATTAAATTTTTTCCTAGTTTATAAATAGCCAAATGCCAAATATATTATATTAAAATATTTATCTTTCTTAGTCCTTCTTAATGATTTTAAAACTATAGCAAAAAAAGTGTAAAGTAGTGACAAGTTATTTCAGAAGCTATGTCTAAAATAAGAATTTTGAACGTTTTAATTTAAAGCAATCCCCTAAGAAATGCTATCACAGCAAACTGAATTTGACTGTATTTACATATGTTTTTTGAAATAATTTATCTTGGTTAAAGAAGTGTCATTTTCACATATTAAGAAACTGTTTTTCATGTTATCTCATAAATAAATTAATTCTAACAATTTTATTTTTTCTGTAGCTGGTTCTCGACATCAACACAAGCAAAGAGCGGTATCAAACCTAAGGCTTATCAGGTTTGTAAAAAATATTTAGATATAATTAATCTGTATAGCAAAACAATATAAAAGTGATATAACATAAATTCTCTTTCTTTATTTCCAAAAATTCTCTTCCAATTTAATTAATATTATAGAAGTAGATAACTATAATATTATATTATATATACTTGTTGTATATACTATTGTATATACTCTCCTTATTCATTCTTATTACTTTCCATTATTTTGACATTTTGAAGTGGAAATTCATAAATTTCCCTTTTGTCTGTATATAATAATGAAGCAAAAATAATATACATTAATGGATATTGTGTAAATTTAAAATAGCTGTGCATTCTTACAGAGCTTAAAAATTAAACTGAGTTGATAACTTAAACTATAAATAGTTAGCACAATAAATGCTAATGTAATTTCATTTTTGTTTTTGCAACTTTGACATAACATTATTCTTCACTACAATCACAGATATACTCGTATAGCAAATGCAGGTTGTGTAACATGTCTGCTGCTCTGCAGCCATGTTGTGTTAACATAATTTAAACATTCAGGGAATTTAATACCATTCTTCTGAAACATGCGAGAAAGCTTTGAGCTAATAATAATACTTTTTTAAAGTTTTTCAGACATTTTGGTTGCTATATACACCTCTATATATACTTTTGATTTACTATATACACCTCTAGCATAGATAGCCTTTATCATAGATTGTGTGTTCTTAGAATTGAACTTAGTGATTTTTAAATTTGAAAGAGCTTGGTTGAATATATTAGGATTTATACGAGATTGCTTTATTTAGAAATGTTATTTCCAGACAAGCTTTATTTTGAAATTTTTACCATAAAAATTAGTCTTGACCATCAATCACATGGAAAATTGGCAAGTGTCAAGTCGAACGGATTCACAAAGAGGGGTGTCATAGGAGAGGAATGATCATTTAAGAGGGATTTTAATTGCAATAAGAAGAATGCTTATTTTTAATTATTAAAATTTTAGATTACATTACATTAAAAGAAAAACTAAATGAAAAAAAATTCCTCACTGACTATTATACTTCTTTCTTTCAAAGCAGCTTTGCGTCATGACTAGCACTTCTAACAAATAATTAATTCATCCATTTCCACCTTTAAACCAGATGTTTGCCATTGAGACTGATTACACATATTCATTTTTAACTGTGCATATTTAATCAAACAAAATTTAAAAATATTAACTTTTTTTATAGGCATGGAAAGAGTGACCATAGATGGAATAGCAGAAAAGTGACTAATGACAGATGGAAATAATGTATTTTTCATCATGAAATACATAAAAGTAGAATCATAATTCTATGGGAGCAAATGTGGTGTTGCATCTGTTCAAATAGGCTTTATATTTCAGTGATATAGGCATCAGTTGCTTGTTCAATAGACATTTTGGTTGCTTTTGAATAAGTACTTTATTTTATATCATCATCATTTTTTCACTTCAAGTTGCATTTTTCTTCTGGGTTATTAAAATTCAACTAGGTTTTATGAACCTAAACGCTATTGGTATTTATTAATTGTTTTAATGTTTTCAGCATTATATGTGGTGTATTTATTGATAGAGCAAAATTGATGGCGTTATTCCCAGGGAAAAAATGCTATCTTAAGTTTTTGTTTCAGCTTCTTTGCACAATATATGTTTGTTCTGTAATTTTTTTTTTCTGTGCAGATTGTACATTTTAGAAGTGAATTTTATTGAAATGTTTTTTTTTCAGTCTGTGATGTACTTATTTATTAATGAACATTTCATTTTTAAAAGAATTGATCATCACAATGGTATAATTAAATTATATCAATTTTCCTTTTTTAAAATCTGCAAATCAAATTCCTTTTATTTGTATTAATATTTTTGTATTACACTTAATCGTCAGATTCTTTATTTTTTTTAAAAAAAAATATTGTTTGTACATTTTTTTAAAGTGCCAAAGATATGTATTTAGACTAATAATAATATTTTTTCAAATTTTTATTTTATTTAAGTAGTAATTAACTAAAAGTTTTAATCAATTTGGTGTTAATTGTTATATAAATTTTTTCTTTACTTTTAAAATTTAATAAATCAAAATAAATTTTATTAAATTTAGATAAAAAATTATGAGGGTACTAGAATTTTTAGTTTCTTAACTTACTGCCTTGTTTTTAATCATAAGTGATATTAAAAATCGATTAAACTATAAAAAAAAAAACCTTGTTGTAGCTCATTTTTTTAATGTTTATATTTTTAAGAGAGAGGATCTGTGTCTGTACATGAGAGTAGGTCTTTTGGTCTAGATTCTTTAGTAATATAATATATGTAGTAAAAATAATTAAATGTGTCTGTATATTCGATATGAATCTGTAAATGAAGTTAATGATCTGATTGTGATGTTGATGTCACCATTACATACCTTTAATTTCTGTTTAAATTTAAAATGTTAAAAGATTACTGATTTAACTTAATGCTTTATTCAACATTCCAAGAGGAAATGCTATTTGTTGAACACGCTTTGTGCCAAATTGAAAATTGAAATAATCGTGGAAGTAATGGTAGGTTTTGTCTGTAAATAATCGGAGCTTAATTGTCATTTGTGACCATCTCTTGATCATTTTTGCTACGATAGATATTTATACCTAGCCAATCTGATATGTCTTCCCTTATAAATTGTATCTCAAAACTTAAACTGTAGAATTTTCATATATAAATGTTTATAATAACAATTGTATCCTTATATATTCCAAAAATACCTTTCACGAATTTTGAATATTTTCATTCTTTTATGAGTTTATTGTATTAATTTACAAAATATTTAATGATAATGACCATTTATTGTAATTTTATTAAGTTATTATTTTGAGTGTTAATGTTTATGGCAGCTTTTTGTGTGATATTTTATGTAAACAAACATAGAAGTGAGCCTATAATTGTTATTGAATTTATTTCCATTTTTAAGAAGGTTAAAAACAAATGGATATATTAAATAAAAAAGATAAATTGACCAAATATACTTGCTATTAAATATTTTAAATCTGCACATTTTTTACACTTGAAAAAATGGCCATACATTTTAATTGTTTGAGTATAGTAAAAGGAATTATTAAAATACTACTTCAGTTACAAAGATGTACATAAAAGGCATAATTTTTTGTAATTAAATTATTGAAAGATAGATAATTGTCTACTCTCTCTCTGCATCTAAAAAGGTGAAAAATAAAGTAATTTTTTTTTTGTATAAAAATTATCTTAATAGTTGAAACCTTTTAAATCATAAACAAAATGTAATATACAAAACTCAATGTTTAACTCTAAAATTTGAGATTTATTCTCAAGTAAACAAATAATAAAAATATTTTAAAGTGAGATTTACACTACTGTTTATTGATATTACAAACTTAAACAGTTTTCTTTTGTTAATTATGCAATTTTCTCAAAAATTTATGATAAAATTTCCCTTTAATTTCTTTATACATATAAAATTAAAGTTTTGTTTATTAATAAATAATTGCATTACTCTTAGTTCTCATATTACTTCACTGTAGATCACAGAAAAATATTTCATGACAAAATAAAATTATATTTTAGAAATTTCTTTTATTCTATATGGTTTCATGAAAATTTTAGATCAGACAATTTTATTTTAAGATAAAATACCCTTATTTGTTTGAAAGTTTCAATTCTAACTGCATACATCTTTTATCAAATTACATGGTCATCCCTATTTTATATTTCTGAGCAGTATTAAAAAAAAAATCTCTTAAGTGTTTGAAAGTTTAGAATTGTCCTTTACAGTTCCATATTCATAATGTTCTTTTGCATGAAGTTGCTTTTGGGCATTAGTCTATTGTTGTTTTTAACTTTTCTGTTGAATTGTTGTGATTTACTATGTTGTTAATTGTGTGTGCATAGCTCTTATTTATAACTTAAAGTGTACATACCTTTGTAAAAATTGAAGTGTTTGCATGATTTGAAACAATGTTTTTGTTTTTAATCTGAAGTTAAAATAAAAAGCTTTGATGTGTATATTAGTAATGCATTTTTACCCTTTTATTTGTTTATTGCTAAAAGTTTCAATGAAAAAGAAAATACCATTTTAGTTTTAAAGTAGATTATCTTTTATATTATCACTTATCACTTATTATCTTAGATTATCACTTTAGATTATCGAACCGTTGGCCGTATAGTCCACATCATTGTGGACTATACGGCCAACGGTTCGATAATTGTTTTTCAATATGTAATATTTATTGTTTATAATTGACGCTTATTTTCAACAATGTAAGTGATTGTTGGTACTTAAGAACAGTTTTTAAAGTATGGTTTGGAAAACAATGTACTGTTTTTTGCATACTTAATTCAGAATATATATTTACTAGAAAGTAAGATCGTTGTTAAGTATGTCGTAAACATGTTATTTTGGCAAAACTTTTTTTTCGAGGGGGAGGCAGGACATGAATTCAAGGAAAAATGTATCCAAAAGATGATCATCAAATCTACATTGTGCCACTATAAAAGATATTTTTTTAATTTTTATTATACATTAGATGTTATATTTATTTTGTCAAAAATGTTTGAAAATTTAATCTTTTGCTCAAATGTGAATCATATACTTTTAAGGAGGGGAGGGGGGGGGGGGGTTTAATTAGCAGTCCATTTGAAAAAGATACAAAAAGATTGTTCCCTACACATGAAATGCTGACAAAAAATAAGTCATTAAAGATGGCAAAGTGCACTGTGGTGCTCTGTACTACAGGTTTCGAGTTCGAGTCCCGACTATGCTATGGATGTTTCTAGTGGTCGGAATCCACTTTAGACCGTAGATCCCATTCTAATATGACTGTACAACGTTGGGCTGACAACCCTACGCCGTAAAAAGAAAACAACCGTCTCAAAATCTGCCAATAGGCAGAAGGCCTTGGCCCACCAAGGGGCTGTTGCGCCATTGAGGAATCTTTCTTACAATTTAGTTTATTTAATTTTATTATTTTTGTCATAAAATACTTTTGTACGAGTCGACTTTTCGATTATCGTGTAGAATAATTGTTTAAACACCAATATAAGCTTAAATGAAAAGTTTATATGTGTGGCATGTTAATTTTTAAAATCTGCAGTTTTTCTGAACAGTGATATCTAATCTAAGACCACTGAAACGCTTGGTAAATGTGAACACAAATCATAACATTCAGCGAAGGACAATTTTATAAAATTTCGTGAAAAATTTATTCTGGGTTAAAAATTGCAAATCCACGATTTACTTTTTATCAGAAACTTTTAAGTGATAAAATATTTTTAAAAAACTGCTATCCTTTAAAAAAATACTAATTACATTAAATTTATTCATGCATTTTGAGAGTTAAACAATGTTGTCACGACCTCTCTCGTCCAATAACGTTTGTTTGACCTCCACATGCAAATATTCTGCAATGAAGAAAATGAATGCAAAATTAACTTTGGATCAGGTCAAGGTTTCGAACCTTAAAGAATCTCAAACTTGGAAAAGAATCCGTATAAACATCCTTGAGGTCATGAAAACATTTAAAAGCAACAGTTCCACCTTACCACTTTAAGAATTAAATAAGGTTCAATTAAATAGGGGATGCGCAGTTTGTCTCATAATATGTACATTACTTAAAAAATAAAATTTGCATGTTTTTTCTGAATTTGATTAAAAGTTAAAACAGGGAAAAGCTTTAGTTTTAAAATTTAAATGTGTATTTCTTATTAGTTTATTATTTTATTCAACGTTTTTTTTTTTTTTTTATTTTATTTATTTTTGTTGCAGACTAGAAGTTCAGATCGTATAAGTAACGACAGTTACTTATAGTCTTAATGCAGTATCTAATAGTTTGTATGTAGGATCCCTAATTCATTAACTCGTTATATCTTTATGATATTTATTGCCAAAAGTGTGTTCCATTTTCAAATTGCACTAAACAAAGTAAATGTGTTTGCTATTGAATAATACATTAAAATGCGAAAACCAATTTGGAACACCACATACTTGTGAAATATTAAGTATATAAAAGTATGAATGTTTAAGTATAATATATATATATATTAAAAATAAACGCTAATAATAATGATACATTACAAACATTTTAGTCATCACTTTTGCGTTTATTTTTACAAAATTCGAACCAAATTCCGAAACATTTACTAAATTTATTTAATAACACGGATAAAAATTTGTTTTCTTATTAATTATGCTATTAATCTTACTATTATAAAGAAATTAAATATAAAGTTAGATAGTTTGTGTGTGTGATATGCTCAGTTGCAGTAAGTGCCCGCGGTCTTGTATTTCAGAATTAAATAATGTTGCTTATTATGCGTTAGTGCTGTAACACATCCGATAGAAGACATAATGGCAATCGAGTGTTTATACATCCAATAGAGTATATAATGGTAATTGAGTATTTACACATCCAGTAGATTGGTTTGTTTTGTAGCTCTACGGTCATTTTGTGCACACTATGGGTTTATTAGATCGGGACGTACAATTTAACTTGGATTCCAAACCACTAACAAACAACCATGCTCCTACCAGATGTCAAAGACCAGAGCGTTGGCTAAATAGGGTATCAGGCTACACACACACATCATGGTAATCGAGTGTTTACATATTTTTTACTCTTTAAAACCGTCCTACAATAATTAAAAATAACACACTATAATAATGATATTTAAACATCTTTCATTGATGAAACTTTGAAATTAGAGCTTATGTAACATTTGTTAAACAAAATCGAATATTTATTTAAAAAAAAAATGGATTTTACAGAATTAATTTTATAATATTTATTAAACTATTTTTTAAATTAAACCTGTAATAAAATTGGAACAAACATTTTTTTTTTATGCGTGTGAAATAAAATTTTATTTCCCTATGTTTTATTTATTTTTATAATTTGGTACCGATACCTATCAAATATTTTGTAACATAACCAAAAATTTCTTTTTTTAAGGACAAATTTTTTCATGATTAGTTGTTGAAAATTTCTTGTGATTTAGAAAATCAACGAACAGTCAATTTCAATGGAAATTATTGGGAGGAGGATAAGTGAATACTTTTTTTTTAGAAGCCATGTCATAGGGAAAAAAAAAATTTCTTTTGATTTTAAGTATGAGATCTCAAATATTTTTTGATGATTCAGCAGCGATACCAATTGTAAAATTTTGTAACATTAAAATATTTTTTTAAGCGTAAATTTTTCAGAATTATTTACTTAAAACTTATGATTTAAACAACAGAAATAACAGGTGGGCTGAAAGGTTCGTAGGCTGACATATAGATGTCGCTACTAGTATTAAATCCATATAATTTTTAGTTAGCCCTAACCTTCAAAAGACACGTGTATAAATTTGACAGCTGTTGCACTATTAGTATGTGAGTTATAGCATTTTTAATGAAGCAGCTTTTGTTAGTTTGAAAAAATTGGATAAAAAGGAATTTCGTGTGTTAATAAAGCATTGCTTTTTGGCGAAAAAAAAAATACTATTGAGGCCAAGGCTTGGCTTGATAAACATTATTCGGACTTTGCACCAGGAAAATCAACCGTAGAGAAGGGGTTTGCTAAATTTAAACGAGGCGAAATGAGCACCGAGGACGATGCACGCAGTGGACGCCCCAAAGAGGCTGTTACCGATGAAAACATCAAAAAAGTCCACAAAATAATTTCTGCATTTCTTTCTATATTTACATCAGTGTTCTAACCACGAACAGTCTTTGCCGAATAAAGAAAAGAAAAATCTTTATGGCTTCCGAGAGAACTTTCAGGGTTAAATGAACCACATCTGTGATTCATATGGAATTTTTTTTTTTTTTTTTTTTGTAAAAGTCCCTCGATGTCAAAATCAATTAGAGACAAAATCATCACGGTATGCATTTGTTTTAAAATGAGGTATATATATATCTTGGGACTGGTACTAGTATAGAGCAGGGTTCTCCACACTTTCCAGTCTTAGGGCCATACTGTTTACTCCAGTAAGTACCAAGGGCCAAAACCGTTTTAATTTTTCTGCCATTATCTATAATTTCTAGATCAGTCGCCGAGTACGCACTCTGAGCGAGCATATACTTGCTAACTACAAACTATTGTCAGTGAAAAATCACAATTACACCAATCTTATTAGTATTTTTTTTTGCAAGCGGATACCCCGCGGTTTCATTCGCGTTAATTTTGCTTTTCCGTTCCTGAGAGGTTTTCAGGATAAAAATCATATGTTTGATTCAGGATATATACATTTCAAACATCGATATACATACATATGCGATACTCTTTACCCCAACATAACTACCGCGGGATGTTCATTAGTTTATAATGTTAGTGGGATTCATTTCAATTATTTGTTAGTTGTTATGCTTCAGTTAAATTTTCTGCGTATTATACTTGTCATAAGCTTTACCTAGCAAGTCAATAAAACCGAGTTATTATCATTGTGTATTCTTTTTATCTAACTTATTACAGCAAGAATAAGCTATTCGCTATCGCGGGCCGGATTGATGACATTGGGGGGTCGGATTTGGCTCGCGGGCCGTAGTTTGGAGATCCTTGGTATAGAGGATAGAATGGCTTCCAAACTTGGTTAGAAATTTGACAAGTGATGCCAAACGGAAAGCCTATGCCGACAATTCGAAGAATAAAGCTATAGGCTTGAAAGTGTGTTGGGATAGAGAAAATCGGGAGAAAGATACGAAACTCCCAGATTCCAAACTGTAGTAGCAGTATGAGCTTATATATAGTAGTGCAGTAGCAATATGAGCTTATATATAGTACTGCAGTAGCAATATGAGTTTATATATAGTACTGCAGTAGCAATATAAGCTTTTCAAATTTTTTAGTACAGTGCTGCAAATCTCACCCTCTCCACCCACGCATATGGTGTACTTTAATGATTACGCTAAATAATAAATGACTTCAGATTGAATTGTTCAGCAATAGAAAATAACACTCAGTAGCTTAAATGAACTCTTAGTTTGTATCAATTCTTCGTTTGCAAATTGTTACTGGATCACAAATCACGAAAGCGGCCTGATGATCAATTCTCTAGCACTGTGGCCTTTGGCACCACAGACATCAGGTTCGAAACCTGGATGTGGCATGGATGTTTGTGAGTGGTTCGGAATTCAAGTTATACCGTAGGTCCTGGTCTAATTAGCCCAAAGTGTGCAAAAAAAGACAGTAAAGCGACAAACCAAACCACAAGTCGGAAAAGTCAATTTGATAAAAATTATTAGGAAATAATTTATTCTGAGCGCTGCCATCTAGTGTCCAGATGATTAGATAAAATATTCTCAAAAATTTTAGTTATAATAACATCCATATGTTAATATAACATGAAAAAAAAATTAACCAATCTTTTAGTTACGTAATAAATCATCAAAAATAAACTTCCCCTTTAAAGCTTCTATATAATGATCTAAAAGAAATAAAAGTTACTTTGTGAATATCTCAACAAAAGTCATTCATCACTAGAACAATACTTTCTCCACACAAAAATTATTTTCTTCTTCTTTCTGTCTACTTATTCAAATCAATCAAAGCCTATAAGCAGAAATATATAAGCTATTTCTGTGCACAAAGAGAAAAATAACACCTAAAAATATTCACTCTCTAGGCCAGGGGTCTCCAAACTACGGCCCGCCAGTGTCACCAATCCGGCCCGCGACAGCGAATAGCTTATTGTTGCTGTAATAAGTTGGATAACAAAAACACAGAATGTTAATAACTCGGTTTTATTGACTTGCTAGGTAAAGCTTAATGGCAAACACAATACGCAGAAAATTTAACTTAAGCATGACAACTAACAAATAATTGAAATGAATCCCACTAACATAAAATAGTGAACATCCCACGGTTACTCTCGGTAGTTATGTTGGGGTAAAGAGTATCGCATATGTATGTATATCGATGTTTGGAATATATATATCCTGAAAGGAACATATGATTTTTATCTTGAAAATCCCTCAGGAACGGAAAAGCTAAATTAACGCGAATGAAACCGAAGGGTATCCACTTGTAAAAAAAAAATACTAATGAGATTTGTGTAATTGTGATTTTTCACTGACAATTGTTTGTAGTTAGCAAGTATATGCTCGCTCAGAGTGCGTACTCGGCGACAGGTCTAGAAATAATAGATAAATGGCAGAAAAATTAAAGCAGTTTTGGCCCTCGGTACTTACTGGAGTAAACAGTATGGCCCTAAGGCTGGAAAGTTTGGAAACCCCTGCTATAGACTATGGAGTTATTACTTGAATTAATCTCATTTTATCTAGGCATTTTTTTCCCTGCTTTGAGTAGTAAAATGTTTTCCAAGCAATTTTGGGAAAATTTTAAGAGCACAATAGCGCTTCTCAGCTACAAAGCGATAAATTCTCAAAATTTTGATTAATAACTTTTTTATTTAATAATTTATCTAAATTATTATTAAATCGTCCATGTAAAAACTTTTGCGATGTACCGATAACGTACTTAGTCAATGCTATTTCTAAATAATATAGACAATAAAATATTTAAAAAGTAAAATATTTATGTAAATTGGCCAGTGAATTTATTTTAAGAAGAATATGTTATATATAGAACATATATTCATTTCAAATTGATTAAAATCGTATCAAAAATTGACGGCAGAAATAATGCTAACAAATACTTAACTTCTTTACAGAAAAAATAATTAAAGAATATAAATAAAAAGAAAATTAGATTGAAATTAAATATTAAGTTTATATAAGAGAATACTGGAAATTAACAAAAAAGATTTAAAAAATACTATAAACGCAAAGCTTTTTAAATTAACCAATTTTAATGTCAAGAAAATTTTAAAAATGTTTCAAAATCAAAGAATAAAAATAATGTTAGATACTAAAATATAAATCAGCAATATGAATAATCCGTAAAAAGTTATGACGTCATTTTCCATTCGTAATTCTTTTCAGACCATTTTTGAACTAAACAATTTTAAAGCGCAGTTTAAAAATAAAAATATTTTTTATTTAATAAAAAAAAAAAAATTATTTTTATATTTTTTATTTTAACTGGTACGTAGAAAAATGAACTGAGTGTTTTCCTAGTTTTCTCCCACACGATATAGAAATATTGGAGCAGTTTTCTCTACGAATATTCTCTGAAAGCAATGTTTCTTTCAAGATCTTACTTTGGGATTGTTCTATATTAACAATAATTATCAATAAATCATATTCAGGAATAAATTATGTTCATCTGTTGTCGTTCAAAACTGAAAAAAGAAAACAGATTGAAAAATAAGACTATAGAGTTCCAAGCGATTTTATAGAAAAACGCGTGAAAAAAATGCAATAAAAAAGCACGTGAAAGCAATTAAAAAAGCAACGTACATTAGAAAATTAGATCTATATGCAAAAAAGAAAATCCTATAAATAAAAAAAATAAAAAAAACTATTCTTTTAGAGTTGCGTGTGTTAAAAATATTCAAAATATAAATCAGCTTGTTTATGTGAATTTAAAAGAAAATGGCATAATATATTATTACCCATAAAATTATGGGCATTATTTGGGTAGCAGGATTTTTTGTGTACTTATGAAGGAAATGAAATAACTGATCCACTTTCAATGTTTGTTATTTATTTATTTTTTTAAACTTTCTTTCACGAGCTATTTTTCTTGGTTTATTTAAATTTCTTTCATTTTTATATGTATATAAAATCGTTTGGAATTGGATATTTTTTTTTTTTTTCAATTCCTTCTATTAGCTCACACTCTCCCTATATATATCTTGTTCAAATTTTCAATCGTTCATAAAATACTTTTTATTCATCCACTCACGTTCAAATACATTTTTTTTGAACTTGTAGTGGATGACACCTGATGTTAATACAGTTTTTTCAAATATTAATTCAGTAATTAAATTTAATTAATTCATTTTAGTTTTTTTAGATTTAAGTTGCATGTATCTACCAATAGATGGCGCAAGATAAACTTTAAAAAATGAATGAAAATTATTTATAAATGACTTTCTGCAATAGAGTGAAAAAAAAGTAGGAATTGACTTTAAAAAATTTTTTTTTATATTACTTGTTTAAATTCTTTTCACATGCTTTTTTTTATTAAATTTTTTTTTTTCACGTGCTTTTTTATGAAATTGTTTGGAAATCTGTACTTTTTTTATTTATGCTTTGAAAGATGACTGATGAGCTGAACATAATTTATTCCTGAATTTGAGATTGTGTAATGAGTTTTATTGTTACATTAAATTCTAAATTTTATGGTTAATCTGTATATCGCCTCGGCCGATTATTATTTCTATTTTTTTATCACTATTTTCTATCTTTTGTGGTTAAAAAATTCTTATGGAATTGTTTTAAAAAAAGTAACTTTTTTTAAAAAAAAACAAAAGACAGGAATGCTTCCTTTAAAACTGCTGAAACGCCTTTTTTGTTAAAAAGCAAGACATTCAACACCCACTGTCACGCAAAGTGAGACTTTATGTCAGACAAGTAAAAATAATGAAGAAATATTTCTGTATACTTGAAAAGTGTATTCTTATTATCTAAACCTGTTGTTTGCATAATTACCTCGCATTTTTTTCTGCGCAGTTTGTTTTTAGTTTCTCGGCAGTCATTTGAAATTTTAATTGTAATCAGTTTTAACGAATTCGTGAAGACTTTGAATTTTAGTCGTTAAATATTTTTTTCAAATACTTTAAATATGAAATGTTAGAAGAACGTCACCATAATAAAATTAAAATCAAATGAAAATGATGGAAAAATAATCAAAATTTTTACCTGGCATTTTAAATTGAAGCATCAATCATTGAAAATTTTTGTACATTATCTTGAGGTCATTTTTACATAAACGGAAGCATTTTTAAACAGGATCATTCATTCATTTTCATTAATAACAATAGAATCTTCATTATCATCTGATGTTAAAGGAACATCGTTCTACTCAGTTACATTATACGGGAGTTCTAAAACATTTAGCTGGTTTATATAAATGATGTTATATAGTATAACTAGTCATTTCTCACCTAAATTGCAGATATCCGAAGGGATTGGTTGCATCTATGTGTAAGTGTGCGATTTCTTTTATATAAAAAAAGATTAACTGTGGAATCATTCGATTTAAATGCCAATACGAATCATTCCATTTAAATGCCACTACGAATCATTCAGTTTAAATACAAATCATTCGGTTTAAATATGAATCATTCGGTTTAAATGCCTCTACGAATCATTCCATTTAAATGCCACTACGAATCATTCGGTTTAAATGCCACTACGAATCATTCAGTTTAAATACAAATCATTCGATTTAAATGGCCACTACGAATCATTCAGTTTAAATACAAATCATTCGATTTAAATGTCACTACGAATCATTCGGTTTAAATGCTGCTATGAATCATTCAGTTTCATTATTCATTTTTACAAATCATTCGATTTAAATGTCATTATGAATCATTCGGTTTAAATACGAAACATTCTATTTAAATGCCATTACGAATAATTCGGCTTAAATACGAATCATACGATTTAAATGCAATTACGAATCATTCGATTTAAATGCGACTACGAATCTTTCGGTTCATGCCAATATGAATCATTCTATAACATGGATGAGACATGGATTTCCTGTTTGAAAATCAGAACTGAAAGAAATTATGGTACTTACGTATTAACGGTACCTTGGCGACAGTTGCGCCAATAAAGTGCAAACGCGCCAACCGCAGCTACAGATTTGGCGGTTTTCAAGTGTCGCCAATCTACACTTAAAATTTTTGTTCCAAATAATAAAATATATATGAAACACTTCATTTAAAATCAAAACGATTCCAAAATTCAAAACACTGTATTTAAACACAAATTAGTCAAAAACACTTCATTTAAGCACAAAGTAGTCAAACGGATTTCAGTGAAAAACAGGCCGATATAGAGGTGCATTTCCAAAACTTACGATCACCAAAATAAAGTTCCATGTCATGGGAATTGGGACATTTTCGTTGTTTTGGTAAAATATTTCGCTCCTGAAAAAATAAAATTGCATCTTGTTCTGTTTCTGGCAAATCCCAAATACGCATTTTCGTAGCACTACAAAATGGCGTCAAAACTCAGCAAACCTGCAGCCGTTATATTGGCGCCACTTAAAAGCCGCCAAAAACAGCCAAATCTGTAGCTCTTACATTGGCGACACTTAAACACGCCAAGTCTGTCGCCAAGGTACCGTTAATACGTAAGTACCGAAATTATAGTTCATGTTTTTTACTAATCATCGATTAGAAGAAGACTGAAAACTTTTGTATGTGTGTATATACCAATGTATGTTTTTTTCCATATTGAATATACTTTCCCAAGTATTGGGTTCTTAGAATTCGGCCATATATTGCGAAGTTAAATAAGAGAAACCAATTAAATCGAGTCAAATGTATTCCTCCTTGTGAGAAATTGCAGTGACTGAAAGAGCTTTTAGGGCAAACAGTCCATTGTTTACCTATCATATAGGAGAAAACTGTGAAACCCTGAGGCAGTTAAAATCGAGACAAAACATCTGCCTTCGAGTCTGTGCCCTTTTCAAACTATTGTCAGATATGCACACCTCAGACGAGTATTTAATTCAACTTGACTTGCATATTAATTAGATAAGCTATTATTCGGTCACGAATTTGGTAGATTATATAAATTTTCCAATATTAAAAAAAAAAAAAAAAAAAAAAAAAAATCTGATAAATCATATTGTATTAAATAAATTAATATTCTTTTTGGGATGAAATCTTTTGAAATTTTTCTACACTTTTTTGTAATGATATTAAAAATCCCTCAAATAAAAACTCTTTTTGTGAGGCATTGAATAGCAAATTATATGGAAAACCAATTTATAATTGGTTTTCATACCTGATCTAGTTTTCTAGATTTATATCTATCGCTTATTTTTAACTAAAAAAATTATGGATATCGTTTTCGAAAGCTGAGTTTTTCGTTTCCTTGATCAATTTTTCTCCTTGAACATTTTCAACGTTTTTCAATGTTTATTATTATTATTATTTTTTTATTTTGTTCCCGAGTTGTTTTTACTAGTTTATTTAAATTTCTTTCACAAGCCTTTTTTTATACATAATATTTTAACTTTTTTTTACGAACTACTTTCACTAATTATCGTAAAAGAAATCGCACATACATAAATACAACCAATATCTTTTCGTATACCTGCAATTTAGGTGGAAGGACTCGTTATATAACAGCATTTATATAAACCAGCGTCAGCTTTTTTTAGAAGTCCCATATAATATAACTGGGTAGAACTATGTTCATTTAACATCAGATGATATTGACGATTATATTGCTATAAGTGAAGATGAATAAGTAATGCTGTTTAAAAATACTTTCGGTAGTTATAAAAATAACCGCACCGTAATGTACGAAAAATTATAATGATTGTTTTTTCAATTTAAAATACCAAATAAAAATTTTGATTATTTTCCCCGCTTTTTCCTTTGATTTTAATAATGACCTTTTTCTACCATTTCACACTTAAAATATTTGAAAAAAAATTTAACGACTAAAATGCAAAATATTCACATATTCGTTAATACTGAATATAATTAAAATTTCAAATGACTGCCCATAAAATAAAAACAAATTAAGCAGAGAAAAATGCGAGATAATTAAACAAACAAAAGATTGAGATAATAAGAATACACTTTTCAAGTATAAAAATCATCACACGTATGATTTTATACATTAATAAATTTATTATTTATTGTATTGATTTTATTTCAATTTCTTTCACAAGCTAACATTTATATAACTAAATAATTAAATAATGCAAAATTGTTTTAAAATATCATCTGGGCAAAGCAGCAAAGACAATATTATTACAAAGCGAAAATGCGATTTTTCAAGAAAAGAAAATCATTTGGGAATTTATAGTTTATTTTTTAAAATTGCTGTTATGTGTTTTTGTTCTTGCATTCAATTCTAAATTTTATGAGTAATTTGTATATCAGCCCAGCCGATTATTTTTTCTTCATCTTTCTTTTAATTTCACGTTTTTTAAATAGAATACATTGTCTCACAAAAGTTTCACACACAGTAGTAATTCTTGATATAATTTAAAAAAAGTAGAAATAAACTTAAAATTTCAAAAGATTTAAACGTGAAAAAAAATAGTTTCCCCACTTGATACAGTATGGTTTATAATATTTTTCAAATTAAAAAAAATAAAGAATATTTTTAAGCTTAAAAAATCTAAGAATATTTTTTGAATACGATTTAGATTCGTATTAAATTTATGATTAAAATATATTTTTCAAACACATCTTTTCGTATTAAATAAATAGTCTGTTTAAAATATTGAATTTTTTCTATTTATTTTTTTAATTAGAATATTTCCAAAACTCCGTGATTAGATTAGGCAAGTATACATCCTCCGAAATTAACAAATTAATTATTAATTTGCACTTATAAAAGACTATAACAATAAAAAAATAGTTAAACTGTTAGTTTTATTGATTAAAAAGTTTTTCTATCACAAAACGTTACGAAAAGCATATGAATAAATACCAATAAATTAAGATCGAGGAGTGCAAAAAAGTATCACATGGTACATAAAACAAAATCGCAATTTTTTTTTATGGAATATCTAAAATTTCAAAAGCATCAACCCCAGGTATCAGGCTGAGTGGCAAGGAAAATACAAAATCGAAAATTTCGAATTTCATCTCCCAGAAAAATGAAAAAACATTCTTATAATGTTACGCCTGGTAATAAAAGCAAATGTAAAAAAATTGGAGCTAGTGGTTACATATTGATTTGGATAAAATTGGAAAAAAAAAATATTCTGTTCGTTAAATATTGCGTCGGAAGAGTTGTAGTGAAGAGGTTAGTTCGAATTTATTGATAGAACACCGTGGATTTATGTATATTGACTTCTAAACGAAAATTTAAAAAATCAGTTGAAAACAGCGAGATAGGAAAACAATCTTAATAGATAAGTTCTATTGTGATTGCTTTACAATTGTAAAATCACTATTAAAATGAATCCTGTTTTGGAATGAATCTAATTAAAAATGCTTGATTAGAATGGAAAATAGACGTTGGAAATATAACATTTACTCAACTCGATACCTAAAATCTGTATTGTATGAAAACTGGAACAAAATAAGTCAATATTTAACTAAAAATTATTTCGTATCCATACCAAGGCGATTTAAAAGTATTTTTTATTGCTCGTGGTACTCAATTAAGCGCTAAAAATTATATAACAAACTGCTGCAAGAATTTATTCCATTTATAATTATTCCAGTTTTTAAATGGGAAAAAGCGCAAAATAAATAAATTATAATAGCCTGGGCCGTAAAATCGTTCACCCATAAAATCGGCTTGCCCATAAAATTTAGAATTTCGCAGCAATTTAAAGCTTAGAATTCCAAACGATTTTCTTTTCTTAGAAAATTTAATTTTCACTTTGAAATAAAATCGTCTTTGTTTTTACCAGACAATCCTTTAGAACAATTTCACGTCATTTATAATTCTTAGCCCGTTAAAAAAAATTTAAATATTATATATAACAAGTAATATAATTTTTTTTTTTAAGTCAATTTCTACTTTTTTTTCACTCTATTGCAGAAAGTCCTTTATAAATAATTTTCATTCTTTTTTTTAAGTTTATCTGGGCCATCTATTGGTTGATATATGCAACTTAAAACTAAAACAAACTAAAAGTAATTAACAAACTAAATTAATTATTGAATTAATATTAGAAAAAAACTGTAATGTAATTAAAGTAATTTAAGTAATTTAATTTTCTGGCTAGTAATTTAAGTTCTTTATTATCAAGAAACTTTTTTTTTCGATAAGAAAACATATTTTTTCAGTAATAAGTCTAGCAAAAAATTAACGTAAAAGACTATCAAAATAAAGAAAAGACGAAATATCTAAAAATGTGTCGTAGTGCATATGACGAAACAAAATATTTTCGAACTACTTCTTAAAACAGACTTGCGATTCCCGAAATTATGCTTTTAATCACAAAGGGATGTTTTGTCGTCTACATGTCTCGTGCAACTTCGGCGAAGAAACCCAACAAAACAGAAGAATAAAAGTTTTATGCATAAAAAGAAAAGTAGGAGTGTCACTGTTTTCTATAATAAAACCAAATGAGTAACCTCTCTTCTCGGAAATCCGTTGAAAGCCTTATCTGCAATCCTCTGCACATCGACTAGATTCAACAGTCTCTCATCAATTCGATTCTTTTTTTTCCTAGAGCAATACTTCAAATTTTATTTTGTTGCATTCAACAGAAATTTTTTGGAATTGTCTTTTGAGCAAAATAATAATAATAATAATAAATCTGAAGTCCGTTGAGCGAACTTCAATTCATCAGGTGTGAACATATTTTTTCAAGTTTCATTTTAACTTTAAATACCGCCTGACTCGTGGCTCAGTGGCAACCTTGTGTCGCTGTGAGGTTCAATCCGCTGGCGGCTTTGTGGCAGACAACTGTTCAAATGTTTCAAAAAGCCAGGAGACTCGATGGCGTTTGGGATGTTCAGCTTCTTGCCTCGTGAGTCGTACTACCTGGTGGAAATTTTCCGGATTTTCTTCCATACGATATGCAAATACGGGATAGTTAAGTTCCCTTGAAAGTCCTCCCGGAAGGCACTGCCCTCCTTCAGCGACTCGGAGCAAAGTCGACTCGTGATCCATCACAAGAGAAGCTGCCCCCTTTTCCTCCATTCATAAGTTAACTAAGTTCATAAGTTAACTCGTGGAAAAGTCGTATCCTCAGTGCTCATATACAGTGGCTGTTCTGTAGAAACGCATATTGGATCAAATCCAGTATAACACCAAAACATAATGCCAAGCGATGCATAATATAAGTTATGGAACCGCTCGCCACAGTGTCTCAAGACTCAGATACTATCATCGTGATTTGTAAAGATATGAAAGACAATGTCGTCATCAGCTTGTTCATGTCCATGCAAAAGCCTGTGGCATCGAGTCAAAGATAATCGCAGCAGTTACCGCCCTACTGAAACTCCCCTGTGCATCAAACAACATCGAACTTGTTGACACAGAATAGTGTACAACAGACCTTATTTCTTGAGCAATGCTTCTTAGTGTTGCAGTACCATCCCTCATTGCCATGCATATTCCATCCCTCATTGCCATTCTTTTCAAAGACAATATAGTTAGTTTGAAGTTTAAATGACAATTTTTTACTAAGATAATTTCATAAAATTCAGGACGAGCATTATAATATTTTTGCATATAAATAACACGCAAGCATATCTAATAATCTGAGCATTTAGTGCAGATTATTAAAGATTTGTATTTATGAAATGAATTTTTAACTCATAATAAAATATTCGGAATATTAATCAATTTGGCATGTAATATTAAAGTAATGTGTCTTAAACATTAGAATATTTAAATGACATGGGCCATCCATAAAATAGGGAAGGGAATATAAATGTTATAAAAATTATAAATTTTAATGTTTGAAATATTCAACTTCTTAAACGATAAGTAAGTTTAAAATTAAGAATAATTAAACTCTGCATTCATTCATAACATTAAAAGAGAATGCATAAAATAACATACACTATTTGTTATTACGTTTTAATTTAATTTAGATATATCGAAAACAATATCTCGCCTCTTTCATGTATCAGTCTGGGTACCCTTTGGTTTGTCACTATACTGACATCTTGTGCACACGAGGGCTAAACAGACCGGGACTTACAGTTTAAAATGGATTCCGAACCATTAATAAACATCCATGGCACCGCCAGGATTCGCCTCATAGCTTCAGAAACATTGGTCTTAAACCATTGTTGTTAAAGTTAATTTTAACCTCTCGTCAAGGCGCAGTCAGACTCGGAGATGCTTGGATACTAACATTGTGGTATAGTAGACAGAAGTGTCTGAAAAGCCATTGACGTGCCAATCTTTCATCGTGTTATTTTGCCAACAGTTAAACGTAATTGCAACAATGAAAGTGTTGTTGAATATTCCTCTGTGCTGCAAACAACGTGGAACGGCGTTTGACTGCTTGCTTTTCCAAAAAAAGAATTTCTAAAGTGAAATTTTAAAATTTCTAATCGCTCTATTTTTAGATGCTTTACGATTGTGCACCATCCAAATTTTTTTTTAATTATATCAATTAAAATTACACCAAATTATTTAATTCCTTCATGAATTTGCCAATAAAAGCTGACTTATTAAAATTTAAAAAAATAACATGTTTATCTTTTTCTTTTGTTAAATGGCAACAATAAAAAATTTGAAGTTTCAGTAGGTAAATTTGGCAACATCTTCAGTGGTGAAATCAAAATTTTTTCTCAAAATCTCTTGAAAATTTACTATCGTTGGCAAAAACAAAGGTCTTTTAGTAAACAAACATGTTCTGAATACAATAACCCTTAAAGCTAGATTTTCTGTAGCCGCAAGAAGTTCTCGAAAGATCTGAGAAGCTATTGAACTCGTATTATGTCACCCTGGAGAAGGAAACATGCCAATTTTCATTTGCCGCGAAGGATCTCTCTTCCTTTGGATTAAGTATCTTTAAACTATCTCTCTGAGTTAAATATGACACATTCACGCGAAAAAATCTATGAAAAAATAATAGCAACAGTCTCTTCGAAATTTGAACAAATCCGGATTCGGTTGTCACTTCATTTTAATTGAACAGAATTTCCCACAATTCTTACTGTGTAACCAGAGAACGAAATTTGCAAAATGAAAAATCTTTTAAAGGAACAGGTTAGGGATACAATATTATGGTCAGTTGAACATGCACAATGAATTTTAAACAGTCAAGTGAAAAATGTTTATTCTGAGAATACCAGAAATACATTGATATAAAATCAAGTGCGTGAGATGCCTTTGAAACAGTAAAATGAAAAATTTTTTAATTTGAGTCTGGGCTAACAAAATAAAGAATCGAATGGTGACGCGTATGGTGGTGCCCTCAAAAGATCGTAAAGAAACAAATAGTGACGAGTCAATTGCATTTCGTAAGCGCTAAATGAGTTGTCTTCCTCTAAATCACTTACCACTGATTTCACTGTTACCACTTTTACTACTTACCACCATTTCTGTAAATTCGGGACTATGTCGAAGAAAAATACGATTTCAAAAAAAAAAAAAAAAATCTTGAATTCTCTCATATCCAATTAGATTTTGGTCGTCAATGTTGGTAAATATTTTTTTACACAAAAAATTGGGTCGTTTTGTTCAGAAGAAACTTTTTATAAAATTTCTTTTGAACATAATATCGTCTTTTTTTTTTTTTGCTATTTCTTATGTGAAATGTCACTTTTACTTAAAAAAACTCTTTATTTAAAATATATATTTGTGCTTCTGAAAACACAACTTGTCGACGTACCATGCCTACAATCCATGAATGTTGCCAGCTTCTCATGTGGCATCGATAACTCAACCTTTTTCCAGCTTTCTAAATACCGAGGAAAGGCAAGAGCTATCATTTTGCTATACCTGCGGTCATCTCCGCCAAGATTATGCCGACCGCCAACAAACTGTTGCCGACGGATGTAAAAGTAACAAGAGTTATCTCCACGTCAATTTCCCATGATAAGGGGATCCTGGGGATTGAGACCACACTGAGTTGCGACTTTTGGGTGAGCAATACGTCTCTTTGGCCTCTGCTTTTAATAGAGGGGCGGTAAATTTCGTTTCCAGGTGCATCAGTCGGCTCAAAATTACCAGCACTGGACTCTGGAGTTGCTTCAGATTGAAGCGGTGGGTCATTTCTTCGGCATCTGGCTAACGGCGGAGGTCTATTCAGGGAGTGGGCCTGACCATATAAATCCTAATTAGTACTAAGACAAAAATCTGCTTTCCTTCGTAGGGTTTCAGGGTGGAAGGTGTGGTCTGAGACTCGAATCTCCTCCCTTACTGATTCTCTTTCCCTCGGCGATGGCTATACTTCATCACTTCCAGACCCAGACTCATTTCTTTAAATTGCAATTCTTCTGGAAACTCAAACAAAACTACTGAATAGTTCGTGACTTTTTCTAAATTCTTGATTGTGTGTCCTGTTGACAGTGAGTTTACAAATATATCACCCTTTAAAATCTAAAAGACCTTGGATGCTATTGGTAGAGACTTCGACTGCAGTAAAGAGATATCTGTCTATTGACTTTTTAATTCAAATACACAGTTTGTCTCAATCAAAGGCTACCTATCAATCCTAATCTTGTCCCAATCAATCCTAACCAACAAAATTCTTGATATAAACGTTGAAATCTTTGCGCATAAGTCTCTGAACTTTTGCCAAGGCACTATACGTCAACCCGATCTAATATGTGTTACTGAGTAATAGTAGATAAATTATGTTACTACGGTGTTGATAATGTTTGCCGTATTATATTAGAGAAATTATATTTCCAACTAAATATCTCTATGGTGCCATACTTCCAAAACATATTAAATCCTGATTTTTAAACTGCCTTGCTCGACATTACATTCTTAAACCACAGCGTTGTTTTAATTTTCAAAGATATGGACACTAAATAAATTCTTGTCGTGGAAAACGAACCTGTTCCGTGTTTCTTTTGGTTACTCATACAGAATGTCAGTCTGAACCAAAGTGTGTTAACTGCCATCAATCACATCCACCTAACTCCAAACCGTGCCCACAGTGGCAATTAGAGAAGTAAATTCAGGAAATAAAAGTTTCTCGTAAACTACCTTATTCTGAAGCACACAAAGTAGCCTCTCAACCTACTTCCTTTTACGCTGAAATAACCAAAAAACACAAATTCCTACAACTCCTGCATTTACTAAACTAACTCGTTCCATTTCCATCATGACTAATGCTCGTATAACAGGAATTATTTGCCCACCACTTGAACGGCTAAGGCCATTTTACACTCAAAAACCTAAAACTGTTGACTCGGTTTTGTCTGTCAACTTGATATATGTTCCATCTACTTCCAGGTCTGCTACTGTTCGTTTTCAGAAGACTAATCACTACTAAAGCTAAATCCAATGAGCAAGTGCATTTAATCGTAAAAAAAATAAAACATTATGCAAAAATAAACAATAAACTAAAGATAATTTTATAGGGTAACTGAAACATTTTTAAAGAGTTACTGTTTAGGTGCTATTGCTTAATTTCTAAAGAGTTATTGCTTAATACGAAAAGATTTAACAAACCGCCTGCTATAACAACCATTTCAGAATCAGACTCAGTCTCTAAGTCAGCTGATAGTTCTCGTGGATATATAGAAAACGATGAGAAAGATATGATCTTGGACTGATAGATAGTAATAGAATTTTTATCAGAAATTTTTAACCTAGTTATATACATCTTACTAATTTTTGATCAATTTTACCCTCCAGAGATGAAAAGTATTTTACTGCTTTTTTCAAGATTTCATTTCTTCTGCATTTATTGCTATATTACCATTTTGTTTAGGGCAGCTTAGCCAAAACTGGCTCTTATATCATAAAACCACACCTACTATATGTACCCCAAAAATAGATCTATTTACAAAATTTGGTTTCATAAAGGTAAATTAGTGCAATTGTGTTTATAATATTTGCAATATGTTTTTATTATTTTGTGTATATATGATTATATTTTGTTACGTTAAACGCATTTAAATAAAACTGTTAAGAACTGAAATCTTTACACCCACCGAAAGATATACATCGGGAAATTGCGTAAGAAGTTTGATAAACTTCCTAAAAGTTATGCAAAAGTACCTTTCAAAGTAGGACAT